>CM061749.1:236741848-237106061 GCA_030979885.1 Lolium multiflorum | reverse complement strand
AACCTTTGGGGAGGATTGATAATGTTCACATTATGGTTAACAATAACCTTGTCCCCGTTGATTTTGTTGTCTTGGATATTGAATGCAATGCATCTTGTCCCATTATATTGGGAAGACCTTTTCTTCGAATTCTGTTGGTGCTATTATTGATATGAAGGAAGGTAATATTAAATATCAATTTCCTCTCAACAAAGGTATGGAACACTTCCCTAGAAAAAGAATGAAGTTACCTTATGATTCTATTATTAGAACAAATTATGATGTTGATGCTTCATCTCTTGATAATTTGATTCACACTTTCTGCGCCTAGCTGAAAGGCGTTAAAGAAAAGCGCTTATGTGAGACAACCCATGTTTTTACTACAGCAATTTTGTTTTATATTTGAGTCTTGGAAGTTGTTACTACTGTATCAACCTCTCCTTATCTTTATTTTACTGCATTGTGCCAAGTAAAGTCTTTGATAGTAAAGTCAATACTAGATTTGATTATCGCGTAACAGAGATTTCTTGTCGTTTTACTTAACTGGGCAGAATTCTCTCGTATAATCAAAAATCTGCAAATTTACGTGCGTGATCCTCAGATATGTACGCAACTTTCATTAATTTGAGCATTTTCATCTGAGCAAGTTAAGTGCCCCGTCCAGATGCATCTTTACGGACTGTTCTGTTTTGACAGACTTTCTCGCTTTTATTTCAGATGGCCTGCTTTGCTATGTCTGATGGATTTCTTTGTTCCATTAACTTTCAGTAGCTTTGTGCAATGTCCGTAAGTGTTAAGAATGATTATGTCACCTCTGAATATATGAATTTTCAATTATGCACTAACCCTCTAATGAGTTTGTTTTGAGTTTGGTGTGAAGGAAGTTTTCAAGGGAGAAGATGATGATACAATATGATCAAGAAGAGTGAAAAGTCTAAGCTTGGGGATGCCCCCGTGGTTCATCCCCGCATATTTCAAGAAGACTCAAGCATTTAAGCTTGGGGATGCCCAAGGCATCCTCTTCTTCATCAACTTACATCAGGTTCCTCCCCTAAAACTATATTTTTATTCAATCACATCTATGTGCTTTGCTTGGAGCGTCTGTTTGCTTTTATTTTTGTTTTTGTTTGAATAAAATCGGATCCTAGCATTCTTTGTTTGGGAGAGAGACATGCTCCGCTGTTTCGTATGAACACATATGTTCTTAGCTTTATTCTTAATGTTCATTGCGAAGGTTGAACTACCTCGTTCATTGATATATGGTTGGAAACGGAAAATGCCGCATGTGGTAAATGGTATAATGTCTTGAATAATTTGATACTTGGCAATTGTTGTGCTCATATAGATCATGTTTAAGCTCTTCATGTACTTTGTACCTATTAATGAAGAACTACATAGAGTTTGTTAAAATTTGGTTTGCATGATCGGTCTTCTAAGTCTAGATATTTTCTAGTTGAGGTGTTTGAACAACAAGGAGACGATGGTAGAGTCTTATAATGCTTACAATATGTTTATATGTGAGTCTTGCTGCACCATTTCATACTTGAGTTTGCTTCAAACAACCTTGCTAGCCTAGCCTTGTATTGAGAGGAATTCTTCTCATGCATCCAAATCCTGAGCCAAAACTATGCCATTTGTGTCCACCATACCTACCTACCACATGGTATTTCTCTGCCATTCCAAAGTACATTACTTGAGTGCTACCTTTAAACTTCCATTCTTTGCCTTTACAATATATAGCTCATGGGAAAATAGCCTTAAAAACTATTGTGGTGAAGAATATGTACTTATGTATCTTATTTCTTAATAAGTTGCTTGTTGAGTGGTAACCATGTTTCTGGGGACGCCATCAACTTTTACCTTTGTTGAATATCATGTGAGTTGCTATGCATGTTCGCCTTGTCTGAAGTAAGGGAGATTTCTATGATCAAATGGTTTGAGCATGCATATTGTTAGAGAAGAACATTGGGCCGCTAACTAAAGCCATGAATCATGGTGGAAGTTTCAGTTTGGACACAAATCCTCAATCTCTTATGAGAAATATTAACTGTTGTTGAATGCTTAAGCATTAAAAGAGGAATCCATTATCTGTTGTCTATGTTGTCCCGGTATGGGTGTCTAAGTTGAGAATGATCAAAAAGCGAGAAATCCAATGCGAACCTTCTCCTTAGACTCTTGTACAGGCGTAGAGGTACCCCTCTGTGACACTTGGTTGAAACATATGTTATAAATGATAATCCGTGTTAATCCAAGCTAATTAGGACAAGGTGCAAGCGGTATTACTATGCATGAGGCTTGCAACTAGTAAGATATCTTATACATAACTCATATGATTTTTACTACCGTTGACAAATTGTTTCTATGTTTTCAAAATGAAAGCTCTCTAGTACAAAAATAGTAATCCATGCTTCCTCTGCGAAGGGCCATTCTTCTACTTTATTGTTGAGTCAGTTTACCTACTTCTTTCTATCTTAGAAGCAAACACTTGTGTAAACTGCGTGCATTGATTCTTACATGTTTACCTATTGCACTTGTTATATTACTTTATGTTGACAATTATCCATGAGATATACATGTTGAAGTTGAAAGCAACCGCTGAAACTTATATCTTCCTTTGTGTTGTTTCAAAGCTTTTACTAAGAATTTATTGCTTTATGAGTTAACTCTTATGCAAGATTTATTGATGCTTGTCTTGAAAGTACTATTCATGAAAAGTCTTTGCTATATGATTCAATTGTTTACTCATTATCTTCATCATTGCTTCGAATCGCTGCATTCATCTCATGTGCTTTACAATAGTATTGATCAAGATTATGATAGCATGTCACTTCAGAAATTATCTTTGTTATCATTTACCTACTCGAGGGCGAGTAGGAACTAAGCTTGGGGATGCTTGATACATCCCAAACGTATCTATAATTTCTTATGTTCCATGCTACTTTTATGATGATACTCACATGTTTTATACACATTATATGTCATTATTACGCATTTTCCGGCACTAACCTATTGACGAGATGCCGAAGAGCCAGTTGCTGTTTTCTCGGAATTGGACGAAATCAACGCCCAGGGGCCTATTTTTCCACGAAGCTTCCAGAAGTCCGAAGAGGAAATGAAGTGGGGCCACGAGGCGCCGCCACACTAGGGCGGCGCGGCCCACCTGGCCGCGCGGCCCTAGCGTGTGGGTCCCTCGTGACGCCCTCTGACCTACCCTTCCGCCTACATATATTCGTCGCGAAACCCCCTGTACCGCGAGCCACGATACGGAAAACCTTTCAGAGACGCAGCCGCCAATCCCATCTCGGGGATTCAGGAGATCGCCTCCACCCTGCCGGAGGGGGGAATCATCTCCCGGAGGACTCTTCTATCGCCATGATCGCCTCCGGATCGATGTGTGAGTAGTCTTGGCCCCCGGACCATGGGTCCATAGTAGTAGCTAGATGGTCGTCTTCTCCTAATTGTGCTATCATGTTCGATCTTGTGAGCTGCCTATCATGATCAAGATCATCTATTTGTAATCCTACATGTTGTGTTTGTTGGGATCCGATGGATATTGAATACTATGTCAAGTTGATTATCAATCTATCATATATGAGTTGTTTATGTTCTTGCATGCTCTCCGTTGCTAGTAGAGGCTCTGGCCAAGTTGATACTTGTAACTCCAAGAGGGAGTATTTATGCTCGATAGTGGGTTCATGCCTCCATTAAATCTGGGACAATGACAAAAAGTTCTAAGGTTGTGGATGTGTGATACGTTTACCTAGGGATAAAACATCGATGCTTTGTCTAAGGATATTTGTGAGGATTACATTATTAATTACACTTAATGCAATTGTAGTTCATGTTTGCAACTTAATACCTATGTCTTGATGATAACCCAAAGTGGACTTTTAGGCATAGATGCATATGCTGGATAGCGGTCTATGTACTTTGTTGTAATGCCCCCCTGATTAAATCTCATTGTACTCTTCATGATATATGTATGTGCATTGTTATGCCTTCTTTATTTGTCAATTGCCCAACCGTAATTCGTTCACCCAACATGCTATTTATCTTATGAGAGAGACACCACTGAACTGGGGACCCCGGTCCTATTCTTTACATCTGAAATACAATTCATCGCAATTGTTCTTTACCTGTTTCTTCGCAAACAATCAATCATCTTCCACACAACATGTTAATACTTTGTTTTCAAAGAAGTCAGGTGGAGATTGACAACCTCATCAAGTATTGGGGCAAAGTACTTTGGTTGTGTTGTGCAGTTCTACGTTGGCGCCGGAATCCCCGGTGTTGCGCCGCATTACACTTCGCCGCCATCAACCTTCAACGGGCTTCTTGGCCCTCCTGGCTCGATAAACCTTGGTTTCTTTCTGAGGAAAACTTGCCATCGTCCCATCACACCTTTCTCTTGGGGTTCCCAACGGACGTGTGTCAACTGCACACTATTATAAAGCATATGAGATGAATGAAGATTCAAAGCAATGGTAAAGATGATGATTAAACAACTGAATCATATAGCAAAGACTTTTCATGAATAGTACTTTCAAGACAAGCATCAAAAAGTTTTGCATAAGAGTTAACTCATGAAGCAATAGATATTCTTAATAAGAGGTTTTGAAGCAACACAAAGGATGATTAAGTTTCAACACAACTGCTTTCAACTTGTAACATGTATATATCTCATGGATAGTTGTCAACATAAAGTAATATAACAAGTGCAATAAGTAAATATGTAAGAATCAATGTACATAGCTTGACACAAGTGTTTGCTTCTAAGATAGAAAGAAGTAGGTAAATTGAACCCAACATAAAGTAAAAGAAAGGCCCTTCGCAGAGGAAGCAGTGATTAAATCATGTGCTAGAGCTTTAAGTTTTGAAATCATGTAGAGAGCATAAAAGTAAAGTTTTTAGAGGTGTTTGTTGTTGTCAACAAATGGTAGTGGGTACCTAACTACCTTATCATCCAGATTTTCAAGAGCTCCCATGAAGGACGTTATCTCTACCAGGAAGGTAGATCATCCCTCTTCTCTTTTGTTTACACATGTATTTTAGTTTCATTATTGATGACACTCCTCCCAACCTTTGCTTACACAAGCCATGGCTAACCGAATCCTCGGGTGCCTTCCATTCACATACCATGGAGGAGTGTCTATTTGTAAAATTAAGTTGCTTACTGATAGATCAGGGCAAAACATGTGAAGAGAATTATTAATGCAAGTTAATTAACTGGGCACCCCGTTGCCAGCTCTTTTTGTAAAATTATTGGATAAGCGGATGTATATGCCACTAGTCCATTGGTGAAAGTCTGCCCTGTCAAAAGTAAATGACAAGGTTGAAAGATAAACACCACATACTTCCTCATGAGCTATAAAACATTGACACAAATAAGAGATAATAGCTTTTGAATTGTTAAAGGTAGCACATGAAGCATTTACTTGGAATGGCAGAAATACCACATAGTAGATATGGTGGACACAAATGGCATGGTTTTGGCTCAAGGTTTTGGATGCACGAGAAGCATTCCCTCTCAGTACAAGGCTTTGACTAGCAAGGTTGTTTGAAGCAAACACAAGTATGAACCGGTACAGCAAAACTTACATAAGAACATATTGCAAGCATTATAAGACTTACACTGCCTTCCTTGTTGCTCAAACACTTTTACCTAAAATATCTAGACTTAGAGAGACCAATCATGCAAACCAAATTTCAACAAGCTCTACGGTAGTTCTTCACTAATAGATTTAAACTACATGATGCAAGAGCATAAACATTATCTACTTGAGAGCTCAAAACACCAAGTATCAAATTATTCAAGACACCATATCAATTACCACATGAAGTAACTGCTTCCAACCAAATAACACAGTGAAGGCCTAACTTTCGCCTATTGAACATTAAAAGTAAAAGCGAAAACACTAGTGTTCATATGAAAAAGCGGAGCGTGTATCTCTCCCACACAAGGATGTTTAGGATCCAATTTTATTCAGAGAATAAAATAACAAAACGAAAATAAAAGCACACAAAGATGCTCCAAGTAAAGCACATAAGATGTGACGAATAAAAATATAGTTTCACTAGAGGTGACCTGGATAAGTTGTTGATGAAGAAGGGGGATGCCTTGGGCATCCCCAAGCTTTGATGCTTGTACTCTTTTTGAAATATGCAGGGATGAACCACGGCATCCCCAAGCTTAGACTTTTCACTCTTTTTGATCATATTGTATCATCCTCCTCTTTACCCTTGAAAACTCTCTCCACACCAGACCAAAACAATCTCATTAGAGGGTTAGTACATAATCAAAAATTCACATGTCTGAGAGAGGACACAATCATTCTTAACACTTCTCGACATTGCACAAAGCTACTTAAAGTTAATGGAACAAAGAAATCCACTCCAACACAAAGAAAGAGGCAATGCTAAAATAAATGCAGATTCCAAAATGTAATACCGTAAAGATGAATTTTTCGAGGCACTTAACAAAGTTCAGATGAAAAAACTCAAATTGAACGAAAGTTACACATATCTCAGGATCACGTAATGATTTTTTCAGCATTTTACGAAGCTTCCCATGAGAGATCTACTCTAAATTCGATGTGTAAAAAATCTCTGCTTTCTGCCAGGAATCCAAATGTAGTATCAACTTACTATCAAAAGACTTTACTTGGCACAACAACGAAATAAACATGATAAGGAGAGGTTGCTATAGTAAATAAATTTCCAAGACACAACAAAACAGTAGTAAAAAATAAAATATGGGTTATCTCCCAAGAAGTGCTTTTCTTTATAGCCATTAAGATGGGCTCAACAGTTTTAATGATGCTCCTCGCAAGAAATAGTATTGGAAGCAAAAGAGAGCATCAAAAGAAAATAAGAAACACTTTTAAGTCTAACCCACTTCCTATGAAAAGGAATCTTGTAAATAAACAAGTCATGTAAGCATAATAAGCATAGGAAAACAAGACAAGCGCAACTTCAAGATTTTAAGCAAAAAGAGAGGTGTTTTAGTAACATGAAAATCCCTACAACCATATTGTCCTCTCTCATGATTTTCAGTAGCATCATGAACAAACTCAACAATATAACTATCACATGAAACATTCTTATCATGAGCTACATGCATAAAATTATTACTCTCCACATAAGCATAGTCATTACTATTAATTGTAGTGGGAGCAAATTCAATAAGATAGCTATCATTATTATTCTCATCACCATAATCATCATATATAGGAGGTATATTGTAATCATAATTAATTTTCTCCTCAATAGTAGGTGGACTGAAAATATCATATTCATCATTGTAATCATCATAAATTGCAGGCATGGTATAATCATAATAAACTTTATCCTCCATAGTAGGTGGCACCAAAATACCACTATCATTATTATCATCATAAATGGGAGGCAAAGTATCATCAAAGAAAATTTTCTCCTCAAACTTGGGGGACCTAAAAAATATCATGCCCTCAAAAAAAAACCAGGTTCCCTGCTTAGAATTTTCCATAGCATTAGCAACAATGGTGTTCAAAGCATTCATACTAATAACATTGCCATTAGCATGCATATAAAGTTCCATAGGTTTTTTAATTTTCTCTTCAAACACATCATGTCCTAATTCAAGATAAAGTTCATAAAGATCTCTAATATTTTTGTTGTCCATTATGCATAACTAGTGAAAATAAAAACAAGAAACAAAAAGATATAATTTAATCTAAAGAAAAATAGCTTTTACACTCATACACCTAAGAATAAGCATAGGAAATAGCTTATAGGGTTTGAGGATGTGAATACTTTTTTTACCTTACCACCTTAACGGCGCTAAAAATAGCTTTCTTGATGTCTACGCACGTTTCTATTCCTGTAGACAGTGTTGGACCTCCAAGAGCAGATGTTTGTAGAACAGCAGGAAGTTTCCCTTAAGTGAATCACCCAAGGTTTATCGAACTCAGAGAGGTAGAGGTCAAAGATATCCCTTTCAAGCAACCCTGTTAAGATACAAGAAGTCTCTTGTGTCCCCAACACACCTAATACACTTGTCCAGGGCCGGTCCTGAGATTTCGGGGGCCTGGGGCGAAATCAGATTTCAGGGGGCCCTTATATCACTAAAATAATAATTACTATTTTTAGCATGAATAAATGTTACCCAAAACTATTTAAAGTGAGTCCAAACACATTTATAACCGACAATTTATAGATATTAGTTTGAGCTGTCAACTCATATTTCTTTCAAATAAGCCGCCGATGACATTGTCTTAGCTTGAAAAAGAATCTCACTGTAAGGCTTTAGAATCTAGGACCGATGCATGCCTTGCTATTTGACATCATCACGATAGAACCTGCATTACCTAATAAAGACGTAAATATGATGACGATATGACATGACTAAGTATGTTTTTTCATTATCTAAAAGTGGGAAAAATAAATTATCATCCTATCCTCCTCAATTTGGGATCTATAAACTAAATAATATATTTATATATGTATATAAGGAATTTTACACACAAAATGCATATAAAAGAAACATTTATATCACATAATTTATGCATAGTGTATTAAATATTTGCTCCAATATCATATCACCATGGCCATGGCCGAGTGGCTCAGAATTAGAAGTCTCCGGGGCTTCCTTTATCAGCAAATTATTGAACCGTGTCATGCACGGAGAATTATATCCGTACCTAGCCATGGCTATTTGCAACTTTTTCTCTTTTTGTCAATAACAGAAATTGATGATGAAAAACGAAATGCATACGCGACTTTTTTAGTAGGAAAATGGGCTTCACTATGTGTTTCCACTTTTCTCCTTTTTCCGGGAGCTGAGTTGCCTTTGCATTTCCTGGATTCATTTCTTTTGTTAAGAGATAAACATTTCTACATTCATCTTGCAACCACGGTCGGGGCCCCATCGCACCTAAAGGCTTGGAATGGTAGCCAGCAAAGGAAAAAGAAAGGGGCTAACCAACGGAAGAAGGCCCAAACTAAGAATGAAACGCTTCGTCGTCGTCCTCCTAACTGTACAAGAAGAGGAAGTAACCATCTGCTCTAATGGCGCACGCATGAATTCCTCTGGCTGCCGCTAGCTGGAATTTGGGACCCTTGTCTCAGGGGCCCGGGCGGCCGCCCCGCCGCTCTCAGGGCCGGCCCGCACTCTGTTTATGTATAGGTGCACTAGTTCGGCGGATAGATAGTGAAATACAAGTAATATGGATGATTATAAGTAGTAATTGCAATCTGAAATAAAAATGGCAACAAACATGTAGCAGAACTTGTTGGAAACGGTGTTTCAATGCTTAGAAACAAGGCCTAGGGATCATACTCTCACTAGTGGACACTCCTCAACAATGATCACATAATCGAATAAATAAATGCTAATTCAAACACTTGTTGGATAACAAACATCATTCATTGTGTAGGGCTACAAAAGCACACCTCAAGCCGGAGTTAACAAGCTCCACAACTTCATAAAGGAAACACACACGATGCGCACACCGTCACCGTCACACCGTGGAGAGTGAATCCGGAGTTCATATTAAAGTAACCTCTAGAGTGCATAATAGACCGTTGCAATTTAGACCGAGTACTAACATAGCATACACACCGTCAACAATAGCTATGAAAGGGGGAATAGATCGCATCAATACTATCATAGTAATAGTTAACTTCATAATCTAAAAGAGATTACAATCATAACCTACGCCAAGTACTACATGATGCACACACTGTCACCATTACACCGTGCAGGAGGAATAGACTACTTTAATAACATCACTAGAGTAGCACATAGATTAATAGTGATACAAAGCTCGATGATCACATAAAGATCACACCATGGGAGGTAGAGATGAACCACATAGCGTACTCAGA
The DNA here is from genome assembly GCA_030979885.1 of Lolium multiflorum. Taxonomy (NCBI): domain Eukaryota; kingdom Viridiplantae; phylum Streptophyta; class Magnoliopsida; order Poales; family Poaceae; genus Lolium; species Lolium multiflorum. The sequence continues at coordinate 237,096,218 of CM061749.1, read as the reverse complement.
AAGCCCTCAGCCTCGGGGGAGAACTACTTCCTCCTCATCATGGGAGACAAGAACGATTTATGAAGATGGCGGGAAGTTAATGGAGATGACTGGTGGCACTCCCGTCCCAAGTGCCAAGTGTCCTAATGAGAGAGATTCGTCCCCCCGAAACTTGTCTTCGCGATGGCGGCGGCTACGGAACTCTTCGTGGAATATGACTGGACGCTTTAGGGTTTTCGTATCTGGAGGATTTTATAATATCACCATCTACATCCTTATACTTTTGCATTTCACAATGTTCAACAAAATTATTAAGATGGGCAGCAGCATCATCAGAACTAACACCAGAAAAATTGCTCTCTCATAACAAGATTCAGTAAAGCAGGTTTAATTTCATAGAATTCTGTTGTAGTAGCAGGTGGAGCAATAGGAGTGCATATAAAATCATTATTATTTGTGCTAGTGAAATCAGTGTTTTCAGGAGTATTCATTTTAACAATAGTAAATAAAGCAAACTAAATAAAGTAAAGTAAAACAAGTAACTAATTTTTGTGTGTTTTTAATATAGAGAACGCAAACAAGACAGTAAATAAAGTAAAGCAAGTAACTAATTTTTTTGTATTTTTGATATAGAGAAAGCAAACAAACAAAGTAAAGTAAAGTAAAGCAAGACAATAACAAAGTAAAGAGATTGATGTGAGAGACTCCTCTTGCAATGTCTTGATCTCTCCACTTGCACTAAGGCCAGAAAAGAGCTTGATGTATAAAATTACACACCCGTTGGGAACCCCAAGAGGAAGGTGTGGATGCGTATGTATGTGCCTCAGATGAAACCGTTGCTATCGTAACCAAGAGGGAGTCAAGGGCCACGGAAGGTCAGACGAGTGCAGTGCGGCGCAACAATTGTGTGATCTGCCACCAACGTGGAACTCGCATAACACAATCACAATATTTTGGCTCCCAACGTAATAAAGTGGAGGTTGTCAATCTCACCGGCTTGCTGAAAACAAAGGATTAAAAGTATCGAGTGGAAGATGGTGTTTGTTTGCAAAGAACAGTAAAGAACAATGATTGCAGTAGATTGTATTCAGATGTAAAAGAATGGACCGGGGTCCACAGTTCACTAGTGGTGTCTCTCCGATAAGATAACTAGCATGTTGGGTGAACAAATTACAGCTGGGCACCTGACAAATAGAGATACACATACATATACCAACGATGATTACTATGTGATTTAATAAGGGCATTACGACAAAGTACATAGACCGCTATCCAGCATGCATCTATGCCTAAAAAGTCCACTTTCAAGTTGCATCCGCACTCTCCAAGATTGTTGCAAACAATGCATAATTGCATTAAGTATGGTGCGTAATGTAATCAACACAAATATCCTTAGACAAAGCATTATGCTTTATCCTAGTGGCAAAGACACCCAATAACCTTAGAACTTTCTGTCACTGTCCCACATTCAATGGAGGCATGAACCCACTATCGACCATAAATACTCCCTCTTGGAGTAAAAGTATCAACTTGGTCGCAGCCTCTACTAGCAACGAAGAGCACAAGAACATAAACAACATATATATGATAGATTGATAATCAACTTGACATAGTATTCAATATTCATCGGATCCCAACAAACACAACATGTAGCATTACAAATAGACGATCTTGATCATGATAGGCAGCCCACAAGATCTAAACATGATAGCACACGAGGAGAAGACAACCATCTAGCCACCGCTATGGACCCATAGTCCAAGGATGAACTACTCACGATCAACTGAGTGGCATGATGATGTGAGCCCTCCGGTGATGATCTCCTCCCCTCTCCCAGCAGGGTGCCGAGGCGATCTCCCGAATCCCCGAGACGGGATTGCGGCAAGTGCCCTCTCGAAGTACTTTATCGTGGCCTCTTTGCACAGGGGTTTCTCACGACGAAGGCTTTAAGAAGTGAATGGTATGAGGCGCGGGGGCCCATGACCATAGGCCTGGGCGCGGCCCTTGCTGGTGCCGCGCCGCCCTATGGTTACGGGCCTCGTGGCCCCACTTCGTATCCCTTTCGGTCGTCTTCCGGAAGCTTCGTGGAAAAATAAGACCTTGTGTGCGTTGATTTCGTCCAATTCCCAGAATATTTCCTTACTAGGATTTCTGAAACAAAACAGCGTAAAACAACAATCGCTCTTCTGATTTCGTCAATAGGTTAGTGCCGGAAAATGCATAATAATAACATAAAGTGTGTATAAAACATGTGAGTATTGTCATAAAAGTAGCATGGAACATAAGAAATTATAGATACTGTTGGAGATATGCCCAAGAGGCAATAATAAAAGTGGTTATTATATATCTTTGTGTTTATGATAAATGTTTATATACCATGCTATAATTGTATTAACCTAAACATTGATACATGTGTGTTATGTAAACAACAAGGAGTCCCTAGTAAGCCTCTTGTATAACTAGCTTGCTGATTAATATATGATTAGTTTCATAATCATGAACATTGGATGTTATTAATAACAAGGTTATATCATTATATGAATGATGTAATGGACACACCCATTTAAGCGTAGCATAAGATCACGTCATTAAGTTATTTGCTATAAGCTTTCGATACATAGTTACCTAGTCCTTTCGACCATGAGATCATGTAAATCACTTATACCGGAAAGGTACTTTGATTACATCAAACGCCACTGCGTAAATGGGTGGTTAAAAAGGTGGGATTAAGTATCCGGAAAGTATGAGTTGAGGCATATGGATCAACAGTGGGATTTGTCCATCCCGATGACGGATAGATATACTGTGGGCCCTCTCGGTGGAATGTCGTCTAATGTCTTGCAAGCATATGAATAAGTTCATAAGAGACCACATACCACGGTACGAGTAAAGAGTACTTGTCAGAGACGAGGTTGAACAAGGTATAAAGTGATACCGAAGAGATCAAACCTCGGACAAGTAAAATATCGCGTGAAAAAGGGAGGTATCGTATGTGTATGGTTCATTCGATCACTAAGTCATCGTTGAATATGTGGGAGCCATTATGGATCTCCAGATCCCGCTATTGGTTATTGGTCGGAGAGAGTTCTCAACCATGTCTACATAGTTCACGAACCGTAGGGTGACACACTTAAGGTTTGATGTCGTATTAGTAGAACTTGAATATGGAATGGAGTTTGAAGTTTTGTTCGGAGTCTCGGATGGGATCCCGGACATCACGAGGAGTTCCGGAATGGTCCAGAGAATAAGATTCATATATAGGAAGTCATTTTATAAGTTTGAAAATGATCCGGTGTATTTATGGAAGGTTCTAGAAGGTTCTAGAAAAGTCCGGAAGAAATACTTTGGAAGGCGGAGTCCCGAAGGAATCCACCACCCATGGTCGGTTAACCTTAGAGGGGGCGGAGTCCTGGTGGATCCACCAGTGGGGCCGGCCACCCCCTCATGGAAGGGCCATGAGTCCCACTTGAGGCGAATCCCACCTTGGGTAGGTTTCCCTACACATGGAAGGTTTTGGGTTGGGGTCTATTCGTTAAGACCAGAAATTCAACACTCTGCCCACCTATATAATGAGGGGCCAAGGGGAGGGGGGCCGGCCACCACAACACCACCACCTTGGCCGCACCTCAAGGAGGCCGGCCACCCCTCTCCTAAACTCCTAGCCACCCTACTCCTCCCCCCTCTCCCCGCAACGCTTTAGCGGGCTCCGCCGGGAGATCTCCATCGCCATCGCCACCACGCCGTCGTGCTGCCGGATTCAAGGAGGAGCTACTACTTCCGCTGCCCGCTGGAACGGGGAGAAGGACGCCGTCTTCATCAACACCGAACGTGTGACCGAGTACGGAGGTGCTGCCCGATTGTGGCACCGTCAAGATCTTCTACGCGCTTTTGAAAGCGGCAAGTGATCGTCTATCGCAGCAACAAGAGCCTCATCTTGTAGGCTTTGAAAATCTTCAAGGGTGAGTCTCGTTCATCCCCTCGTTCTGCCTTCTAGATTGCATCTTGGCTTTCTGATTGCGTTCGCGGTAGGATTTTTTTGCTTTCCATGCAACGAACCCATCAGTGGTATCAGAGCCGTGTCTATGCATAGATGGTTGCACGAGTAGAACATAATGGTTTTGTGGGATTCAAATGGGCAGAAAATAAAAAAAAAAAAATTCCTAACAAAAGACGAATAAATCCAAGATCTAATCTATGGAAAAACCAAGATCTAATCTAGAGATCGAGCAACGGATGGATATGAGACTAACCCTCGAAGATTCTGAAAGCTTACTTAGATCTCGTTGTTGGTGTAGAGATCGTCCTGCTGCAATCCTGAGCACTTCCGTACCGGTCGCGTACGTGTGTCGATGGCTCCGTCCTCTCCCCGCCCAGGGCAGCGGAGGCGGTGATCCCCTAATCCCACAGCACGACGGCGTAGGGTGAGGAGTAAGATCCCCAGGCTTCGCTGTCGCGCGTAGTCGTGGTGGAGGGAGAGAGGTGCGCGCTAGGACAGCCTTTTTATGTATATTTTTCTCTCCATAGAGTACTCTATATAGGCTCAAGGGATGCCTCATTTACTTGGCTTAGCAATGTGGGACTAAAGAACAGGTAACTGGCGCGTTGCGCCAACGCGCAGAGCAAAACTGACCGGCCGATCGGGACGTGAGGCTCAGCCCCGCCTAAGCCTTGGCCTGGCCGTGGCTTCCAAAGCCCCACGCCATGCACTTTGGCTGGCTTGGACGTGGTGCACATGGCCGTGGTGGCCACTGGGCCCCACGCCATGGCCCATGTGCCCTTTTCCTTTTTTTCTTTCTCTTTTACCTTTAATTCTTTTCTTTTATTTATTTCTCCAAATAAATATTAGAAAATACTTATTAATTCTAACAATTAACAAATAATGAATAATATTTATTAATTCAAATAATCAATAAATATTACTCCTTTCCCATTTACAATTAAAAAACATATATTGATATATTAATTCATTAATCAATATATGCAATACATACTACTAATCGCCACGTCCGAAACTCCTTTCGGATGAATTCGAACTCCTTCAATTTCTCCTATATAATCCGACCTTTCCAACATCTTCGATATATCCGAACTTGGAATTTGACTTTCCAAATATGAATCTTATTCTCCTGACCATTCCGGACCTCTCGTGATGTCCCGGATCCCATCCGAGACTCCGAACAAACTTCGTCTCCATACCATATTCCAAATCTACTTATGCGACATCGAACCTTAAGCGCGTCACCCTACGGTTCGTGAACTATGCAGACATGGTCGAGACTCCTCTCCGAGCAATAACCACACGATCTGGAGATCCATAATGGCTCCCACATATTCAACGATAACTTAGTGATCGATTGAACCATTTACATACGATGCCGATTCCCTTTGTCACGCGATACTTTACTTGTCCGAGGTTCGATCATCGATATCTCCATACCTTGTTCAACCTCGTTACCGACAAGTACTCTTTACTCGTACCGTGGTATGTCATCTCTTGTGATCCAATCACATGCTTGCAAGCTAATCAGACGACATTCCACCGAGAGGGCCCAGAGTATATCTATCCGTCATCAGATGGACAAATCCCACTATTGATCCATATGCCTCAACTCACACTTTCCGAATACTTAATCCCATCTTTTATAACCACCCATTTACGCAATGGCGTTTGATGTAATCAAAGTACCCTTCCTGTAAGTGATTTACATGATCTCATGGTCGAAGGACTTAGGCAACTATGTATCGAAAGCTTATAGCAAATTGAACTTAATGACTTGATCTTATGCTACGCTTATTTGGGTGTGTGTCCATTATATCATTCAACTAATGACATAACCTTGTTATTAATAACATCCAATGTTCATGATCACGAAACCATGATCATCCATTAATCAACAAGCTAGTTATACAAGAGGCTTACTAGGGACTCCTTGTTGTTTACATAACACACATGTATCAATGTTTCTGTTAATACAATTATAGCATGGTATGCAAACATTTATCATAAACACAAAGATATTATAATAACCACTTTATTATTGCCTCTTGGGCATATCTCCAACAGGTTTTGTGGGCGTTGATGCTTATGTTGTCTTTAGTTTGAGTACTTTGCATCTTTGTGGCATAGTGGGATGAAGCGGCTCGGGCTAACTTTACATGACCGCGTTCATGAGATTTTCTCCACGCTCGACATGCAACTTGTATTGCATAAGTGGCTTTGTGGGTGTCTGTCTCTCCTACTATAGTGAAGATTCAATTTACTCTTCTATTGACAACACTAGTATCACCGTTGTGGTTCATGTTCGTAGGTAGATTAGATCTCACTCAAAAACCCTAAACCACGTAAAATATGCAAACCAAATTAGAGAACGTCTAACTTGTTTTTGCAGGGTTTGGTGATGTGATATGGCCATAATGTGATGATGAATATGTATGAGATGATCATTATTGTATTGTGGCAACCGGCAGGAGCCTTATGGTTGTCTTTAAATTTCATGTTGAGTAGTATTTCAAAGAAGTTGTAATAGTTGCTACATGGGAGAACAATCATGAAGACGGCGCCATTGACCTTGACGCTACGCCGACGATGATGGAGATCATGCCCGTTGATGATGGAGATCATGTCCGTGCTTTGGAGATGAAGATCAAAGGCGCAAAGACAAAGGGGCCATATCATATCACATATGAACTGCATGTGATGTTAATCCTTTTATGCATCTTATTTTGCTTAGATCGCGACGGTAGCATTATAAGATGATCCCTCTCACTAAAATATCAAGATAATAAAGTGTTCATCCTTAGTAGCACCGTTGCCAAGACTTGTCGTTTCGAAGCATCTCGTGATGATCGGGTGTGATAGACTCAAGTGCATACAACGGGTGCAAGACAGTTTTGCACATGCGGATACTAAGGTGGCCTTGACGAGCCTAGCATGTACAGACATGGTCTCGGAACACGTGATACCGAAAGGTAGAGCATGAATCATATGATTGATATGATGAACACTTTGAGTGTTCGCCATTGAAGTTACATCTTGTCTCGTGATGATCGGACTTGGTGTGGTGGATTTGGTTCGTGTGATCACTAAGACAATGCGAGGGATATTGTTTTGAGTGGGAGTTCACCTAGTTTTTAATTTTGTTGAATTAAAATTTGAACTCAATTTGTCATAAACTTAGTCTAAACTATTGCAAATATATGTTGTAGATATGGCGTCCCCAATCAATTTTAACCAGTTCCTAGAGAAAGAAAAGCTTAAGAGCAACGGTAGCAACTTCACCGACGTGTCATGTGAGGATTTTCCTCGCTGGCGGAAACCTGCAATATGTGCTTGATGCACCGCTAGGTGACCCTCCCGCAGAAACTGAAACCGATGAAGTAAAGAATGTTTACGCGACTCGGAAAACACTCTCAAGTACAGTGTGCCATCCTGTGCAGTCTGGAAGCCGATCTTCAAAAACGTTTTGAGCACCACGATCCTCATGAGTTGGTCAATGAGCTGAAAGCTATCTTTGAAACTCATGCGGCCGTGGAATGCTATGAAGCATCGAAACACTTCTTCAGCTGCATGATGGAAGAAGGCAGCTCCGTTAGTGAGCACATGCTCGCCATGACCGGGCATGCGAAGAAACTCAGTGACTTGGGAATAGTGATTCCTAACAGACTGGGGATTAATCGTGTCCTTCAATCACTGCCACCTAGTTACAAGAACTTTGTGATGAACTACAATATGCAGAACATGAACAAAGAGTTACCTGAACTCTTCGCCATGCTAAAATCTGCTGAGATTGAGATCAAGAAAGAGCACCAAGTGTTGATGGTCAACAAGACCACCAGTTTCAAGAAACAGGGCAAGTCTAAGGGAAAATTCAAGAAGGGTGGCAAGAAAGCTGCCACGCCTCCTGTGAAACCTAAGAACGGCCCTAAGCCTGATGCTGAGTGCTATTACTGCAAGGAGAAGGGACACTGGAAGCGTAATTGCTCCAAGTATTTGGCGGATCTGAAGAGCGGCCTTGTCAAGAAGAAGAAAGAAGGTATATCTGATATACATGTTATAGATGTTTATCTTACTGGTTCTCGTACTAGTACCTGGGTATTTGATACTGGTTCGGTTGCTCATATTTGTAACTCGAAACAGGAACTAAAGAATAAACGAAGACTATTGAAGGATGAAGTGACGATGCGCGTTGGAAATGGATCCAAAGTCGATGTGATCGCTGTCGGCACACTTCCTCTACATCTACCTTCGGGATTAGTTTTAAACCTCAATAATTGTTATTTTGTACCTGCGTTGAGCATGAACATTATATCTGGATCTTGTTTAATGCAAGACGGTTATTCATTCAAGTCTGAGAATAATGGTTGTTCTATTTTTATGAATAATATCTTTTATGGTCGAGCACCTGAAAAGAATGGTTTATTTCTGTTAGATCTCGATAGTAGTGATACACATATTCATAACATTGATGCTAAGCGAATTAAATTGAATGATAATTCTACTTATATGTGGCACTGTTGTCTTGGTCATATTGGAGTGAAACGCATGAAGAAACTCCATACCGATGGATTACTTGAATCACTTGACTTTGAGTCACTTGATAGATGCGAAGCATGTCTAATGGGAAAAATGACTAAGACTCCATTCTCTGGTATTATGGAGCGAGCTACTGACTTATTAGAAATCATACATACCGATGTGTGCGGACCAATGAGTGTAGCCTCGCGCGGTGGTTATCGTTATGTTCTAACCTTCACAGATGATTTGAGTAGATATGGGTATATCTATTTCATGAAACATAAATCCGAAACTTTCGAGAAGTTTAAGGAATTCCAAAGTGAAGTAGAAAATCAACGTAACAAGAAGATTAAATTTCTACGATCTGATCGCGGAGGTGAATATCTGAGTTATGAGTTTGGCATGCATTTAAAGAAATATGGAATACTTTCACAATTGACACCGCCGGGAACACCACAACGAAACGGTGTGTCCAAACGTCGTAATCGAACTCTCTTAGATATGGTTCGTTCTATGATGTCTCTTACTGATTTGCCGTTATCATTTTGGAGTTATGCATTAGAGACAGCCGCATTCACTTTAAATAGAGCACCATCAAAATCCGTTGAAACGACACCGTATGAATTATGGTTTAATAAGAAACCTAAGCTGTCGTTCCTTAAAGTTTGGGGTTGCGAAGCCTATGTAAAAAAGTTACAACCGGACAAGCTAGAACCCAAAGCGGAAAAATGCGTCTTCATAGGATACCCTAAGGAAACTATAGGGTACACTTTCTATCACAGATCCGAAGGCAAGATCTTTGTTGCTAAGAACGGAACCTTTCTTGAGAAAGAATTTCTCACTAAAGAAGTGACTGGAAGAAAAGTAGAACTCGATGAGATTGATGAATCTTCACTCGTTGATCAGAGTAGCGCAGTACCGGAAGATGTTCCTGTGCCGCCTACACCGGCAACAGAGGAAGCTAATGATAATGATCATGAACCTCGCAGATCGACAAGGGAACGTGCCACTCCTGATTGGTATGATCCTTGTCTAAATGTCATGATTGTGGACAACAATGATGAAGACCCTGCGACGTATGAAGAAGCGATGATGAGCCCAGATTCCAACAAATGGCAAGAAGCCATGAAATCCGAAATGGGATCCATGTATGATAACAAAGTGTGGACTTTGGTAGACTTACCTGATAGCCGCAAGGCTGTCGAGAATAAATGGATCTTCAAGAGAAAAACAGATGCTGATGGTAATATTACCGTCTATAAAGCTCGACTTGTCGCAAAGGGTTTCCGACAAATTCAAGGAGTTGACTACGATGAGACTTTCTCACCCGTAGCGAAGCTAAAATCTGTGAGGATTTTGTTAGCAATAGCTGTATTTTTCGATTATGAGATTTGGCAGATGGATGTCAAAACGGCGTTCCTTAATGGAGACATTGAGGAAGAGTTGTATATGGTACAACCCAAAGGTTTTGTCGATCCTAAAAATGCTGACAAAGTATGCAAACTTCAGCGTTCAATTTATGGACTGAAGCAAGCATCGAGAAGTTGGAACCGACGCTTTGATAAGGTGATCAAAGACTTCGGGTTTATACAGTGTCATGGAGAGGCTTGTATTTACAAGAAAGTGAGTGGGAGCTCTGTAGCATTCCTGATATTATATGTAGATGACATATTATTGATTGGGAATGATATAGAACTATTAAGCAGTGTAAAAGGTTATTTGAATAATAGTTTTTCAATGAAAGACCTTGGTGAAGCATCGTATATATTAGGCATCAAGATTTATAGAGATAGATCAAGACGTCTAATAGGGCTATCACAGAGTACATATCTGGACAAGATTCTAAAGAAGTTTAGAATGGACGAAAGTAAGAAAGGATTCTTACCTATGTTACCAGGCAAGGTCTTGAGTAAGACTCAAGGTCCGGCTACGGCAGAAGAAAGAGAAAGGATGAGTCAGATCCCCTATGCCTCGGTAGTAGGCTCTATCATGTATGCCATGCTATGTACTAGACCGGATATAGCACATGATGTTAGTTTGACTAGCAGATATCAAAGTGATCCAGGAATGGAACACTGGACAGCGGTCAAGAATATCCCGAAGTACTTGAAAAGAACTAAGGATATGTTTCTTTGTTATGGAGGTGACCAAGAGCTCGTTGTAACCAGTTACACCGATGCAAGTTGGAACACCGATCCTGATGACTCTAAGTCACAATCTGGGTACGTGTTTATATTGAATGGTGCTGCAGTAAGCTGGGCAAGCTCGAAGCAGTGCACGGTGGCGAAGTCTTCAACAGAATCGGAGTACATAGCGGCTTCAGAGGCTTCATCAGAAGCGGTATGGATGAAGAGGTTCATTGTAGAGCTCGGTGTGGTTCCTAGTGCATTGGACCCACTAGTCATCTACTGTGACAACATGGGTGCCATCGCCAATGCACAAGAACCAAGGTCACACAAGAGGCTAAAGCATATCAAGCTGCGTTATCATTCGATTCGCGAGTACATCGAAGATGGAGAAGTAAAGATTTGCAAAGTACACACTGATCTGAATGTAGCAGATCCGTTGACTAAAGCTCTCCCTAGGGCAAAACATGACCAACACCAGAATGCCATGGGTGTTAGGTACCTTACAATGTAATCTAGATTATTGACTCTAGTGCAAGTGGGAGACTGTTGGAGATATGCCCAAGAGGCAATAATAAAAGTGGTTATTATGTATCTTTGTGTTTATGATAAATGTTTATATACCATGCTATAATTGTATTAACCGAAACATTGATACATGTGTGTTATGTAAACAACAATGAGTCCCTAGTAAGCCTCTTAACTAGCTTGTTGATTAATAGATGATTAAGTTTCATAATCATGAACATTGGATGTTATTAATAACAAGGTTATATCATTATATGAATGATGTAATGGACACACCCATTTAAGCGTAGCATAAGATCACGTCATTAAGTTATTTGCTATAAGCTTTCGATACATAGTTACCTAGTCCTTTCGACCATGAGATCATGTAAATCACTTATACCGGAAAGGTACTTTGATTACATCAAACGCCACTGCGTAAATGGGTGGTTATAAAGGTGGGATTAAGTATCCGGAAAGTATGAGTTGAGGCATATGGATCAACAGTTTGTCCATCCCGATGACGGATAGATATACTCTAGGCCCTCTCGGTGGAATGTCGTCTAATTAGCTTGCAAGCATATGAATAAGTTCATAAGAGACCACATACCACAGTATGAGTAAAGAGTACTTGTCAGGAGACGAGGTTGAACAAGGTATAAAGTGATACCGATCAAACCTCGGACAAGTAAAATATCGCGTGACAAAGGGAATTGGTATCGTATGTGTATGGTTCATTCGATCACTAAGTCATCGTTGAATATGTGGGAGCCATTATGGATCTCCAGATCCCGCTATTGGTTATTGGTCGGAGAGAGTTCTCAACCATGTCTACATAGTTCACGAACCGTAGGGTGACACTTAAGGTTTGATGTCGTATTAGTAGAACTTGAATATGGAATGGAGTTCGAAGTTTTGTTCGAAGTCTCGGATGGGATCCCGGACATCACGAGGAGTTCCGGAATGGTCCGGAGAGAATAAGATTCATATATAGGAAGTCATTTTATAAGTTTGAAAATGATCCGGTGATTTATGGAAGGTTCTAGAAGGTTCTAGAAAAGTCCGGAAGAAATCACTTTGGAAGGCGGAGTCCCGAAGGGACTCCACCACCCATGGCCGGCCAACCCTAGAGGGGTGGAGTCCCAGGTGGACTCCACCAAGGGGGCCGGCCACCCCCCTCATGGAAGGGTGGGAGTCCCACTTGAGGTGGGAATCCCACCTTGGGTAGGTTTCCCTACACATGGAAGGTTTTGGTGGGGTCTTATTCGAAGACTTGTAGTCAACACTTGGGGGTTCCACCTATATAATGAGGGGCCAAGGGGAGGGGGCCGACCACCACAACACCACCACCTTGGCCGCACCTGATACGTCTCAAACGTATCTATAATTTCTTATGTTCCATGCTACTTTTATGATGATACTCACATGTTTTATACACATTATATGTCATTGTTATGCATTTTCCGGCACTAACCTATTGACGAGATGCCGAAGAGCCGTTGTTTTCTGTTGTTTTTGGTTTCAGAAATCCTACAAAGGAAATATTCTCGGAATTGGACGAAATCAACGCCCAGGGTCTTATTTTTCCACGAAGCTTCCAGAAGACCGAAAGGATTACGAAGTGGGGCGACGAGGCGCCGCCACGCCAGGGCCGCGCGGCCAGGCTAGGGCCCGCGCCGCCCTGTTGTGTGGGGCCTCGTGTCACCCCTAAACCTACCCTTCCGCCTACTTAAAGCCTTCGTCGCGAAACCCCCAGTACCGAGAGCCACGATACGGAAAACACATTGGACGCCGCCGCCAATTCCATCTCTGGGATTCAGAGATCGCTCCCAGACCGAGAGGGGATTCATCTCCGAGGGGCTCTTCATCGCCATGATCGCCTCCGGATCGATGTGTGAGTAGTTCACCCCTCGACTATGGGTCCATAGCAGTAGCTAGATGGTTGTCTTCTCCTCATTGTGCCATCATGTTAGATCTTGTGAGCTGCCTATCATGATCAAGATCATCTATTTGTAATGCTACATGTTGTGTTTGTTGGGATCCGATGAATATTGAATACTATGTCAAGTTGATTATCAATCTATCATATATGTGTTGTTTATGTTCTTGCATGCTCTCCATTGCTAGTAGAGGCTCTGGCCAAGTTAATACTTGTAACTCCAAGAGGGAGTATTTATGCTCGATAGTGGGTTCATGCCTCCATTGAATCTCGGACAGTGACAGAAAGTTCTAAGGTTGTGGATGTGCTGTTGCTACTAGGGATAAAACATCGATGCTTTGTCTAAGGATATTTGTGTTGATTACATTACGCACCATACTTAATGCAATTGTCTCTTGTTTGCAACTTAATACTGGGAAGGGTTCGGATGATAACCCGAAGGTGGACTATTTAGGCATAGATGCATGTTGGATAGCGGTCTATGTACTTTGTCGTAATGCCCTGATTAAATCTCATAGTAGTCATCATGATATATGTATGTGAATCTCTATTTGTCAATTGCCCAACTGTAATTTGTTCACCCAACATGCTAGTTATCTTATCGGAGAGACACCACTAGTGAACTATGGACCCCGGTCCATTCTTTACATCTGAAATACAATCTACTGCAATACTTGTTCTTTATCGTTCTTCGCAAAGAAACATCATCTTCCACACTATACGGTTAATCCTTTGTTTACAGCAAGCCGGTGAGATTGACAACCTCACCGTTACGTTGGGGCAAAGTACTTTGATTGTGTTGTGCAGGTTCCACGTTGGCGCCGGAATCCCTGGTGTTGCGCCGCACTACACTCTTTCACCAACAACCTTCACGTGCTTCTTGGCTCCTACCGGTTCGATAACCTTGGTTTCTTCTGAGGGAAACTTGCCGCCGTACGCATCACACCTTCCTCTTGGGGTTCCCAACGGACGTGTGCTAACCGCACGCATCAAGCAAAATTTCCGGCGCCGTTGCTTCAGATCAAGACACGCTAAGTGAGCTCTCACATCCAATCTCTTTACTTTGTTTTTGTCTTGCTTTACTTTACTTTTGTTGCCTGCCAAAACCCACCGGCGAGTAGTGGTTAAGCAACATGAAGAGCCGGGAGACTCCCAAGACTGCTAAGTGGGCCCTGGTGTCTCGCGTCGTCCCGCAAAGTCCCAGCACACGTCCTGGCGGTTGCAAGGGCGTGCCACCTGACCTATACCCGATCAGAAGGTGTTGGATTGCTTCGATTAGTCTCCTGCATGGTAGACACGTAAACATTAAATACGAGCCCGATCGGCTCTCAGGTTGCCCTGTGGATCGGCTCAAAGAGCCGATCGCCCCATGGTTCACGTTGGATTTACGATGACATGGGGATCCTGCTTGATCAAAACAAAGCTAAACCAATCTACGACAGTTTAGGGTTTTCACCGCATAATCGGAACATCCTACGCGTAGTTGGGCCTAGCAGATACGAAAGATGATGGAAACTATTCCTAAAAGAGGCCTAAAAACCAACGTTAAGTCAATTCCCGGAACATCCCTTATAGGAACGGTAAAACAACACCTCACGCACTACCGGATCGTCCAACCCCAGCATAAGGCCTAATCATGCGATATTAAACTAATCCTTGAAACAAGGAGCAACATAACAGATCGGATCTACTAAGTAACGAACAAGCAAGGTGCTGCCCTTACACCTAGATAGGTGTAAGGGCAGCTAGATGTCGAGGGACGGCATTGCTAAGCAAATATGCATAAGAAAAGCATCAATGCAAGCCCCAAAACATCTACGATAAATAGTGCTACTCGCCATCAACAACGCTTCAGCACGAGTAACACAAGGTAACGAATAAACGTATACTGCCTAGATCGCAAGATGCGATCTAGGCAGCATGATGCTTACCCGGAAGAAACCCTCGAAATAAGGGGTGGCGATGCGCCTGGTTTGTGTTTGTTGTGAACGTGATTGTCCTCCTTCTCAATAACCCTAGATACATATTTATAGTCCGTAGACTTTCTAACGTGGGAGTAATCCCAACCGTGCACGAGCCAAATTCTATCTAACCGACACGTATCCTACTATATTTACAGATACACGGGCAAACTAGCCCAAACTTTGTATACAAGGCCGATTCATGTAATTCTTCCAGGTATATTCTTCAAGCCCATCTTAATCGCGGCCCACCTCTGATCCGGTCAAATTCTGGTGATAACACATGCCCCCCTGGTTTTGGAAATGACAATTCCAAAATCACTGCCTTTTTCTTCGTCGGGTCATGTCGCGGCAGAGCAGAACTGTCGCAGTACCCTTCATCATGATGCCTTGCCTTCTCAACTTCTCCGCGTGACCTGGGCACCACTTCCTCGGAAACTGCTGTGGCATTGAATCTCCACTATATCCCCTTTTATTTAACCGCTCCAAACAGTTCGCCACTTCATCCCCTTGCTCTGTTCTGGCCATCGGCACCAAGAAACCCCAATCTCAGAGCAATGTCTTCCTCCTCTTCCTCCTCCGCCTCGTCGGATCTCTCCTCCCAGTCCTTCTCCTCCTCCTCCTCCTCCCGCGAACCCACGCCAGAGTGGGATCCGATGGCGGCTCTGATGGCGGCGCACGACGAGCGCGCCCCAGAGGAGTGGGACCAGGAAGACCACGCCTCCTCCATCTGGTCCGAGGACGACAAGTCCTTGACCAGCGGAGATGAAGACCTCCAGTTCCTCATTGATGGGGAACTGGAATCGGAGAGCGAGGACGACTCGTTCTCCTGGGACGATTACACCTCCTCCGAGGAAGAGGAAGAGAGGAAGACGACGACGACGACTCCCTCGAGGGCTACCCGCCAGCGAAACGCCTCCGCATGTGGTGGGACGACGACGACAGCGATGATGACGAGGAGGATGAAGCTCCCGTAGAGGGCTACGGGAGCAGCGACGAGGAGCCCACCGGCAGTAGTGCCGATGAGAGCTCCGAGGACGACGACGAGGGCAGCGACGGCCCGTAGACTAGGATCTACTAGTGTAGGCCTAGTAGTAGTAGCAGATTGGTCAATAGACCTTTCTTTTGTTCTTCCTCCCTTGAGCAATCGGCTCTTTCTTTGTAAGAAATCCTATTATTAATGAAGAAAATATTCCCCTATTAATTTTGCTTTCTTGTCAATTTTGCCGATTGTCAAACGAAGTCTGTACAAAGAGCCGATGGCAAGGCATCGGCCGCACTACAAACGCGATTTGAGGCCAAACAGATTGCCTATTCACATGGTCAAACAGGTCCGATCCATGTCCAAACTATCCTCCAACCTCAAACGCGCAGACCAAATCCTCAAAGAAATCCTTGGGAGATTCATCTCAGATATCATGATCTACAGTCTGAAACCGATCGTTAACCTGC
Source organism: Lolium multiflorum (assembly GCA_030979885.1). Lineage (NCBI taxonomy): Eukaryota > Viridiplantae > Streptophyta > Magnoliopsida > Poales > Poaceae > Lolium > Lolium multiflorum. The sequence goes on along the minus strand of CM061749.1, from coordinate 237,079,739 downwards.
TCAATTGAGCTTGTTCCTCTAGAGTCGATAGCAATGCATCGGCTTTATTATTCTGAAGTCGATGTCCGTGCATCGGCTGTGTACTAGTATTTTTTTTTCTTCGCATATTTTCTCAATCGATGTCCAATGCATCGCTGTATTGTATGACATTTTTTTCTGATTTAAAATCGCCCCCCTTACTGCCCATCATCCCACATGCTTGGGAAATACTTCTTGAGATGCTGGCCATTGACGGCCACTGGGAACTTCACACCATCCAATTGCTCAAGCATGTATGCATTCCCCTTTAAAACTTGATCGACTTTGTACGGGCCGTGCCAATTTGGAGACCATTTACCATACACTTTGTCCTTAGTCCCCAACGGCAATACAGCTTCCCATACCAGATCACCAACCTGGAACTCCTTTGGCTTCACCTTCTTATTATATGCGCGAGCCACCTTGGCTTTATTCTCCTTGATTTTCTCAAGTGACCATAGTCTGAGTTCCGTTGCATCCTCAATGCTGTCGCTCATTAGGGCTGCATATTCTTCAGCAGTTAAATCATTCTGAAATGTTATCCGTCTCGACCCAGCCTTGATTTCCCAGGGTAACACAGCTTCTTGTCCATAGACCAGCTGGTATGGCGAGGTTTTTATTGCTCCATGACACGACATGCGATAAGCCCACAAAGCTTCTGACAATACCTCATGCCATCGTCTAGGGTGCTCGTCGATTTTCCTCTTAATCAGCTTGATCAGGCTTTTGTTGGACGCTTCGGCCTGCCCATTTGCTTGAGCATAGTATGGAGACGATCGGATCAGCTTGATTCCCATATCCTCGCAGAATTTTCTAAACTCCTTAGAAACGAAGACCGAACCTCCATCGGTCGTGATAGTCTGGGGAATCCCGAATCTATGAATGACATGTTCCAACACGAAACTGATAACATCTTTCGATGCTACTGACTTCATAGGGACGGCCTCCACCCATTTAGTGAAATAATCTGTAATGGCCAGAACCCATTCATGGCCTTTGCTCGATGCAGGATGAATTTTGCCGATCATATCCATGCCCCAACCTCGGAATGGCCAAGGTTTGATGATAGGATTCATTGCTGATGCGGGTACCATCTGAATGCTCCCAAACTTCTGACATGCTTGACACCCTTTATAATACTGGAAACAATCTTCAAGCATGGTGGGCCAATAAAATCCCGATCGCCTGATCAGCCACTTCATCTTATGAGCCGATTGGTGAGTTCCACAGGCACCTTCATGCACCTCATGCAAGAGCCGATTGGACTCGGCTGGTCCCAAACATTTGAGAAGTAATCCTTCCAATGTCCTGTAGAACATGTCATCGCCAATCAGTACATACTTCATGGCCCTATATCTTATCCGTTTAGGTGCCCCCCGAGCCGAATCTTTCAAGTAATTGAAGATATCGGCTCTCCAATCATCTGGTTCCATGAACTGCACCTGAAAATCGGCTCCATCTGCTACGTCCTTGTATCCTGACGCCGTTTGTGCGAGATCGTTCGCCTCGGTATTTTGCGACCTTGGGATCCAATGGAAGTTTATATACCTGAACCGTGCCATCAGCTCACGGCATTGTATCCATAATGGAAAGAGCGACTCGCTCTCACACTTGTACTCTTCCGTGAGTTGAGAAATCACCAATTTGGAGTCTCCAAAGATCTCAACCGCTTCCGCCCCAGCGTCCAATAGCAACTCCATTCCCTTGCACATCGCTTCATACTCAGCAACATTGTTGGTGCAAGGGGTAGCTATCCTGATGGAGAAGGAAAATGTTGCCCCCCGAGGCGACACGAGTAGCACGCCGATGCCGCAACCATCCTCACAGACCGATCCATCGAAGAACATGGCCCATGCACGCACAGATAGTGCTGCTACGTCCGTGTTTATTCGTTCAGCAATAAGATCGGCCAACGCTTGTCCCTTGACTGCTTTCGCAGGTTGATACCGGATATCAAATTCCGATAACGCAAACATCCACTTGCCGAGTCGGCCTTTCAACACAGGAGCCGACAGCATGTGCTTGATGACATCCGATTTGCATATGACGATGATTTCTGCTGACAGCAAGATGTGCTGGATCTTGGTGCAGGTGAAAAATAGACAGAGGCACAACTTCTCAATTTCAGGGTACCTTGTTTCTGCATCCAACATCCTTCTGCTGAGGTAGAAAACCACTTTTTCCAGACCATCATAAACCTGCACCACCACTGATGCGATGGAGGTGTCAGCCACTGATAAGTAAATGTAGAACGGCCTGTCTTGCTGCGGCGGAACTAACACAGGTGGCTTCGTTAGGTACTCCTTAATATCGTCAAATGCCTGTTGTTGCTCTGCCCCCCAGCGAAACTCCTCATCAGACTTGATTTTAACCAATCCCATGAACGGCTCGATTCGTCCTGACAAGTTGGAGATAAACCTTCTGACGAAATTAATTTTGCCGATGAGACATTGAAGTTCCTTCTTCGTGGTGGGTGGCTTCATCGTTCGCACTGCCTCTTGACTTTTCAGGCCGATCTCAATTCCACGTTCATGAACCAAGAAACCCAGGAACTGACCGGCCGTCACACCAAAGGCGCACTTCTTTGGATTCATTCTTAGTCCGAACTTCCTCGTTGGCGCTCCCCACGCCCAAATCCGGCGAATTTTTCGTCCGGATTGGAGGAAGATTTGGCGTGGGGAGGTCATTTCGTCGTGTGCTCCCCAAGCGGCGTTTCTCGGGGAAAAAGAGGATGGCTCGGGGAATCCGGACGAAAGAGGAGACACGTGGGCGTGGGCGGTTGGTTTAGCTTCGTCCGGAGTCCCCGAGCGCGCCCCGGGGGGCCGGGGATGGCGTGGGCTCGCCGGATGGATGAAGGGTCAAATCCGGACGAAAACGAGGAACCGGGGGCGCGACTGGGCCGAATTTCGCCGTCCGGATGGAAAAAACGTCGCTCGGGGGCCTCGTCGGGGGACGAGTGGAGATTCATTCTTAGTCCGAACTTCCTAGTTCGGTCCAGGACGTGTCGCAAATCCTCCAAGTGTCCATCCATCGAAACAGACTTGACCACCACGTCATCGATGTAAATTTCCACCAATTTGCCGATTAAATCATGAAAGATGTAATTCATGGCTCTTTGGTATGTTGCGCCGGCATTCTTCAGTCCAAAAGTCATGACTACATATTCAAACAAGCCCACCGAGCCTGGCACTCTGAATGCAGTCTTGTGTATATCTTCTGGAGCCATAAAGATTTGGTTGTAGCCGGCATTGCCATCCATGAAACTTAAAATTTTATGACCAGCAGCTGCATTGAGTAATGTCTCTGCTACTGGCATTGGATATTCATCCTTTGGAGTGGCACTGTTGAGGCTCCAAAAATCTATGGCGACGCGCCCATCGGTTTTTCTCCACAGGTACGACATTGGAAATCCATTCAGCGTACCTGCATGTCCTGATGAACCCGGCGTCCAACATCTTCTGGATCTCCTTCTTGACTTCCACCAAGATTTCGGCCTTCATCTGTCGTGCTCGCTGCTGGAACGGCCGAAATCCTTTCTTCAGAGGGAGCCGATGCTCAATGATGCTCCTGTCTAACCCAGGCATCTCCGTATAATCCCATGCAAAACAATCTGGGTACTCTTTTAACAAGGCTATCATCAGGCCCCTGAGATGTGGATCTAACTTTTTGCTGATAAATGTTGGTCGTGGCTTATCCCCAGGACCAATGTCAATCTCTTCCAGCTCATCAGCTGATGTAAACCCATACCCCAGCTTTCCATCGCCTGCTAGATCAATGCTGAACACAGGCAAAATGCATGTTGAGGATAATTTTGGCCGATTGCTAGAATCGGCCTCCTTTTTCATTGCAATGCTCAATGAGGGTTTACAACTTCTTGGTTCTCTACTATGGCTACGTGACATGCTCGAGGTGAGATTCTTGCTTTTTATTTTTTGGGGCCGATCGCAGGGATCGGCCTTGCCACGTACGTCCATAGACTTGGATCTTGCTACTCTGTCAGGCCGGTGGATAAGACCAGCCTCACCCCATTTTTTGAAGCTTCGATGCGCTCACAGCCGTCCAAACTGATTCCAGAGAGCGGCTCTTGGTCGTTTGCATCCCAAATATTCATGGCAGCTAGTGAGATCTCGATTGAGTCATCTGCCTGAACAACCTCCACTTCATCTCCATCCCACTGTATGATGCATTGGTGCATTGTGGATGGGATGCAACAGTTAGCGTGAATCCAATCCCTTCCTAGCAGGACAGCGTAATTGCTTTTGCTGTCGACGATGAAGAACGAGGTAGGTATGGTTTTTCGGCCTACGGTCAGATCTACATTCAGAACACCTTTTGCTTCTGATGCTTGGCCGTTGAAATCGCTTAACGTGACGTTGGTCTTGATCAGATCGTCATTGGAGTGTCCCAAACGTCGTAGCATGGAATACGGCATTATGTTGACTGCCGCTCCCGTGTCAACCAACATCTTGCTGACAGGCTGCCCATTGATATAACCTCTCAGGTATAGGGCTTTCAAATGCCTGTAGCTCCTCTCTCGTGGCTTCTCAAAGATCACTGGCCGTGGACCGCAGTCAAATTGTGCCACCGACACTTCCTCGTCTTTTGGAGCACAAAACTCTGACGGGAGTATAAACACCATGTTTGTATCAGCCGATGCCTCTGCATCGGCTTTTGTCTGTTTAGGGCGCCACACTTTCTTTGGCGGGCGCATCTCCGTCTCCAACGTTTGCTGAATTTTCACGGCCAGATCGGGCCGTGCCTTCCTCAACGTGTGCAGGTACGTGCTTCGGCTTCCTCCAGGTTTGTAGCCGCTGCACCCTACGCTTCTGAGAATGGCTGAGTCCATCAGGGCACCACCTTGGCCGGTGGTACCTATCCTCTTCTTCATCTGACTCCTCGAAGTCTTCATCTTGAGACGACTCAGCTCGTTTGTTCTGAGGTGGGAGAGGCCCTAGACGCTTGAACACTGAAACTTCATTCGTTCCCTTCCTCTGTGGTCTACATTCTGGGCAGTTCTCGATTGTAGGCAATCGGCTCATTCCTGAGTCCCAGCAGTGTTTAAAGAAAGGACAGTTCCAATGCCTATCCATGTCTTCTTGCTCTCTTGACTTCCCTCTAGCGTGACGCTCGTACCCTTCATCGTCTCTATCATATCGACGATACCTCCTGTCATCTGCATCAGACCGACGATATCTTTCGTCATCCACGTCGTAGCACCGACGTCGGTCATACTGCTGCTCATATTTGTTAAGGAGATGCGCGGAGAGTGGTCGTTGATACCGCACGCTTCTCACTTCTTCTTCTGTCAGGTACCGTCTGTTATCATGTTGGGGCCGGTCGCGTGGATCGGCCTCCTCTTTCTCCTTGCCACGGGAGTGACTGCTTCTGCTTTATCTTTGCCATGGCGGCTCCCAAGCCCTGCCATGTTGACACCAAAAGAGAAACCTGGCTCGCATCTTAGGGAGTGACTGAGATCCACCATGTTGACGCCAGGAAACGGATGTGTGTCTACTTTCATGGCAAATTGTCCGAAGATTAATCGGCCTGACTCTATCGCCATTTGAATCTGTGCGCGCAACACTTTGCAGTCGTTGGTGGCGTGGGTGAACGTGTGATGCCATTTGCAGTATGGCCTACCGTTCATCTCTTGTGACGTAGGAATTTTGTGGCCTTCGGGTAACTTCAGCTGTTTCTCCTTCAGCAGCAAATCAAAAATCTGCTCAGTTTTGCTTAAATCAAAGTCAAACCCTTTTGGAGGCCCTGGTTGTTTCACCCATTTGCAGGACACGGGAACTGCCGTCCGAGTCCATTCAGCCACGGCGACTTCCTGATCTTCCGCAAGGTCTTCATCCTCTTCAGCGTCGACCAGGCCTATCGTGCGCTTGAACTTGTCTTGGTACAATTCTGGGTGGCGCTGCTCATACAATGTCAGTTTCTGGACCATGTGCGCCAACGAATTGTACTCCACTTGGAACGTCAGATCCTTGAGTGGCGCTGCGAGGCCTGCCACGGCCAGCTCGACTGCTTCTTTCTCAGATAAATGAACCGAATAACATCGGTTCTTGACAGTTCTGAAATGTTGAATGTATTCAGACACCGTCTCTCCTCGCCTTTGCCGAACCTGTGTCAGATCGGCAATGCCAGCTTCGGTAGCTTCCGAATGATATTGTATGTGAAACTGTTCTTCCAGCTGCTTCCATGTCCGAACTGAATCTGGGGGTAGCGAGGTGTACCACCCAAAGGCTGGACCCGTGAGAGATTGGGCAAAGAACCTCACACGTAGCGGTTCTGATGCTGAAACCATGCCCAGCTGTGCCAAGTATCGGCTCACGTGCTCGATGGAGCTAGACCCTTCTGATCCACTGAATTTTGTGAAGTCAGGGAGCCGATACTTAGGTGGCAGCGGGATCAGGTCATACTCGTTGGGGTACGGCTTGGAATAGCCGATTGTTCTCTTCTTCGGCAGGATGCCGAACTGGTCTCTCAAGATTGCGCTGATCTGATCCACGTAGGAGCTGCAGGGTTGAGCTTTCATGACTGTTCCGGTGGCATATTTAGTTAGCCACGCTTGTTTCTCAGCATCTGCTCCAGAACTCCCCCTGCTCCAGCAATCCCTCCTGCCGTGGCTCCTGCTCCGGCAATTCCTCCTGCTGAAGTTTGGATCGCGTGCGTCCAGTTGTTGCAGTCCGGCACGTATGTGCACACGTATCCATGTGGGATCTCCTTGGGCGGCTCATACAAGAATTGGTAGTCGCCAGGATCACCTCCAACCTTGTAGACAACGTATGCCGGTGAACCTTGTTGCTGTGGAGCTGCCATCGCGAATGGCAGTGGTGGCCTGGTGTGGAATGGTATCTCTCCCTGATGGGTTGATACGTCCAATTTGCATCACTATTTTATATCATAATTTGCTGTTATTCATTGATATATTTCATATTGGGACACATTACTTATGTTATTTCATCTATTTTGCATGTTTCATCGTTATTGGAGGATCGAACACCGGAGCCAGGATTCTGCTGGAAAAAGCACCGTCAACGCAATATTTCGGAAGATCAACTCTGGAAGGAAATTATACCAAAAATCCTATTTTTCAAGATGACGAAGGAAGCCAGAAGGAGGAGCCAGGAGCAGCCAGGGTGGGCCCACACCCTAGGGCGGCGCGGCCCAGGCCCTGCCGCGGCCTGTGGTGTGGAGGGCCCACGACCCCTTTCGCCTCCTTTTCTTCGCCAAACCCTTCGTCCCGAAGACCTAAGCCACAGAGGGTACCTCGCGAAGAGTTACACCGTCTGCGGGGCGAGAACACCGAGAGAAAAGAGCTCTCCGGCGGCAGAATCCGCGGGGAAACCGGGAGGAAATCGACCCCATCGTCACCGTCATCGAGCTGGACATCATCGCCATCACCATCATCATCATCTCCACCATCAACATCGCCGTCATCACCGCTGGACACCGTCACCGCCGTAGCAATTTGGGTTTGATCTTGATTGTTTGATAGGGGAAACTCTCCCGGTATCGATTTCTACTTGTTGTTGATGCTATTGAGTGAAACCATTGAACCAAGTTTATGTTCAGATTGTTATTCATCATCATATCACCTCTGATCATGTTCCATATGATGTCTCGTGAGTAGTTCGTTTAGTTCTTGAGGACATGGGTGAAGTCTAAATGTTAGTAGTGAATTATGGTTGAGTAATATTCAATGGTGTGATATTTAAGTTGTGGTGTTATTCTTCTAGTGGTGTCATGTGAACGTCGACTACATGACACTTCACCATTTATGGGCCTAGGGGAATGCATCTTGTATTCGTTTGCCAATTGCGGGGTTGCCGGAGTGACAGAAACCTAAACCCCCGTTGGTATATCGATGCAGGAGGGATCGCAGGATCTCAGAGTTTAAGGCTGTGGTTAGATTTATTTCTTAATTACTTTCTTGTAGTTGCGGATGCTTGCAAGGGGTATAATCACAAGTATGTATTAGTCCTAGGAAGGGCGGTACATTAGCATAGGTTCACCCACACAACACTTATCATAACAATGAAGATTATTTAGCCGTATGTAGCGAAAGCACTAGACTAAAATCCCATGTGTCCTCGAGAACGTTTGGTCATTATAAGTAAACAAACCGGCTTGTCCTTTGTGCTAAAAAGGATTGGGCCACTCGCTGCAATTATTACTCTCGCACTTTACATACTCGTACATTATTCAACTGTTACATCAAACCCCTGAATACTTGTCTGTGAGCATTTACAGTGAATCCTTCATCGAAACTGCTTGTCAACACCTTCTGCTCCTCGTTGGGATCGACATTCTTACTTATCGAAGATACTACGATACACCCCTATACTTGTGGGTCATCAAGACTATTTTCTGGCGCCGTTGCCGGGGAGTGAAGCGCTATTGGTAAGTGGAATTGGTAAGGAAAACCTTTACTGTTGTGCTGATTTTATTTCTGCCTGCTGCTATAAGTCATTATGGAGAGATCTTCTCTTCAATTTCTATTTGGGAAATCTACTACTACTGCAACGGTAGTGGATGAAGCGCCAGGTGAGGAAGTAATACCATATAAAATACCTATGAAAATTATTGAACGTGTTATGGATAACCGCTATGAAGGGGATGGAACTGTCCACCCCGGTGATCATTTACTGTTTTTGCATGAATTATGCGGGTTATTCAAATGTGCAGGTATTGCTATGGATGAAGTGAGGAAGAAACTATTCTCTTTGTCGCTGTCCGGTAAAGCGGCGCATTGGTATAAATTATTGGATAATGGGGATTCTCTTGAATGGAATGATATTGTGCCCCGGTTTTATTCTAAGTTCTATCCTCCAAGTGAAATTCATAAGGATCGGAATCGCATATATAATTTTTGGCCTCATGATGGAGAGAGCATCGCCCAAGCTTGGGGGAGATTGAAGTCTTTAATGCTCAAATGCCCCATTCATGAGCTTCCTGGTAATGTTATTATTGATAATTTCTATGCAAGACTTTCTTTTCAAGACAAGACCTTGCTGGATACTTCTTGTTCTGGATCATTTACACGCAACAAAGAAGAGTTTAAAAGGGACCTTCTTGATCGAATCCAAGAAAATACTGAAGGATGGGAGAACGACAAAGATCGAGAATCAGGTATAATTTATGATTATAAATGCATTGAAGCTTTTATGGATACTGATAAATTTCGTAATATGAGTGCTACATATGGTCTTGATTCTCAAGTTGCTGTAAATCTTTTTAAAGCTTTTGCCTCTCATTATGAATTGCCAAAGAAGAACTTTGATAAGTATCATGAACCATATAAAGATAAAATTGATTCATCTATTAATAAATGTGTTGTAGTTGAAACTGCTGATCATGTTATTCCTGAAGTTTATATTGAAAAAACTCCTTTCCCTGCTAAAATGAAGGAGTACTCTGTTATAAATAGTGCGGTTCATAAAAGTGAAAAGAAACCTGTAGAACCTGAAGAACAAATAAAAGTTGAACCTGTTGTTGCAATAGTTAAAGATCTTGTGACTGAAAATGTGGAGGATGGTCATATTATTTTCTGTGAAGATGCTTCTAATATTGTTTCACATCCTAATAAACCCAAACAAGCTAGTGTTCCTATGCTATCTGTTAGAATTGGTGATCATTGTTATTATGGATTATGTGATATTGGTGCAAGTGTTAGTGCTATTCCGTATGAGCTTTACACGGAGATTATGCACGAAATTGATTCTTGTGAACTTGAAGATATTGATGTGGTTATTCAGCTGGCTAATAGAGAAACTATTTCTCCAATTGGTATTGTTCGAGATGTGGAAGTTTTATGCGGTAAGATTAAATATCCTGCTGACTTTTTGGTACTTGGTTCTGCTGCTAGTGATTATTGTCCTATTATTTTTGGTAGACCTTTTCTAAATACTTGTGGAGCTATTATAGATTGCAAGAAAGAGAAAATTTTGACTAAATTTGCTGGTGAATCTTATGAGTTTAACTTCTCTAAATTTACTAAAACTCCTTATAAAGCTGATTTGCCTAGTAATGATTTTAAAATGGAGCAATGTGCATCTATTGTTCTTGTTCCTAATAATCCTTTGCAGCAACATTTGGAGGATAGCGAGAGCGAAATTTTTAGGAAAGAAAGAGATGAGCTTGAGGAAATTTTTCTTCGCCAACCTATTCTCAAGCATGATTTACCGGTGGAAGATTTGGGTACAACACCGCCACCAAAGGAAGATCCTGTTTTTGATTTAAAGCCTTTACCTGATAATCTTAAATATGCTCATATTGATGATAAGAAAATATATCCTGTTATTATTAGTTCTAAGCTTTCAGAGATTGAGGAAGAAAGGTTATTGGAAATATTGAAGAAGCATCGAGGCGCTATTGGCTACACTCTTGATGATTTGAAGGGGATTTCTCCTTCTATTTGCCAACATGCTATTAATATGGAAGATGATGCAAAGCCTGTTGTTGAACCTCAGCGTCGTCTAATTCCAAAGATGAAGGAAGTGGTAAGGAATGAGGTACTACGACTCCTTGAAGCTGGTATTATATATCCTATTGCTGATAGTAGATGGGTTAGTCCTGTGCATTGTGTTCCCAAGAAAGGAGGTATGACTGTTGTGCCTAATGATAATGATGAGCTCATTCCTCAAAGAGTAGTTGTAGGGTATAGAATGTGCATTGATTTTCGAAAAGTTAATAAAGTTACTAAAAAAGATCATTACCCTTTACCCTTTATTGATCAAATGCTAGAAAGATTATCTAAAAATACTCATTTTTGCTTTCTTGATGGTTATTCTGGGTTTTCACAAATTGCTGTTAAAGCTAAAGATCAAGAGAAAACCACTTTTACCTGTCCCTATGGAACTTATGCTTATAGACGCATGCCTTTTGGTTTATGTAATGCTCCTGCTACTTTTCAAAGATGCATGTCTGCTATTTTTCATGGTTTTTGTGAAAGTATTGTAGAGGTATTCATGGATGATTTTTCCGTCTATGGGAATTCTTTTGATAGCTGCTTGCGAAACCTTGATAAAGTTTTGCAGAGATGTGAAGAAACTAACCTTGTTCTTAATTGGGAGAAATGCCACTTTATGGTTAATGAAGGAATTGTATTGGGACATAAAATTTCTGAGAGAGGTATTGAAGTTGATAGAGCTAAAGTTGAAGCAATCGAGAAGATGCCTTATCCGAGGGATGTTAAAGGTATTCGTAGTGTTCTTGGTCATGCTGGGTTTTATAGGAGATTTATTAAAGATTTCTCTAAGATTTCAAAGCCTCTTACTAATCTTCTTCAAAAAGATGTACCATTTGTTTTTGATGATGATTGTAAGGAAGCGTTTGAAACTCTTAAGAAAGCCTTAACAACTGCTCCTATAGTTGAACCTCCTGATTGGAATTTACCCTTTGAAATTATGTGTGATGCTAGTGATTTTGCTGTAGGCGCTGTTCTTGGACAGCGAGTAGATAAAAAACTGAATGTTATTCATTATGCTAGTAAAACTCTTGATGCTGCTCAAAGAAATTATGCTACAACTGAAAAGGAATTATTAGCTGTAGTCTTTGCTTGCGATAAATTTAGATCTTATATTGTTGATTCAAAAGTTACTATTCATACTGATCATGCTGCAATTAGATACCTTATGACAAAGAAAGATGCTAAGCCGAGGCTTATTAGATGGGTACTTCTGTTGCAAGAATTTGACTTACATATTGTAGATAGGAAAGGTGCTGATAATCCTGTTGCTGATAATTTGTCTAGATTGGAAAATATTGCTTATGATCCTGTTCCTGTTAATGATAGTTTTCCAAATGAACAATTGGCTGTAATAAAGGTGAGCTCGCGAGACAGTCCTTGGTATGCTGATTATGCTAACTTTATTGTTTCCAAGTACTTGCCTCCAACCTTTTCAGCTCAGCAAAGGAGGAAATTCTTTTATGACTTGAGGCATTATTTTTGGGATGACCCACACTTATATAAAGAAGGAGTGGATGGTATTATGCGAAGATGTGTCCCTGAATATGAACAACAGGAGATATTGAGTAAATGTCATGGTAGTGCTTATGGAGGACATCACGCCGGAGAAAGAACCGCGCAAAAGGTTCTACAATCAGGTTTTTATTGGCCAACTCTCTTCAAGGATGCGAGAAAGTTTATTTTATCTTGTGATGAATGCCAAAGGGTTGGTAATATCTCCAGACGTAATGAAATGCCAATGAATTATACTCTTGTTATTGAACCGTTTGATTGTTGGGGATTTGACTTCATGGGACCTTTTCCGTCTTCAGAAGGTAACACTCATATACTTGTTGCTGTTGATTATGTTACTAAATGGGTGGAAGCTATACCTACAAAAAGTGCTGATGGTGAGACCTCTTTAAGAATGCTCTTAGATATTATTTTTCCTAGATTTGGAGTACCTAGATATATTATGACTGATGGAGGTTCTCATTTTATTCATGGAGGTTTTAGAAAAACTCTTGCTAGGTATGGTATTAATCATAGAATTGCTTCTGCTTATCATCCTCAAACTAGTGGTCAAGTAGAGTTATCAAATAGAGAGATTAAATCTATTTTGGGAAAGACCGTTAATAAAACTAGAAAGAATTGGGCTAGTAAATTGAAGGATGCACTTTGGGCTTATAGAACTGCTTATAAAAATCCCATGGGAATGTCACCTTATAAAATGGTTTATGGGAAAGCTTGTCATTTACCTCTAGAACTAGAGCACAAAGCTTATTGGGCTGTTAGAGAATTAAATAAAGATCCTAAACTTGCCGGTGATAAGAGGTTGTTGCAATTGAGTTCCCTAGATGAATGGAGAAGTGAAGCTTATGAAAATGCTAAACTCTTTAAAGAGAAAGTTAAAAAATGGCATGATAGGAGGATTATCAAAAGAGAATTTAATATTGGGGATAAAGTCCTATTGTATCGGTCTCGTCTCAGATTCTTTGCAGGGAAATTACTCTCGAAATGGGAAGGACCATATGTTGTCGAGGAGGTGTATCGTTCAGGAGCAATCAAAATTAGCTCTCTCCAAGGCAATGCTACGCAAGTGGTGAATGGACAAAGACTCAAGCATTATATCTCGGGTGATTCTTATAATGTTGATGTTGATATTATTCAAGTGGAAACACCGGAGGCCTACATCAAAGGGCAAATTGACAGTCCGCCAGAACTCGACTTTGAATAGGTAACAGTACTGGTAATGAAAAGTACGCAATTTACTTTCCGAACAATATTTTCGCTGTTTTTGGAAAATATGAGAAATTACGAGTTCGAAACGGAGTGGAAAGGACGCACGAGGGGGTGCCACCATAGGGCGGCGCGGCCTGACCTGGGCCCGCGCCGGCCTATGGTTTGGCCGCCTCGTCGCCCCTTTCCGACTCTGGTTCGATCTGGTGCTTTCCTTTTGTCGAGAAAATTTTTGCTATATAATCCCCCGGACCCCTGGAGGTCCGTATATCGTTTTCTCGACGTGTTTTGTTTCGAGCTGTTTCTGCCAGGATCTGTTTTCGGTTTAGAAGCACCATGGTCTCCAAGAACAAGGACGTCAAGGAAGAAGATGAAGAAGAGGTGGAGGAAGACTCGCGCGCACACCCGCGTGCTACCATCGCAAGCATCAAGGTGGTGGACAACCCTTTTAGTGCAAACAAGAGCGCAAGAATTCGCACTGGAGGAGCGGTTCCACGTCATTACCTAGCTCCGAAAACATCTCCATCAGGCACTCATCACCCCTTCCACAATCTAATTTTCAATAATCAAATTGAAGGGACTCCCAAGGCAGCATTGCCTAGCCAGTGGGATATAGATCGCTCTAACACTGCAGGAGAGAAGGAGCCTGAGGCTGAAGAGTGGGGAAATAACTCCAAGAGCTGGGACTCGCCATCAGACAGACTCTTTAACCGCGTCGAGCACAACTCAGAGATGATTCGCAACCTCATATACAGGATTGACGAGCTTCAGGAGCTTATTGAGAAGCTTGTCAGGAATTCATCACCACCATCGCCGAAGGAGTAATTCATCATCGGTATTGGCATCCCCTTGGTTTGTTCCAAGCTTGGGGGAGTGCCGCGGTATCACATTATCACTACCTTTTACTTTTATTGTCAAGTAGTATCATATCATGAGTAGGGAAGTTATCATATAAGATGGGTTGCGTTTGGAAGTATCTCTCCTTTAGTTGGTTATCTATGTATCCCTTGGTGTGAGTTATCGTTATGGAATATTAATGAGAAGTCTTATCATTTACATATTGCACATCTTATTTTAGTTTGCAATCTCTACTATATGATTCACCTTGTTGTTAGTATTGGTATCACTTTGGGAGCATTGAATAAATCTATTTGGTTTTGGCAAACTTAGCATGGGTCAATAGCAACAACACTTTAAGGTTTAAATAGAAAAGAGAAATACATGTAGATGTTTCATTGTCTTTCTTGTTAGCTCATAGCTTATTATTCTGAAGTTAAAATTGTTTGTGCTTACAAGGAAGATGCATGATTGTTTCTATCACATGTATATTTGTTTGTTTCCCTCGACTCTTATGCTTGCTAATTAACCTTGCTAGCCAAAGACCTGTACTGAGAGGGAATACTTCTCGTGCATCCAAACCTTAACCCAAACCTATGCCATTTGTGTCCACCATACCTACCTACTACATGGTATTTTCTGCCATTCCAAGTAAATACTTCATGTGCTACCTTTAAACAATTCAAAACTTAGTATCTCTTATTTGTGTCAATGTTTCATAGCTCATGAGGAAGTATGTGGTGTTTTATCTTTCAATCTTGTTGGGCAACTTCCACCAATGGACTAGTGGCTTCATCCGCTTATCCAATAATTTTGCAAAAAGAGCTGGCAATGGGATTCCCAGTCCCAAATTGATTAAACTAAATAGACACTCCTCCATGGTATGTGATTGATGGACGGCACCCGAAGGATTCGGTTAGCCATGGCTTGTGTAAGCAAAGGTTGGGGGGAGTGTCATCATCATAATAAACTAAAATAAAAAGGCACTCCTTCATGGTATGAGATTGTTGGCAGGCACCCGAGGATTCGGTTAGCCATGGTTTGTGAAAGAAAGGTTGGAAGGAGTGCCACACAAAATGAAAATAATATGGGAGCCGCTCTTAGGAGGTTGTCTGGCAAGGGGGTTAGAGTACCCGCTACCAGTCGTTGACAACAACAAACACCTCTCAAAATGTTACTTTTATTATCTTTATATGATTGCAAAACTGAAAAAGCTCTAGCACATGATTTAATCCCTGCTTCCCTCTGCGAAGGGCCTGTCTTTTACTTTATGTTGAGTCAGTAAACCTATTTCCCTCCATCTCAAGCAAGCATTTGAGTAGTTGTGATCAAACCATTATATTGTGATTTGCTACATCATGTCTTTTATTCTTCCTTGTTTAGTACAAGTTTTATCTGAATGAATATAGCTTTGCAAGTTATCAATGATTATGAGAAGACCATTACGATTGAGTATGCAAGTTGTGCCTTATAAACTTTAACATGAGAGCGCTGCTCAATGAGATAAATATAATCTGTTAATTGTTCTCTGACCAAGAACGAAGTTTGCCATCACCAATCATGATTTCTCATGCACCTTTACTTGTGATTACCTTATACTTGTTTCAATATGAGTTATAAGAGGTTGTTTACTATAATGTCCTGTGTGAATGAATATGATGCTTCTTGTCCGTATTTTATTTATCGACTCTTCACTCCATAAACATGTGGTCATGTCTATCGAGTTCAGTTTCGCTTGGGGACAAGCGAAGTCTAAGCTTGGGGGGAGTTGATACGTCCAATTTGCATCACTATTTTATATCATAATTTGCTGTTATTCATTGATATATTTCATATTGGGACACATTACTTATGTTATTTCATCTATTTTGCATGTTTCATCGTTATTGGAGGATCGAACACCGGAGCCAGGATTCTGCTGGAAAAAGCACCGTCAGAACGCAATATTTCGGAAGATCAACTCTGGAAGGAAATTATACCAAAAATCCTATTTTTCAAGATGACGAAGGAAGCCAGAAGGAGGAGCCAGGAGCAGCCAGGGTGGGCCCACACCCTAGGGCGGCGCGGCCCAGGCCCTGGCCGCGCCGGCCTGTGGTGTGGAGGGCCCACGACCCCTTTCGCCTCCTTTTCTTCGCCAAACCCTTCGTCCCGAAGACCTAAGCCACAGAGGGTACCTCGCGAAGAGTTACAGCCGCCTCTGCGGGGCGGAGAACACCAGAGAGAAAAGAGCTCTCCGGCGGGCAGGAATCCGCCGGGGAAATTCCCTCCCGGAGGGGGAAATCGACGCCATCGTCACCGTCATCGAGCTGGACATCATCGCCATCACCATCATCATCATCTCCACCATCAACACCGCCGTCATCACCGCTGGACACCGTCACCGCCGTAGCAATTTGGGTTTGATCTTGATTGTTTGATAGGGGAAACTCTCCCGGTATCGATTTCTACTTGTTGTTGATGCTATTGAGTGAAACCATTGAACCAAGTTTATGTTCAGATTGTTATTCATCATCATATCACCTCTGATCATGTTCCATATGATGTCTCGTGAGTAGTTCGTTTAGTTCTTGAGGACATGGGTGAAGTCTAAATGTTAGTAGTGAATTATGGTTGAGTAATATTCAATGGTGTGATATTTAAGTTGTGGTGTTATTCTTCTAGTGGTGTCATGTGAACGTCGACTACATGACACTTCACCATTTATGGGCCTAGGGGAATGCATCTTGTATTCGTTTGCCAATTGCGGGGTTGCCGGAGTGACAGAAACCTAAACCCCCGTTGGTATATCGATGCAGGAGGGATCGCAGGATCTCAGAGTTTAAGGCTGTGGTTAGATTTATTTCTTAATTACTTTCTTGTAGTTGCGGATGCTTGCAAGGGGTATAATCACAAGTATGTATTAGTCCTAGGAAGGGCGGTACATTAGCATAGGTTCACCCACACAACACTTATCATAACAATGAAGATTATTTAGCCGTATGTAGCGAAAGCACTAGACTAAAATCCCATGTGTCCTCGAGAACGTTTGGTCATTATAAGTAAACAAACCGGCTTGTCCTTTGTGCTAAAAAGGATTGGGCCACTCGCTGCAATTATTACTCTCGCACTTTACATACTCGTACTTTATTCAACTGTTACATCAAACCCCCCTGAATTGTCTGTGAGCATTTACAGTGAATCCTTCATCGAAACTGCTTGTCAACACCTTCTGCTCCTCGTTGGGATCGACATTCTTACTTATCGAAGATACTACGATACACCCCCTATACTTGTGGGTCATCATGGGTCCCTAAAGCAGGTCCCGACGAAGAATTCTGATGTTTCATGATTTCTTGCACCACACGAAGCGCAACTCGCTCAAGCGTATTCACCAGGCTCTCAGAATGCCGATGTAGAGAATGAGCCACAGCATAGTTAATTTCCTGGCGCAGGGCTCTGGTACGTTCCTCCGAAGGGAGAGACAGATCTAATCCCTCGAACGCGCCTTCGGGTGTGAATCCTTTGAACCTGATGCCGTGCGAACGGGTCTTCTCAAAAGAGCCGATGAGATCGGCTTCAAAGATGGCCTTCAGCTCATCGTATTTCTTCTTATGCTCTGCAGGTAGATCCTCGTACTTGATCAGTTCGTCCGACATCTTGGCTGCCGATGTTGACGTGGTTGTTGTAGAAAGTGTCCCACCGGGCGTGCCAGAATGTGTTGCCTGCCAAAACCCACCGGCGAGTAGTGGTTAAGCAACACGAAGAGCCGGGAGACTCCCAAGACTGCTAAGTGGGCCCTGGTGCCTCGCGTCGTCCCGCAAAGTCCCAGCACACGTCCTGGCGGTTGCAAGGGCGTGCCACCTGACCTATACCTGATCAGGAAGGTGTTGGATTGCTTCGATTAGTCTCCTGCATGGTAGACACGTAAACATTAAATACGAGCCCGATCGGCTCTCAGGTTGCCCTGTGGATCGGCTCAAGGAGCCGATCGCCCCATGGTTCACGTTGGATTTACGATGACATGGGGATCCTGCTTGATCAAAACAAAGCTAAACCAATCTACGACAGTTTAGGGTTTTCACCGCATAATCGGAACATCCTACGCGTAGTTGGGCCTAGCAGATACGAAAGATGATGGAAACTATTCCTAAAAGAGGCCTAAAAACCAACGTTAAGTCAATTCCCGGAACATCCCTTATAGGAACGGTGAAACAACACCTCACGCACTACCGGATCGTCCAACCCCAGCATAAGGCCTAATCATGCAGATATTAAACTAATCCTTGAAACAAGGAGCAACTATAACAGATCGGATCTACTAAGTAACGAACAAGCAAGGTGCTGCCCTTACACCTAGATAGGTGTAAGGGCAGCTAGATGTCGAGGGACGGCATTGCTAAGCAAATATGCATAAGAAAAGCATCAATGCAAGCCCCAAAACATCTACGATAAATAGTGCTACTCGCCATCAACAACGCTTCAGCACGAGTAACACAAGGTAACGAATAAACGTATACTGCCTAGATCGCAAGATGCGATCTAGGCAGCATGATGCTTACCCGGAAGAAACCCTCGAAATAAGGGGTGGCGATGCGCCTGGTTTGTGTTTGTTGTGAACGTGATTGTCCTCCTTCTCAATAACCCTAGATACATATTTATAGTCCGTAGACTTTCTAACGTGGGAGTAATCCCAACCGTGCACGAGCCAAATTCTATCTAACCGACACGTATCCTACTATATTTACAGATACACGGGCAAACTAGCCCAAACTTTGTATACAAGGCCGATTCATGTAATTCTTCCAGGTATATTCTTCAAGCCCATCTTAATCGCGGCCCACCTCTGATCCGGTCAAATTCTGGTGATAACAACTTTATTTACTGCTTTGTTTGCTTCCTACATCAAAAACACAAAAAAATTAGTTGCTAGTTTTACTTTATTTACTATCTTGTTTGCGTTCTCTATATTAAAAACACAAAAAAATTAGTTACTTGCATTTACTTTATTTACTTTGCTTTATTTACTACTGTTAAAATGAATACTCCTGAAAACACTAAGTTGTGTGACTTCACTAGCACCAATAATAATGATTTCCTATGCACACCTATTGCTCCACCTGCTACTACAGCAGAATTCTATGAAATTAAACCTGCTTTACTAAATCTTGTTATGAGAGAGCAATTTTCTGGTGTTAGCTGATGATGCTGCTGCCCATCTTAATAATTTTGTTGAACTTTGTGAAATGCAAAAGTATAAGGATGTAGATGGTGATATTATAAAACTGAAATTGTTTCCTTTCTCATTAAGAGGAAGAGCTAAAGATTGGTTGCTATCTTTGCCTAAGAATAGTATTGATTCATGGACTAAATGTAAAGATGCTTTCATTGGTAGATATTATCCTCCTGCTAAAATTATATCTTTGAGAAGTAGCATAATGAATTTTAAGCAATTGGATAATGAACATGTTGCTCAAGCATGGGAGAGAATGAAATCTTTGGTGAAGAATTGCCCTACCCATGGACTAACTACTTGGATGATCATCCAAACCTTTTATGCAGGACTGAATTTTTCTTCGCGGAACCTATTGGATTCAGCTGCTGGAGGTACTTTTATGTCCATTACTTTGGGGGCGGCAACAAAGCTTCTTGATGATATGATGATAAATTACTCTGAATGGCACACGGAAAGAGCTCCACAAGGTAAGAAGGTAAATTTTGTTGAAGAAACCTCCTCCTTGAGTGATAAGATTGATGTGATTATGTCTATGCTTGTGAATGGTAGATCTAATGTTGATCCTAATAATGTTCCTTTAGCTTCATTGGTTGCTCAAGAAGAGAATGTTGATGTGAATTTCATTAAAAGTAATAATTTCAACAACAATGCTTATAGGAATAATTCTGGTAACAACTATAGGCCATATCCTTCTAATAATGGTAATGGTTATGGTAATTCTTATGGGAATTCTTACAACAATAATAGGAGTGTACCCCTGGTCTTGAAGCCATGCTTAAAGAATTTATTAGTACACAAACTGCTTTTAACAAATTTGTTGAAGAAAAACTATGTAAAATTGATATACTTGCTTCTAAGGTTGATAGTCTTGCTGCTGATGTTGATCTTTTAAAATTGAAAGTTATGCCTAATAAGGATAATGATAATAAAATTGTTACTACAGCAAACGCCATCCAAGTTCGAATTAATGAAAATATTAGATTGATGGTTGAATTGCATGCTAGGTGGGAAAGAGAAGAAAACGAAAAACTTGCTAAAGAGAATAATGTAGCTAAAGTTTGGACTATCACCACCACTAGTAATGTTGATGCATCACATGTTGCTAAACCTCCTACTATTAATGGTAAAATAATTGGTGTTGGCAATGTTTCTACTCCTAGTACAAAGCGTACAAAACTGCCTGAAACTGCTAAAACTGCTGAAACTGCTTGTGATAAAACTGCTGAAATTTTTCAAAATATTGGGGACAATGATCCCATTGCTGTAGATCATAATGATTTAGATTTTGATGATTGTCATATCTCTGAAGTTATAAAGTTCTTACAAAAACTTGCTAGAAGTCCTAATGCTAGTGCTATAAATTTAGCCTTTACGAAACATATTACAAATGCTCTCATTAAAGCTAGAGAAGAGAAATTAAAACTTGAAGCTTCTATTCCTAGGAAGTTGGAAGATGGTTGGGAGCCCATCATTAAGATGAAAGTAAATGATTTTGATTGTAATGCTTTATGTGATCTTGGTGCAAGTATTTCTGTTATGCCTAAGAAACTCTATGATATGCTTGACTTGCCACCATTGAAAAATTGTTATTTGGATGTTAATCTTGCTGATCATTCTATAAAGAAACCTTTGGGGAGGATTGATAATGTTCGCATTACGGTTAACAATAACCTTGTCCCCGTTGATTTTGTTGTCTTGGATATTGAATGCAATGCATCTTGTCCCATTATATTGGAAAGACCTTTTCTTCGAACTGTTGGTGCTATTATTGATATGAAGGAAGGGAATATTAAGTATCAATTTCCTCTTAAGAAATGTATGGAACACTTCCCTAGAAAGAGAATGAAGTTGCCTTTTGATTCTATTATTAGAACAAATTATGATGTTGATGCTTCATCTCTCGATAATACTTGATTCACACTTTCTGCGCCTAGCGTTAAAGAAAAGCGCTTATGGGAGACAACCCATTATTTTACTACAGCACTTTTGTTTTATATTTGAGTCTTGGAAGTTTTACTACTGTAGCAACCTCTCATTATCTTTATTTTATTGCGTTGTTATGCCAAGTAAAGTCTTTGATAGCAATGTTGATACTAGATTTGGATTACTGCGCAGAAATAGATTTCTTACTGTCACGAAATTGAGCAGCCCCGTCTGTAGATAACTCATAAAATTCTGCGAATTTACGTGCGTGATCCCCAGATATGTACGCAACTTTCATTCAATTTGAGCTTTTTCATCTGAGCAAGTTAAGTGCCCCAGAAAAATTCATCTTTACGGACTGTTCTGTTTTGACATATTCTGCCTTTTATTTCGCATTGCCTGTTTTGCTATGTTTGATGGATTTATTTGTTCCATTAACTTTCAGTAGCTTTGTGCAATGTCCAGAAGTGTTAAGAATGATTATGTCACCTCTGAATATGTGAATTTTTGATTATGCACTAACCCTCTAATGAGTTTGTTTTGAGTTTGGTGTGGAGGAAGTTTTCAAGGATCAAGAGAGGAGGATGATACAATATGATCAAGAAGAGTGAAAAGTCTAAGCTTGGGGATGCCCCGTGGTTCATCCCTGCATATTTCAAGAAAACTCAAGCATCTAAGCTTGGGGATGCCCAAGGCATCCCCTTCTTCATCGACAACTTATCAGGTCACCTCTAGTGAAACTATATTTTTATTCAGTCACATCTTATGCACTTTACTTGGAGCGTCTGTTTGCTTTTGTTTTTGTTTTTGTTTGAATAAACTCGGATCCTAGCATTCTTTATATGGGAGAGAGACACGCTCCGCTGTTGCATATGAACACATATGTTCTTAGCTTTATTCTTAATGTTCATGGCGAAGGTTAAAACTACTTCGTTCATTGTTATATGGTTGGAAACAGAAAATGCTGCATGTGGTAATTGGTATATTGTCTTGAATAATTTGATACTTGGCAATTGTTGTGCTCATATAGATCATGTTTAAGCTCTTGCATCATGTACTTTGCACCTATTAATGAAGAACTACATAAAGCTTGTTGAAATTTGGTTTGCATGATTGGTCTCTCTAAGGTCTAGATATTTTCTGGTTAAGGTGTTTGAACAACAAGGAAGACAGTGTAGAGTCTTATAATGCTTGCAATATGTTCTTATGTAAGTTTTGCTGTACCGGTTCATACTTGTGTTTGCTTCAAACAACCTTGCTAGCCAAAGCCTTGTACTGAGAGGGAATACTTCTCGTGCATCCAAAACCTTGAGCCAAAACCTATGCCATTTGTGTCCACCATACCTACCTACTACATGGTATTTTTCTGCCATTCCAAGTAAATACTTCATGTGCTACCTTTAAACAATTCAAAAGTTATTATCTCTTATTTGTGTCAATGTTTTATAGCTCATGAGGAAGTATGTGGTGTTTTATCTTTCGATCTTGTCATTTACTTCGGACAGACTTTCACCAATGGTCTAGTGGCTCATCCGCTTATCCAATAATTTTGCAAAAAGAGCTGGCAATGGGGTTCCCAGCCCCGATTAATTAACTTTCATTAATAATTCTCTTCACATGCTTTGCCCTGATCAATCAGTGAGCAACTTAATTTTGCAAAAAGAAAAAGAAAAGAAAAAATAGACACTCCTCCATGGTATGAGATTGTTGGAAGGCACCCGAGGATTCGGTTAGCCATGGCTTGAGAAAGAAAAGGTGGGGAGGAGTGTCATCCATAAATAATAAAATGCATGTGTAAACAAAAGAGAAGAGGGATGATCTACCTTGGTGGTAGAAATAACGTCCTTCATGGGAGCCGCTCTTGAAAGTCTGGTTGATAAGGTAGTTAGAGTACCCACTACCATTCGTTGACAACAACAAACACCTCTCAAAACTTTACTTTTATGCTCTCTATATGATTTCAAAACTTGAAAAGCTCTAGCACATGATTTAATCCTGCTTCCCTCTGCGAAGGGCCATTCTTTTACTCTATGTTGAGTCAGTTTACCTACTTCTTTCTATCTTAGAAGCAAACACTTGTGTTAACTGTGTGCATTGATTCCTACATATTTGCTTATTTGCATTCATCATATTACTTTGTGTTGACAATTATCCATGAGATATACATGTTGAAGTTGAAAGCAACTGCTGAAACTTAAATCTTCCTTTGTGTTGCTTCAAAACTCTCTACTAAGAATTTATTGCCTTATGAGTTAACTCCTATGCAAGTCTTATTGATGCTTGTCTTGAAGTACTATTCATGAAAAGTCTTTGCTATATAATTCAGTTGTTTGATCATTGTCTTTACCATTGCTTCGAATCACTTCATTCACTTCATATGCTTTACAATAGTATTGATCAAGATTATGATAGCATGTCACTTCAGAAATTATCATTGTTATCGTTTACCTACTCGAGGGCGAGTAGGAACTAAGCTTGGGATGCTTGATACGTCTCAAACGTATCTATAATTTCTTATGTTCCATGCTACTTTTATGATGATACTCACATGTTTTATACACATTATATGTCATTATTATGCATTTTCCAGCACTAACCTATTGACGAGATGCCGAAGAGCCGCTGTTTTCTGCTATTTTTGGTTTCAGAAATCCTACAAAGGAAATATTCTCGGAATTGGACGAAATCAACGCCTAGGGTCTTATTTTTCCACGAAGCTTCCAGAAGACCGAAAGGATTACGAAGTGGGGCGACGAGGCGCCGCCACGCCAGGGCCGCGCGGCCAGGCTAGGGCCCGCGCTGCCCTGTTGTGTGGGGCCCTCGTGTCGCCCCTAAACCTACCCTTTCGCCTACTTAAAGCCTTCGTCACGAAACCCCCAGTACCGAGAGCCACGATACGGAAAACATTACTGTGACGCCGCCGCCGCCAATCCCATCTCGGAGGATTCGGGAGATCGCCTCCGGCACCCGGAGAGGGGAATCATCTCCGGAGGGCTATTCATCGCCATGATCGCCTCCGGATCGATGTGTGAGTAGTTCACCCCTGGACTATGGGTCCATAGCAGTAGCTAGATGGTTGTCTTCTCCTCATTGTGCCATCATGTTAGATCTTGTGAGCTGCCTATCATGATCAAGATCATCTATTTGTAATGCTACATGTTGTGTTTGTTGGGATCCGATAAATATTGAATACTATGTCAAGTTGATTATCAATCTATCATATATGTGTTGTTTATGTTCTTGCATGCTCTCCGTTGCTAGTAGAGGCTCTGGCCAAGTTGATACTTGTAACTCCAAGAGGGAGTATTTATGCTCGATAGTGGGTTCATGCCTCCATTGAATCTGGGACAGTGACAGAAAGTTCTAAGGTTGTGGATGTGTTGTTGCCACTAGGGATAAAACATCGATGCTTTGTCTAAGGATATTTGTGTTGATTACATTACGCACCATACTTAATGCAATTGTCTGTTGTTTGCAACTTAATACTGGAAGGGGTTCGGATGATAACCTGAAGGTGGACTATTTAGGCATAGATGCATGTTGGATAGCGGTCTATGTACTTTGTCGTAATGCCCTGATTAAATCTCATAGTAGTCATCATGATATATGTATGTGAATCTCTATTTGTCAATTGCCCAACTGTAATTTGTTCACCCAACATGCTAGTTATCTTATCGGAGAGACACCACTAGTGAACTGTGGACCCCGGTCCATTCTTTACATCTGAAATACAATCTACTGCAATACTTGTTCTTTACTGTTCTTTGCAAACAAACATCATCTTCCACACTATACGGTTAATCCTTTGTTTACAGCAAGCCGGTGAGGTTGACAACCTCACTGTTACGT
This sequence comes from Lolium multiflorum, assembly GCA_030979885.1. Classification (NCBI taxonomy): domain Eukaryota; kingdom Viridiplantae; phylum Streptophyta; class Magnoliopsida; order Poales; family Poaceae; genus Lolium; species Lolium multiflorum. Next base: position 237,054,711 of record CM061749.1, on the reverse strand, counting down.
TGGGGCAAAGTTCTTTGATTGTGTTGTGTAGGTTCCACGTTGGCGCCGGAATCCCCGGTGTTGCGCCGCACTACACTCCTTCACCAACAACCTTCACGTGCTCCTTGACTCCTACCGTTCGATAACCTTGGTTTCTTACGAGGAAACTACTGTACGCATCACACCTTCCTCTTGGGGTTCCCAACGGACGTGTGTTAACTGCACGCATCAGCACCCCAAGGAGGCCGGCCACCCCCTCTCCCCAAACCCTAGCCGCCCCACTCCTCCCCCTCTCCCGCAACGCTTAGCGAAGCTCCGCCGGAGATCTCCATCGCCACCGCCACCACACCGTCGTGCTGCCGGATTCAAGGAGGAGCTACTACTTCCGCTGCCCGCTGGAACGGGGAGAAGGACGTCGTCTTCATCAACACCGAACGTGTGACCGAGTACGGAGGTGCTGCCCGATTGTGGCACCATCAAGATCTTCTACGCGCTTTTGAAAGCGGCAAGTGATCGTCTACCGCAACAACAAGAGCCTCATCTTGTAGGCTTTGGAAATCTTCAAGGGTGAGTCTCGTTCATCCCCTCGTTGCTCTCGTCTTCTAGATTGCATCTTGGCTTGGATTGCGTTCTCGCGGCAGGAAATTTTTTGTTTTCTATACAACGAATCCCTACAGATACGTTTGAGACGTATCAAGCATCCCCAAGCTTAGTTCCTACTCGCCCTCGAGTAGGTAAACGATAACAATGATAATTTCTGAAGTGACATGCTATCATAATCTTGATCAATACTATTGTAAAGCATATGAGATGAATGCAGTGATTCGAAGCAATGGTAAAGACAATGATTAAACAACTGAATCATATATCAAAGACTTTTCATGAATAGTACTTTCAAGACAAGCATCAATAAGACTTGCATAAGAGTTAACTCATAAAGCAATAAATTCTTAGTAGAAAGTTTTGAAGCAACACAAAGGAAGATATAAGTTTCAGCGGTTGCTTTCAACTTCAACATGTATATCTCATGGATAATTGTCAACACAAAGTAATATGATGAATGCAAATAAGCAAGTATGTAGGAATCAATGCACACAGTTGACACAAGTGTTTGCTTCTAAGATAGAAAGAAGTAGGTAAACTGACTCAACATAAAGTAGAAGAATGGCCCTTCGCAGAGGGAAGCATGGATTACTATTTTTGTGCTAGAGCTTTTATTTTGAAAACATAGAAACAATTTTGTCAACGGTAGTAATAATTCATATGTGTTATGCATAATACATCTTATAAGTTGCAAGTCTCATGCATAGAATACCAATAGTGCCCGCACCTTGTCCTAATTAGCTTGGATTAACATGGATTATCATTGCATAACATATGTTTCAACCAAGTGTCACAAAGGGGTACCTCTATGTCGCCTGTACAAGGGTCTAAGGAGAAAGTTCGCATTGGATTTCTCGCTTTTGATTATTCTCAACTTAGACACCCATACCGGGACAACATAGAAAACAGATAATGGACTCCTCTTTTAATGCATAAGCATTCAGCAATAGATAATATTCTCATAAGAGATTGAGGATTTGTGTCCAAACTGAAACTTCCACCATGATTCATGGCTTTAGTTGGTGGCTGATGACGCGTAAAGCACACGCTCGTTGGGAACCCCAAGTGGAAGGTGTGATGCGTACAACAGCAAGTTTCCCTCAGTAAGGAACCAAGGTTTATCGAACCAGTAGGAGTCAAGAAGCACATCGAAGGTTGATGGCGGCGAAGTATAGTGCGGCGCAACACCAGGGATTCCGGCGCCAACGTGGAACCTGCACAACACAACCAAAGTACATTGCCCCAACGAAATAGTGAGGTTGTCAATCTCACCGGCTTGCTGTAACAAAGGATTAGATGTATAGTGTGGATGATGATTGTTTGCAGAAAATAGTAAAGAACAAATATTGCAGTAGATTGTATTCGATGTAAAGAATAGGACCGGGGTCCACAGTTCACTAGAGGTGTCTCTCCCATAAGATAAATAGCATGTTGGGTGAACAAATTACAGTCGGGCAATTGACAAATAGAGATGGCATGACAATGCACATACATGATATGATAAATATAGTGAGATTTAATTGGGCATTACGACAAAGTACATAGACCGCTATCCAGCATGCATCTATGCCTAAAAAGTCCACCTTCGGTTATCATCCGAACCCCTATTAAGTTGCAAACAACGACAATTGCATTAAGTATGGTGCGTAATGTAATCAACAACTACATCCTTGGACATAGCATCAATGTTTTATCCCTGGTGGCAACAGCACATCCACAACCTTAGAACTTTCTGTCACTGTCCCAGATTTAATGGAGGCATGAACCCACTATCGAGCATAAATACTCCCTCTTGGAGTTAAGAGCAAAAACTTGGCCAGAGCCTCTACTAATAACGGAGAGCATGCAAGATCATAAACAACACATAGGTAATAGATTGATAATTAACATAACATAGTATTCTCTATCCATCGGATCCCGACAAACACAACATATAGCATTACAGATAGATGATCTTGATCATGTTAGGCAGCTCACAAGATCCAACAATGAAGCACATAAGGAGAAGACGACCATCTAGCTACTTGCTATGGACCCATAGTCCAGGGTGAACTACTCACTCATCACTCCGGAGGCGACCATGGCGGTGAAGAGTCCTCCGGAGATGATTCCCCTCTCCGGCAGGGTGCCGGAGGCGATCTCCTAATCCCCAGAGATGGGATTGGCGGCGCGGCGTCTCATAGGTTTTCGTATCGTGGCTCTCGGAGGGGTTTGACGGAGGCTTAAAGTAGGCGGAAGGGCGCGGGGCCGCACGAGGGCCCCCACGCTAGGGCCGCGCGGCCAAGGCCTGGCCGCGCCGCCTAGTGTGTGGCCGCCTCGTGGCCCCACTTCCTTTCCCCTCGGTCTTCTGGAAGCTTCGTGTAAAAATAGGACCCTGGGCATTGATTTCGTCCAATTCCGAGAATATTTCCTTACTAGGATTTCTGAAACCAAAAACAGCAGAAAACAGCAACTGGCTCTTCGGCATCTTGTTAATAGGTTAGTGCCGGAAAATGCATAAATACGACATATAATGTGTATAAAACATGTAGATATCATCAATAATGTGGCATGGAACATAAGAAATTATAGATACGTTTGGGACGTATCAAGCATCCCCAAGCTTAGTACGCCCTCGAGTAGGTAAACGATAACAAAGATAATTTCTTAAGTGACATGCCATCATAACCTTGATCATACTATTGTAAGCATATGTAATGAATGCAGCGATCAAAACAATGGTAATGACATGAGTAAACAAATGAATCATAAAGCAAGGACTTTTCATGAATAGTACTTCAAGACAAGCATCAATAAGTCTTGCATAAGAGTTAACTCATAAAGCAATAAATCAAAGTAAAGGTATTGAAGCAACACAAAGGAAGATTAAGTTTCAGCGGTTGCTTTCAACTTATAACATATATCTCATGGATATTGTCAATGTAAAGTAATATAACAAGTGCAATATGCAAGTATGTAGGAATAAATGCACAGTTCACACAAGTGTTTGCTTCTTGAGGTGGAGAGAGATAGGTGAACTGACTCAACATAAAAGTAAAAGAAAGGTCCTTCAAAGAGGAAAGCATCGATTGCTATATTTGTGCTAGAGCTTTTATTTTGAAAACATGAAACAATTTTGTCAACGGTAGTAATAAAGCATATGTATCATGTAAATTATATCTTACAAGTTGCAAGCCTCATGCATAGTATACTAATAGTGCCCGCACCTTGTCCTAATTAGCTTGGACTACCGGGATCATCGCAATACACATGTTTTAACCAAGTGTCACAAAGGGGTACCTCCATGCCGCTGTACAAAGGTCTAAGGAGAAAGCTCGCATTTTGGATTTCTCGCTTTTGATTATTCTCAACTTAGACATCCATACCGGGACAACATGGACAACAGATAATGGACTCCTCTTTAATGCATAAGCATGTAGCAACAATTAGTGTTCTCATATGAGATTGAGGATGTATGTCCAAAACTGAAACTTCCACCATGATTCATGGCTTTAGTTAGCGGCCCAATGTTCTTCTCTAACAATATGCATGCTCTAACCATTAAGTGGTAGATCTCCCTTACTTCAGACAAGACGGACATGCATAGCAACTCACATGATATTCAACAAAGAGTAGTTGATGGCGTCCCCAGGAACATGGTTATCGCACAACAAGCAACTTAATAAGAGATAAAGTGCATAAGTACATATTCAATACCACAATAGTTTTTAAGGCTATTTTGTCCCATGAGCTATATATTGCAAAGGCGAATGATGGAAATTTAAAGGTATCACTCAAGCAATTTACTTTGGAATGGCGGAGAAATACCATGTAGTAGGTAGGTATGGTGGACACAAATGGCATAGTGGTTGGCTCAAGGATTTTGGATGCATGAGAAGTATTCCCTCTCGATACAAGGTTTAGGCTAGCAAGGTTTATTTGAAACAAACACAAGGATGAACCGGTGCAGCAAAACTCACATAAAAGACATATTGTAAACATTATAAGACTCTACACCGTCTTCCTTGTTGTTCAAAACTCAATACTAGAAATTATCTAGACCTTAGAGAGACCAAATATGCAAACCAAATTTTAGCAAGCTCTATGTATTTCTTCATTAATGGGTGCAAAGTATATGATGCAAGAGCTTAAACATGAGCACAACAATTGCCAAGTATCAAATTATTCAAGACATTTTAGAATTACTACATGTAACATTTCCCAATTCCAACCATATAACAATTTAACGAAGAAGATTCAACCTTCGCCATGAATACTATGAGTAAAGCCTAAGGACATATTTGTCCATATGCAACAGCGGAGCGTGTCTCTCTCCCACACAATGAATGCTAGGATCCATTTTATTCAAACAAAAACAAAACGAAAACAAACAGACGCTCCAAGCAAAGTACATAAGATGTGACTGAATAAAAATATAGTTTCAGGGGAGGAACCTGATGATGTTGTCGATGAAGAAGGGGATGCCTTGGGCATCCCCAAGCTTAGACGCTTGAGTCTTCTTAAAATATGCAGGGGTGAACCACCGGGGCATCCCCAAGCTTAGAGCTTTCACTCCTCTTGATCTTAGTATATCATACTCCTCTCTTGACCCTTGAAAACTTCCTTCACACCAAACTTCAAGCAAACTCATTAGAGGGTTAGTGCACAATCAAAAATTCACATGTTCAGAGGTGACACAATCATTATTAATACTTCTGGACATTGCACAAAGCTACTGGACATTAATGGATCAAAGAAATTCATCCAACATAGCAAAAGAGGCAATGCGAAATAAAAGGCAGAATCTGTCAAAAACAGAACAGTCCGTAAAGACGAACCTGGAAGGGGCACTTAACTTGCTCAAACGGAAAAACTCAAAACTAATGAAAGTTGCGTACATATCTGAGGATCACGCACGTAAATTTGCAGATTTTTCTGAGTTACCTACAGAGACTTCTGCCCAAATTCGTGACAGACAGCAATGCTGTTTCTGTGCAGCAATCCAAATCTAGCATCAACTTTACCATAGAGACTTTACTTGGCACAAAAACATGATAAGGAGAGGTTTCTACAGTAGTAAACAACTTCCAAGACTCAAATATAAAACAAAGTACTGTAGTAAAAACATGGGTTTCCTTCCATAAGCGCTTTTCTTTAACGCCTTTCAGCTAGGCGCAGAAAGTGTATATCAAGTGTTATCAAGAGATGAAGCATCGACATCATAATTTGTTCTAATAATAGAATCATAAGGTAACTTCATTCTTTTTCTAGGGAAGTGTTCCATACCTTTCTTGAGAGGAAATTGATATTTAATATTACCTTCCTTCATATCAATAGTAGCACCAACGGTTCGAAGAAAAGGTCTTCCCAATATAATGGGGCAAGATGCATTGCATTCAATATCCAAGACAACAAAATCAACGGGGACAAAGTTATTGTTAACCATAATGCGAACATTATCAACTCTCCCCAAAGGTTTCTTTTTAGCATTATCAGCAAGATTAACATCCAAATAACAATTTTTCAATGGTGGCAAGTCAAGCATATCATAGACTTTCTTAGGCATAACAGAAATACTTGCACCAAGATCACATAAAGCATTACAATCAAAATCATTGACCTTCATCTTAATGATGGGCTCCCAACCATCTTCTAACTTTCTAGGAATAGAGGTTTCAAGTTTTAGTTTCTCCTCTCTAGCTTTTATGAGAGCATTTGTAATATGTTTTGTAAAGGCCAAATTTATAGCACTAGCGTTGGGACTCTTAGCAAGTTTTTGTAAGAACTTTATAACTTCAGAGATGTGACAATCATCAAAATCTAAATCATTATGAGCTACAACAATGGGATCATTGTTCCCAAGGTTGGAAAAAATTTCAGCAGTTTTATCACAGCAGTTTCAGGAGTTTTAGCAATTTCAGGCAGTTTTGTACGCTTTGCACTAGGAGTGGAAACATTGCCAACACCAATTATTTTACCATTGATAGTAGGAGGTGTAGCAACATGTGAATCATTATCATTACTAGTGGTGGTAATAGTCCAAACTTTAGCTACATTATTCTTTTTAGCTAGTTTTTCATTTTCTTCTCTATCCCACCTAGCACGCAATTCAGCCATTAATCTTATATTCTCATTAATTCTAACTTGGATGGCATTTGCTATAGTATTAATGTTATTATAAATATCCTTATTAGGCATAACTTTCGATTTTAAAAGATCAACATCAGAGGCAAGTCTATCAACCTTAGAAACAAGAATATCAATTTTATCAAGCTTTTCCTCAACAGATTTGTTAAAGCAGTTTGTGTACTAATAAATTCTTTAAGCATGGCTTCAAGACCAGGGGGTACACTCCTATTATTGTTGTAAGAATTCCCATAAGAATTACCATAACCATTACCATTAGCAGAAGGATATGGCCTATAGTTATTACCAGAATTGTTCCTATAAGCATTGTTGTTGAAATTATTATTTTTAATGAAATTCACATCAACATTTTCTTCTTGAGCAACCGATAAGCTAATTTGCATCACTATTTTATATCATAATTTGCTGTTATTCATTGATATATTTCATATTTGGAGATGATACTTATGTTATTTCATCTATTTTGCATGTTTCGTGATTATTTGGGGATCGCGCTAGCCAGGATTCTGCTGGAAAAAGCACCGTCGGAATGCAATATTTCGGAAGATCAACAGTTGAAGGAAATTATACGAAAATTCCTATTTTCCAGATGACGAAGGGAGCCAGAAGGGGGAGCTGAGGAGGGCCGCCATGGGCCCCCCCACAGGCCGGCGCGGCTCTGCCCCGCCGCCTTGTGAGGAGGGGGCCCACAGCCCTCGCCTCCTTTCTTCGCACACGCCTTCGTCCCGAAACCTAAGCCGAGGGGGTCGTCGAGCAGCCACGCACCACCTCGTAGCGGAGAACACCAGAGAGAAAGAGCTCTCCGGCGGGCAGGAATCCGCCGGGAAATTCCCTCCCGGAGGGGGAAATCGACGCCATCGTCACCGTCATCGAGCTGGACATCATCTCCATCACCATCACCATCATCTTCATCATCATCACCGCCGTCTCCACCGCTGCACCTCGTCACCGCTGTAGCAATTTGGGTTTGATCTTGATCGTTTGATAGGGGAAACTCTCCCGGTGTTGATTTCTACTTGTTATTGATGCTATTGAGTGAAACCGTTGAACCAAGGTTTATGTTCAGATTGTTATTCATTATCATATCACCTCTGATCATGTTCCATATGATGTCTCGTGAGTAGTTCGTTTAGTTCTTGAGGACATGGGTGAAGTCTAAATGTTAGTAGTGAAGTATGGTTGAGTAATATTCAATGTTATGATATTTAAGTTGTGGTGTTATTCTTCTAGTGGTGTCGTGTGAACGTCGACTACACGACACTTCACCTTTATGGGCCTAGGGGAATGCATCTTGTACTCGTTTGCCAATTGTGGGGTTGCCGGAGTGACAGAAACCTGAGCCCCCGTTGGTATATCGATGCAGGAGGGATCGCAGGATCTCAGAGTTTAAGGCTGTGGTTAGATTTATCTTAATTACTTTCTTGTAGTTGCGGATGCTTGCAAGGGGTATAATCACAAGTATGTATTAGTCCTAGGAAGGGCGGTACATTAGCATAGGTTCACCCACACAACACTTATCAAAACAATGAAGATTAATTAGCCGTATGTAGCGAAAGCACTAGACTAAAATCCCGTGTGTCCTCAAGAACGTTTGGTCATTATAAGTAAACAAACCGGCTTGTCCTTTGTGCTAAAAAGGATTGGGCCACTCGCTGCAATTATTACTCTCGCACTTTACTTACTCGTACTTTATTCATCTGTTACATCAAAACCCCTGAATACTTGTTTGTGAGCATTTACAGTGAATCCTTCATCGAAACTGCTTGTCAACACCTTCTGCTCCTCGTTGGGATCGACATTCTTACTTATCGAAGATACTACGATACACCCCTATACTTGTGGGTCATCAAGACTATTTTCTGGCGCCGTTGCCGGGGAGTGAAGCGCTATTGGTAAGTGGAATTGGTAAGGAAAACCTTTACTGTTTGTGCTGATTTTATTTCTGCCTGCTACTATAAGTCATTATGGAGAGATCTTCTCTTCAATTTCTATTTGGGAAATCTACTACTACTGCAACGGTAGTGGATGAGGCACCAGGTGAGGAAGTAATACCATATAAAATACCTATGAAAATTATTGAACGTGTTATGGATAACCGCTATGAAGGGGATGGAACTGTCCATCCTGGTGATCATTTACTGTTTTTACATGAATTATGCGGGTTATTCAAATGTGCAGGTATTGCTATGGATGAAGTTAGAAAGAAACTATTCTCTATATCGCTGTCTGGTAAAGCAGCGCACTGGTATAAATTGCTGAAGAATAGGGATTCTCTTAATGGGAGGACATTGTGCCTTTATTTTATTCCAAATTCTATCCTCCAAGTGAAATTCACAAAGATCGGAACGCATATAAATTCCTGGCTCATGATGGAGAAAGTATTGCCCAAGCTTGGGGAGATTGAAGTCTTTAATGCTCAAATGCCCCATTCATGAGCTTCCTGGTAATGTTATTATTGATAATTTCTATGCAAGACTTTCTTTTCAAGACAAGACCTTGTTGGATATTCTTGTTCTGGATCATTGGACACGCAAGCGAAGAGTTTAAAAGGGACCTTCTTGATCGGATCCAGGAGAATACTGAAGGATGGGAGAACGACAAAGATAGAGAGTCAGGTATAAATTATGATTACAAATGCATTGAAGCTTTTATGGATACTGATAAATGAATATGAGTGCTACTTATGGTCTTGATTCTCAAGTCGTTGCAAATCTTTATAAAGCTTTTGCCTCTCATTATGAATTACCTAGAAAATTTTGATAAGTATCATGAACCGTATAAAGATAAAATTGATTCATCTATAAATAAATGTGTTGTAGTTGAAACTGTTGATCATGTTATCTCCTGAAGCTTATATTGAAAAAACTCCTTTCCCTGCTAAAATGAAGGAGTACTGTTATATCTAGTGTGGTTAATAAAAGTGAAAAGAAACCTATAGAACCTGAAGAACAAATAAAAGTTGAACCTGCTGTTGCAATTATTAAAGATCTTGTGACTGAAAATGTGGAGGATGGTCATATTATTTTTGTGAAGATGCCTTAATATTGTTTCGCATCCTAATAAGTCTAGGAAAGCTAGTGTTCCTATGCTATCTGTTAGAATTGGTGATCATTGTTATTATGGTTTATGTGATATTGGTGCAAGTATTAGTGCTATTCCTTATGAGCTTTACATGGAGATTATGCAAAATAATTTTTGTGAACTTGAAGATATTGATGTGGTTATTCGGCTAGCTAATAGAGAAACTATCTCTCCAATTGGTATTGTTCGAGATGTGGAAGTTCTATGTGGTAAGATTAAATATCCTTACTTTTGGTGGTACTTGGTTCTGCTGCTTAAATATTGTCCTATCATTTTGGTAGACCTTTTCTAAATACTTGTGGAGCTATTATAGATTGTAAGAAAGAGAAAATTTTGACTAAATTTGCTGGTGAATCTTATGAGTTTAACTTCTCTAAATTTACCACCAAAACTATAAAATGATTTGCATGATTTTAAGAATTGAACTGTTATCTTGCTCTCTCCTAAATCCTTTGCAAAACATTTGGAGAATAGTGAGAGTGAAGTTTTTAGGGAAGAAAGAGATGAGCTTGATGAAATTTTCCTTCAACCTATTCTTAAGCATGATTTACCGGTGGAAGATCTGGGTACAACACCACCACCAAGGAAGATCCTGTCTTTGATTTAAAACCATTGCCTGATAATCTTAAATATGCTCATATTGATGATAAGAAAATATATCCTGTTATTATTAGTTCTAAGCTTTCAGAGTTTGAAGAAGAAAGGTTATTGGAAATATTGAAGAAACACCGAGGTGCTATTGGCTACACTCTTGATGACTTGAAGGGGATTTCTCCCTCTATTTGCCAACACGCCATTAACATGGAAGATGATGCGAAGCCTGTTGTTGAACCTCAGCGTCGTCTAATTCCTAAGATGAAGGATGTGGTAAGAAATGAGGTATTAAGACTCCTTGAAGCTGGTATTATATATCCTATTGCTGATAGTAGATGGGTTAGTCCTGTGCATTGTGTTCCTAAGAAAGGAGGAATGACTGTTGTACCTAATGATAATGATGAGCTCATCCCTCAAAGAGTAGTTGTAGGGTATAGAATGTGCATTGATTTTTAAAAGTTAATAAAGTTACTAAGAAAGATCATTACCCTTTACCCTTTATTGATCAAATGTTAGAAAGGTTATCTAAAAATACTCATTTTTGCTTTCTTGATGGTTATTCTGGGTTTTCACAAATTGCTGTTAAAACTAAAGATCAAGAGAAAACCACTTTCACTTGTCCCTATGGAACTTATGCTTATAGACGTATGCCTTTTGGTTTATGTAATGCTCCTGCTACTTTTCAAAGATGCATGTCTGCTATTTTTCATGGCTTTTGTGAGAGTATTGTAGAGGTATTCATGGATGATTTTTCTGTCTATGGGAATTCTTTTGATAGTTGCTTGCGGAACCTTGATAATTTTTTTTTGGGAAAGGGAACGAAACAACTTGGGAGTCATAAACACTTTATGGTTAATGAAGACTGTATTGGGACATAAAATTTCCAGAGAGGTATTGAAGTTGATAGAGCTAAAGTTGAAGCAATTGAGAAGATGCATCCAGGGATGTTAAAGGTATTCGTAGTGTTCTTGGTCATGTTGGGTTTTATAGGAGATTTATTAAAGATTTCTCCAAGATTTCAAAGCCTCTTACTAATCTTCTTCAAAAAGATGTACCTTTTGTTTTTGATGATGATTGTAAGCTTTCTGAAACTCAAAGAAAGCCTTAACAACTGCTCCGGTAGTTGAACTGAATTACATTATGTGTGATGCTAGTGATTTTGCTGTAGGCGCTGTTTTGGACAGCGGGTAGATAAAAAATTAAATGTTATTCATTATGCTAGTAAGACTCTTGATGCTGCTCAAGAAATTATATACGTGAAAAAGAATTGTTAGTAGTCTTTGCTTGTGATGTTTAGATCCTATATTGTTGATTCAAAAGTCACCATTCATACTGATCATGTTAGATACCTTATGACAAAGAAAGATGCTAAGCCAAGGCTTATTAGATGGGTACTTCTTTTGCAAGAATTTGATTTACATATTATAGATAGGAAAGCTGATAATCCTGTTGCTGATAATTTATCTAGATTGGAAAATATTACTTATGATCTTGTTCTGTTAATGATAGTTTTCCAAATGAACAATTGAATGTAATAAAGTGAGCTCTCGAGATGCCCTTGGTATGCTGATTAATTGATTGTATTGCCTATTTCAACCTTTTTAGCTCAGCAAAGGAGGAAATTCTTTTATGACTTGAGGCATTATTTTTGGGATGACCCACACTTATATAAAGAAGGAGTGGATGGTATTAAGCGAAGATGTGTTCGAATATGAACAACAGGAGATATTGAGTAAATGTCATGGTAGTGCTATGGAGGATCACGCTGAGAGAACGCACAAAAGGTTCTACAATCAGGATTTTATTGGCCAACTCTCTTCAAAGATGCAAGGAAGTTTATTTTATCTTGTGATGAATGTCAAAGGTTGGTAATATCTCCAGACGCAATTGAAATGCCTATGAATTATACTCTTGTTATTGAACCATTCGATTGTTGGGATTTGACTTCATGGGTCCTTTCCTTTCTTCAGAAGGTATCATATACTTGTCGTTGATTATGTTACTAAATGGGTAGCATACTTACAAAAAGTGCTGATGGTGAGACTTCTTTAAAAATGCTTTTAGATATTATTTTCCTAGATTTGGAGTACCTAGATATATTATGACTGATGGAGGTTCTCATTTTATCATGGGAGGTTTTAGAAAAACTCTTGCTAAGTATGGTATTAATCATAGAATTGCTTCTGCTTATCATCCTCAAACTAGTGGGCAAAGAATATCAAATAGAGAGATTAAATCTATCTTGCAAAAGACTGTTAATAAAACTAGAAAGAACTGGGCTATTAAATTGAAGGACGCACTATGGGCTTATAGAACTGCTTATAAAAATCCTATGGGTATGTCGCCTTATAAAATGGTTTATGGAAAAGCTTGTCATTTACCTTTAGAATTAGAGCACAAAGCTTATTGGGCTGTTAGAGAACTAAACAAAGATCCTAAACTAGCCGGTGATAAGAGGTTGTTGCAATTAAGTTCTCTAGATGAATGGAGAAGTGAAGCTTATGAAAATGCTAAACTCTTTAAAGAAAGTTAAGAAATGGCATGATAGAAGGATTATCAAAAGAGAGTTTAATATTGGGGATAAAGTCCTATTGTATCGGTCTCGTCTCAGATTCTTTGTAGGGAAATTACTCTCAAAATGGGAAGGACCATATGTCATTGATGAGGTTTATCGATCAGGAGCAATTAAAATTAGTTCTCTCCAAGGCAATGCCACGCACAAAGACTCAAGCATTATATCTCAGGTGATTCTTATAATGTAGATGTTGATGTTATTCGAGTGGAAACACCGGAGGCTTTCATCAAAGGTCAAATTGACAGTCCGCCAGAACTCGACTTTGAATAGGTAACAGTACAGGTAATAAAAAGTTCGCGATTTACTTTCCGAACAATGTTTTTGCTGTTTTTGGAAAATATGAAAAATTACGAGATCGAAACGGAGTGGAGGAGACGCACGAGGGCGTGCCCCCATAGGCCGGCGCGGCCAGGCCTTGGCCCGCGCCGCCCTATGAGCTGGCCGCCTCGTCGCCCCTTTCCGACTCTGGTTCGACTGGTACTTTCCGTTTGTCATAAATATTCCTGCTATATAATCCCCCGGACCCCTGGAGGTCCGTATATCGTTTCAAGCGTGTTTTTTCCGAGCTGTTTTCTGACTTTGTTTTGATCTAGAAGCACCATGGGCTCCAACAACAAGGAAAAGGGACCTTTGAAGAAGAATTCAAGGAGGAAGTGGAGGAGACGTCATCAATAAAAAGAGAGCGGCAAGCTGTGGGGAGTAAGCCAATCTTGGTGGGATCGGTTAACACTTTGACGTTCTTTTCTCATAACTTGCAGGGACCTCTACCGCCTGCTCTTAGCCTCAATTCTTTCCCTTGTGCGGAGGAAGCGCTACGGGTTACAGATGAGTTTTGTGATCAATACCGTGCGCTGAGAAGGGAAGTGGAGATACTTCTTGAGGAGAACAACCGACTTCGCAGAATGCTGGAGTATTACTCAACTACCATCACAAGACCGCCACCGCCACTTTCAGATAACATGAATCTCTTGAGTTTTAGTGCGAATTCCAAACGAGGCTGGAAGTCAAGGATATCCTTAAGGATCGCAGGAACGAGGCATCACCATCACCACCGAAGGAGTAATTCATCATTGGTATTGGCATCCCCTTGGTTTGTTCCAAGCTTGGGGGAGTGCCGCGGTATCACATCATTGCTATCTTTTACTTTTTATTATCAAGTAGTGTCATATCATGAGTAGGGAAGTTATCATATAAGATGTGTTGCGGTATGGAAGTATCTCTCTTTAGTTGGTTATCTATGTATCCCTTGGTGTGAGTTATCGTTATGAAATATTAATGAGAAGTTTTATCATTTACATATTGCACATCTTATTTTAGTTTGCAATTTCTATTATATGATTGATCTTGATTTTAGTATTGGTACCACTTTGGGAGCATTGAGTAAATCTATTTGGTTTTGGCAAACTTAGCATTGGTCAATAGCAACAACACCTTGAGGTTTAAGTAGAAAAGAGAAATACATATAGTTGTTTCATTGTCTATCTTTCTTGTTAGTTCTTAGCTTAGTATTCTGAAGTTAAAATTGTTTGTGCTTACAAGTAAGATGCATGATTGTCTCTATCACATGTATATTTGTTTGTTTCCCTCAACTCTTATGCTTGCTAATTAACCTTGCTAGCCAAAGACCTGTAGAGAGGGAATGCTTCTCGTGCATCCAAACCTTTAAACCAAAACCCATGCCATGTGTGTCCACTATAACTACCTATTATGTGGTATTTCCTGCCACTCCAAGTAAATACTTCATGTGCTACCTTTAAACAATTCAAAACTTTATTACTCCTTATTTGTGTCAATGTTCTATAGCTCATGAGGAAGTATGTGGTGTTTATCTTTCAATCTTGTTGGGCAACTTTCACCAATGGACTAGTGGCTTCATCCACTTATCCAATAACTTTGCAAAAAGAGCTGGCAATGGGATTCCCAGTCCCAAACTAATTAACCAAAATAGACACTCCTCCATGGTATGTGATTGTTGGACGGCACCCGAGGATTCGGTTAGCCATGGCTTGAGAAAGCAAAGGAGGGGAGGAGTGTCATCTAAATAAAACTAAAATAAAAAGACACTCCTTCATGGTATGAGATTGTTGGCAGGCACCCGAGGATTCGGTTAGCCATGGTTTGTGAAAGCAAAGGTTGGAAGGAGTGTCAACCAAAAATAAAACTTTATGGGAGCCGCTCTTTGAGAGTTTGTCTGGCAAGGGGGTTAGAGTACCCGCTACCAGTCGTTGACAACAACAAACACCCCTCAAAACTTTACTTTTATGCTCTCTATATGATTTCAAAACTTGAAAAGCTCTAGCACATGATTTAATCCCTGCTTCCCTCTGCGAAGGGCCTTTCTTTTACTTTATGTTGAGTCGGTAAACCTATTTCCCTCCATCTCAAGCAAGCATTTGAGTTGTTGTGATCGAACCATTATATTGTGATTTGCTTCATCATGTCTTTTATTCTTCCTTGTTTAGTATAAGTTTTATCTGAATGAATATAGCTTTGCAAGTTATCAATGATCATTATGATTGAGTATGCAAGTTTACCATAAGCTTTAACATAAGAGCGCTGCTCAATAGATGAGTATAATCTGTTAACTGTTCTCTGACCAAGAACGAAGTTTGCCATCACCAACTATGATTTCTTATGCACCTTTATTTGTGATTACCTTATACTTGTTTCAAGTTGAATTATATGAGGAAGTTGTTCACTATTATATCTTGTGTGAATTAATATGATGCTTCTTGTCCGTATTTTATTTATCGACTCTTCACTCCATAAACATGTGGTCTTGTTTATCGAGCTCAGTTTCGCTTGCTTGGGGACAAGCGAAGTCTAAGCTTGGGGGAGTTGATACGTCCATTTTGCATCACTATTTTATATCATAATTTGCTGTTATTCATTGATATATTTCATATTTGGAGATGATACTTATGTTATTTCATCTATTTTGCATGTTTCGTGATTATTTGGGGATCGCGCACCGGAGCCAGGATTCTGCTGGAAAAAGCACCGTCAGAATGCAATATTTCGGAAGATCAACAGTTGAGGAAATTATACGAAAATTCCTATTTTTCCAGATGACGAAGGGAGCGGAAAGGGGGAGCTGAGAGGGCCGCCATGGCCCCCTCACAGCCGGCGGGCCCTGCCTGGCCGCGCCGCCCGTGAGAGGGGGCCCACAGCCCCTCTCTCGCTCCTTTTCTTCGCACACGCCTTCGTCCCGAACCTAAGCGGAGGGGGTACCGAACAGCCACAGCCGCCTCTGCGGGCGGAGGAACACCAGAGAAAAGAGCTCTCCGGCGGGCAGGAATCCGCCGGGGAAATTCCCTCCGGAGGGGGAAATCACGCCATCGTCACCGTCATCGAGCTGGACATCATGTCCATCACCATCACCATCATCTTCATCATCATCACCGCCGTCTCCACCGCTGCAGTCACCGCTGTAGCAATTTGGGTTTGATCTTGATGTTTGATAGGGGAAACTCTCCCGGTGTTGATTTCTACTTGTTATTGATGCTATTGAGTGAAACCATTGAACCAAGGTTTATGTTCAGATTGTTATTCATTATCATATCACCTCTGATCATGTTCCATATGATGTCTCATGAGTAGTTCGTTTAGTTCTTGAGGACATGGGTGAAGTCTAAATGTTAGTAGTGAAGTATGGTTGAGTAATATTCAATGTTATGATATTTAAGTTGTGGTGTTATTCTTCTAGTGGTGTCGTGTGAACGTCGACTACACGACACTTCACCTTTATGGGCCTAGGGGAATGCATCTTGTACTCGTTTGCCAATTGCGGGGTTGCCGGAGTGACAAAACCTGAGCCCCCGTTGTATATCGATGCAGGAGGGATCGCAGGATCTCAGAGTTTAAGGCTGTGGTTAGATTTATCTTAATTACTTTCTTGTAGTTGCGGATGCTTGCAAGGGGTATAATCACAAGTATGTATTAGTCCTAGGAAGGGCGGTACATTAGCATAGGTTCACCCACACAACACTTATCAAAACAATGAAGATTAATTAGCCGTATGTAGCGAAAGCACTAGACTAAAATCCCGTGTGTCCTCAAGAACGTTTGGTCATTATAAGTAAACAAACCGGCTTGTCCTTTGTGCTAAAAAGGATTGGGCCACTCGCTGCAATTGTTACTCTCACACTTTACTTACTCGTACTTTATTCATCTGTTACATCAAAACCCCCTGAATACTTGTCTGTGAGCATTTACAGTGAATCCTTCATCGAAACTACTTGTCAACACCTTCTGCTCCTCGTTGGGATCGACATTCTTACTTATCGAAGATACTATGATACACCCCCTATACTTGTGGGTCATCCAATGAAGCTAAAGGAACATTATTTGGATCAACATTAGATCTACCATTCACAAGCATAGACATAATCACATCAATCTTATCACTCAAGGAGGAGGTTTCTTCAACAGAATTTACCTTCTTACCTTGTGGAGCTCTTTCCGTGTGCCATTCAGAGTAATTTATCATCATATCATCAAGAAGCTTTGTAGCCGCCCCCAAGGTGATGGACATAAAGGTACCTCCAGCAGCTGAATCCAATAGGTTCCGCGAAGAAAAATTTAGTCCTTCATAGAAGGATTGGATGATCATCCAAGTAGTCAGTCCATGGGTTGGGCAATTCTTTACCAAAGATTTCATTCTCTCCCATGCTTGAGCAACATGTTCATTATATAATTGCTTAAAATTCATTATGGTACTTCTCAAAGATATAATTTTAGCAGGGGATAATATCTACCAATAAAAGCATCCTTACATTTAGTCCATGAATCAATACTATTCTTAGGCAAAGATAGCAACCAATCTTTAGCTCTTCCTCTTAATGAGAAAGGAAACAATTTCAATTTTATAATATCACCATCTACATCCTTATAATTTTGCATTTCACATAGTTCAACAAAATTATTAAGATGGGCAGCAGCATCATCAGAACTAACACCAGAAAATTGTTCTCTCATAACAAGATTCAGTAAAGCAGGTTTAATTTCAAAGAATTCTGCTGTAGTAGCAGGTGGAGCAATGGGTGTGCATAAGAAATCATTATTATTTGTGGTTGTGAAGTCACACAACTTAGTGTTTTCAGGGGTATTCATTTTAGCAGTAGTAAATAAAACAAACTAGATAAAGTAAATGCAAGTAACTAATTTTTTTGTGTTTTTGATATAGAATGCAAGACAGTAAATAAAGTAAAGCTAGCAACTAATTTTTGTGTGTTTTGTTTAAGTGCAGCAAACAAAGTAGTAAATAAAATAAAGCAAGACAAAAACAAAGTAAAGAGATTGGATGTGGAGACTCCCCTTGCAGCGTGTCTTGATCTCCCCGGCAACGGCGCCAGAAATTTAGCTTGATGACGCGTAAAGCACACGCTCGTTGGGAACCCCAAGTGGAAGGTGTGATGCGTACAGCAAGTTTCCCTCAGTAAGAAACCAAGGTTTATCGAACCAGTAGGAGTCAAGAAGCACGTCAAAGGTTGATGGCGGCGAAGTATAGTGCGGCGCAACACCAGGGATTCCGGCGCCAACGTGGAACTGCACAACACAACCAAAGTACTTTGCCCCAACGAAGCAGTGAGGTTGTCAATCTCACCGCCTGCTGTAACAAAGGATTAGATGTATAGTGTGGATGATGATTGTTTGCAGAAAATAGTAAAGAACAAATATTGCAGGAGATTGTATTCGATGTAAAGAATAGGACCGGGGTCCACAGTTCACTAGAGGTGTCTCTCCCATAAGATAAATAGCATGTTGGGTGAACAAATTACAGTCGGGCAATTGACAAATAGAGGGCATGACAATGCACATACATGATATGATAAATATAGTGAGATTTAATTGGGCATTATGACAAAGTACATAGACCGCTATCCAGCATGCATCTATGCCTAAAAAGTCCACCTTCAGGTTATCATCCGAACCCCTTCCGGTATTAAGTTGCAAACAACAGACAATTGCATTAAGTATGGTGCGTAATGTAATCAACAACTACATCCTTGGACATAGCATTAATGTTTTATCCCTAGTGGCAACAACACATCCACAACCTTAGAACTTTCTGTCACTGTCCCAGATTTAATGGAGGCATGAACCCACTATCGAGCATAAATACTCCCTCTTGGAGTTAAGAGCAAAAACTTGGCCAGAGCCTCTACTAATAACGGAGAGCATGCAAGATCATAAACAACACATAGGTAATAGATTGATAATTAACATAACATAGTATTCTCTATCCATCGGATCCCGACAAACACAACATATAGTATTACAGATAGATGATCTTGATCATGTTAGGCAGCTCACAAGATCCAACAATGAAGCACATAAGGAGAAGACGACCATCTAGCTACTGCTATGGACCCATAGTCCAGGGTGAACTACTCACTCATCACTCCGGAGGCGACCATGGAGGTGAAGAGTCCTCCGGGAGATGATTCCCCTCTCGCAGGCCGGAGGCGATCTCCAATCCCCGAGATGGGATTGGCGGCGGCGGCGTCTCAGTAAGGTTTTTCGTATCGTGGCTCTCGGTACTGGGGGTTTCGCGACGGAGGCTTAAAGTAGGCGGAAGGGCAACGCGGGGGGCCGCACGAGGGCCCCACACGCTAGGGCCGCGCGGCCCAGGCCGCGCCGCCCTAGTGTGGCGGCGCCTCGTGGCCCCACTCCTTTCCCCGGTCTTGGAAGCTTCGTGTAAAAAGGGACCCTGGGCGTTGATTTCGTCCAATTCCGAGAATATTTCCTTACTAGGATTTCTGAAACCAAAAACAGCAAAACAACAACTCGGCTCTTCGGCATCTTGTTAATAGGTTAGTGCCGGAAAATGCATAAATACGACATATAATGTGTATAAAACATGTAGATATCATCAATAATGTGGCATGGAACATAAGAAATTATAGATACGTTTGGGACGTATCAGCGGCCCAATGTCCTTCTCTAACAATATGCATACTCAAACCATTTGATCATGAAAATCGCCCTTACTTCAGACAAGACGAACATGCATAGCAACTCACATGATATCCAACAAGGGTGTAATAGTTGATGGCGTCCCCAGAAACATGGTGTTATCACCAGAATTTGACCGGATCAGAGGTGGGCCGCGATTAAGATGGGCTTGAAGAATATACACGGAAGATATACATGAATCGGCCTTGTATACAAAGTTTGGGCTAGTTTGCCCGTGTATCTGTAAATATAGTAGGATACGTGTCGGTTAGATAGAATTTGGCTCGTGCACGGTTGGGATTATTCCCACATTAGAAAGTCTACGGACTATAAATATGTATCTAGGGTTATTGAGAAAAACAACAATCACGTTCACAACAAATCAATCTAGGCGCATCGCCACCCCTTGTTTCGAGGGTTTCTCCCGGGTAAGCAACATGCTGCCTAGATCGCATCTTGCGATCTAGGCAGTATTAGTTTATTCGTTATTGGTGTTGCTCGTGCTGAAGCCTTTTTGATGGCGAGCAACACCCTTATCTTAGGTGTTTTGGGGTTGATCACAATGCTTTCACGATGCACTTGTTTAGTTACGCTACCCCTCGATATCTAGCTGCCCTTACACCTATTTTAGGTGTAGGGGCAGCATCTTGCTTAATCTTTATTTAGTAGATCTGATCCGTTATAGTTGCTCCTTGTTCCTCAAGGATTGGTTTGATATCTGTATGGTTAGGCCTTATAAACGGGTTGAACGATCCGGTAGTGCGTGAGGTGTGGTTTATTAAGCTCTAGAGGGATTGTTCCGGGGATCAACTTTACGTTGGTTTTTAGGCCTCTTTAGGGCTGGTTTTCCATTATCTTACGTATCTGCTAGGCTCAACTACGCATAGGATGTTCCGATTATACGGTGAAAACCCTAGACTATCGTAGATTAGTTTAGCTTGATTTTGATAAAGCATGATCCCCATGTCCTTATAAATCTAACATGAACCATGGGGCAATCGGCTCTTTGAGCCGATCCACAGAACAATTTAAGAGCCGATCGGGGCTCGTATTTAATGTTTACGTGTTTGCCATGCAGGAAATTAGTCGAAGCAATCCATCACCTTCCTGACCAGGTATAGGTCAGGTGGCACGCCCTCGTAAGCACCAGGACGCGTGTACCAGAAGGCTTTGCGGGCCGTCGCCCGAGGGACCAGGGTCAGCCGCAATCCTGGGAGCCTCCCGGCTCTACTGTGTTGCCCGTCGCTGCTCGCCGGTGGGTTTCTGACCGCAACACATTCTGGCACGCCCGGTGGGACACTCTACAGCAACCACTACGTCGACATCTGCAGCAACCATGTCAAAAGCTGCGGATGAGGTGGTGGGCGAACCAGTCACGTACGCAGATCTGCCGGAAGAACACAAGAAGAAGTACGATGAGATGAAAGCCATCTTAGAAGCCGATCTCATCGGCTCTTTCATGAAGACCCGTTCACATGGCATCAGATGGAAAGGGTTCTCCCCTGAAGGTGCCCTCGATGAAGTAGACCTCTCTACCTCTTCAGAGGAACGCACCAGAGCTCTACGCCAGGAGATTAATTACATGGTAGCTCATTCCCTACACCGCCATTCTGAGAGCTTGGTGAACGCTTTTGAGCGCGTTGCGGTCCGAGTGGTGCAAGAGATCATGAAGCATCAGTACTCTCCGTCAGGACCTACCCTGGGAACTCACCAGGGAGAGATACCACTCCAGATTAGACCACCGCTGCCATTCGCGCTCGCAGCACCAGAACCGCCGGGTTCACCGGCGTACGTTGTCTACAAGGTTGGAGGCGATCCTAGCGATTGCCAATTCCTATATGAGCCGCCCAAGGAAATCCCACATGGATACGTGTGCACATACGTGCCGGACTGCAATGCCTTGGCGCGCACAAGCCAGATCGCACCAACAGGGATCTCTGGAGTAGATGCTGACAAACAAGCATGGCTGGCTAAATATGCTACTGGAACGAGTCATGAAGGTTCGGTCCCTACAGCTAATACCATGGAGCAGATCAGCACTATCTTGAGAGACCAGTTCGGCATCTTGCCGAAGAGGAAAGCAATCGGCTATTCCAAGCCGTACCCCGACGAGTACGATCTGATCCCGCTGCCACCCAAATATCGGCTCCCTGAATTCTCAAAATTCAATGGAGCAGAAGGAGCTAGCTCAATAGAGCACGTAAGCCGATATTTGGCACAGCTGGGCTTGATTTCAGTATCAGACCCTTTACGTGTGAGGTTTTTCGCACAATCTCTTACGGGATCAGCCTTTGGATGGTACACCTCGTTGCCACCAAACTCAGTCCGCACATGGAAGCAGCTAGAGGAACAGTTTCACGTGCAATATCACTCAGAAGCTACCGAGGCTGGCATCGCCGATCTAACACAGGTGCGGCAGAAGCGAGGAGAAACAGTATCTGAATACATCCAACGTTTCAGGACTGTCAGGAACCGATGTTATTCGGTTCGATTATCTGAGAAGGAAGCGATCGATCTGGCAGTATTGGTCTCGCAACGCCGATCAAGGATCTGACTTCCCAAGCAGAGTACAGTTCATTGTCGCACATGGTGCAGAAACTCACATCATATGAGCAGCGACACCCTGAATTGTACCAAGACAAGTTCAAGCGTCCGATAGGCCTGGTTGAGATGGAAGAAACTGAAGATCCTGCACCAGACCTAGAAGTAGCTGTAGCTGAATGGGCTCGGGGGGCAAACCCCGTGTCTTGCAAATGGGTGAAACAACCAGGGCCTCCAAAAGGGTTTGACTTTGATTTAAGCAAAACGAGCAGATTTTTGATTTGCTGCTGAAAGAGAAACAGCTGAAGTTACCCGAAGGCCACAAGATCCCTACGTCACAAGAGATGAATGGCAGGCCATACTGCAAATGGCATCACACGTTCACCCACGCCACCAACGACTGCAAAGTATTGCGCGCACAAATTCAGATGGCAATAGAATCAGGCCGATTAATCTTCGGACAATTTGCCATGAAAGTAGACACACATCCGTTTCCTGGCGTCAACATGGTGGATCTCAGTCACTCCATAAGATGCGAGCCAGGTTTCTCTTTTGATGTCAACATGGCCGGGCTGGTGAACCGCCATGGAAAGGATAAAGCGAGCGTCACGCCCGTGGCAAGGATAAAGAGGAGGCCGATCCACGCGACCGGCCCCGATATGATGACAGACGACCGAGGAAGAAGTGAGAAGCGTGCGATATCAACGACCACTCTCCGCGCATCTCCTTAACAAATATGAGCAGTAGTATGACCGACGTCGGCGCTACGACGTAGATGATGAGAGATATCGTCGGTCTGATGCAGATGACAGGAAGTATCGTCGATATGATAGAGACAACGAAGGGTATGAGCGTCACGCTAGAGGGAGGTCAAGAGAGCAAGAAGACATGGATAGGCATTGGAACTGTCCTTTCTTTAAACACTGCTGGACTCGGAATGAGCCGATTACCTACAATCGAGAACTGCCCAGAGTGTAGACAGCAGAGGAAGGGGAACAAATGAAGTTTCAGTGTTCAAGCGTCTAGGGCCTCTCCCACCTCGAACAAACGAGCTGAGTCATCTCAAGATGAAGACTTTGAGGAGTCGGATGAAGAAGAAGATAGGTACCACCGGCCAAGGTGGTGCCCTGATGGACTCAGCCATTCTCAGAAGCGTAGGGTGCAGCGGCTACGAAACCTGGAGGAAGCCGAGGCGCAGTACCTGTACACGTTGAGGAAGGCACGGCCCGATCTGGCCGTGAAAATTCAGCAAACGTTGGAGACGGAGACGCGCCCACCAAAGAAAGTGTGGCGCCCCAAACAGACAAAAGCCGATGCAGAGGCATCGGCTGATACAAACATGGTGTTCATACTCCCGTCAGAGTTTTGTGCTCCAAACGACGAGGAAGTATCGGTGGCTCAATTCGACTGCGGTCCACGGCCAGTGATCTTTGAGAAGCCACGAGAGAGGAGCTACAGGCACTTGAAAGCTCTATACCTAAAAGGTTATATCGATGGGCAGCCTGTCAGCAAGATGTTGGTTGACACGGGAGCGGCAGTCAACATAATGCCGTATTCCATGCTACGACGTTTGGGACGCTCGAATGACGATCTGATCAAGACCAACGTCACATTAAGCGATTTCAATGGCCAAGCATCAGAAGCGAAAGGTGTTCTGAATGTAGATCTGACCGTAGGTCGAAAAACCATCCCTACCTCGTTCTTCATCGTCGACAGCAAAAGCACCTACGCTGTCCTGCTAGGAAGGGATTGGATTCACGCTAACTGTTGCATTCCATCCACAATGCACCAATGCATCATACAGTGGGATGGAGATGAAGTGGAGGTTGTTCAGGCAGATGACTCAATCGAGATCTCACTAGCTGCCATGAATATTTGGGATGCAGACGACCAAGAGCCGCTCTCTGGAATCAGTTTGGACGGCTGTGAGCGCATCGAAGCTTCAAAAAATGGGGTGAGGCTGGTCTTATCCACCGGCCTGACAGAGTAGCAAGATCCAAGTCTATGGACGTACGATCCCTGCGATCGGCCCCAAAAAATAAAAAGCAGAATCTTACCTCAAGCATGTCACGTAGCCATAGTAGAAACCAAGAAGTTGTAAACCCTCATTGAGCATTGCAATGAAAAAGGAGGCCGATTCTAGCAATCGGCCAAAATTATCCTCAACATGCATTTTGCCTGTGTTCAGCATTGATCTAGCAGGCGATGGAAAGCTGGGGTATGGGTTTACATCAGCTGATGAGCTGGAAGAGATTGACATTGGTCCTGGGGATAAGCCACGACCAACATTTATCAGCAAAAAGTTGGATCCGCATCTGAGGGGCCCGATGATAGCTTTATTGAAGGAGTACCCAGATTGTTTTGCATGGGATTATACAGAGATGCCTGGGTTAGACAGGAGCATCATTGAGCATCGGCTCCCTCTGAAGAAAGGATTTCGGCCGTTCCAGCAGCGAGCACGACAGATGAAGGCCAAAATCTTGGTGGAAGTCAAGAAAGAGATCCAGAAGATGTTGGACGCCGGGTTCATCAGGCCATGCAGGTATGCTGAATGGATTTCCAATGTCGTACCTGTGGAGAAAAAGGACGGCCGATGGCGCGTCGCCATAGATTTTCGGAACCTCAATAGTGCCACTCCAAAGGATGAATATCCAATGCCAGTAGCAGAGACATTGATCAATGCAGCTGCTGGTCATAAAATTTTAAGTTTCATGGATGGCAATGCCGGCTACAACCAAATTTTTATGGCTCCAGAAGATATACACAAGACTGCATTCAGAGTGCCAGGCTCGGTGGGCTTGTTTGAATATGTAGTCATGACGTTTGGACTGAAGAATGCCGGCGCAACATACCAAAGAGCCATGAATTACATCTTTCATGATTTAATCGGCAAATTGGTGGAAATTTACATCGATGACGTGGTGGTCAAGTCTGTTTCGATGGACGGACACTTGGAGGATTTGCGACACGTCCTGGACCGAACTAGGAAGTTCGGACTAAGAATGAATCCAAAGAAGTGTGCCTTTGGTGTGACGGCCGGTCAGTTCTTGGGTTTCTTGGTTCATGAACGCGGAATTGAGATCGGCCTGAAAAGTCAAGAGGCAGTGCGAACGATGAAGCCACCCACCACGAAGAAGGAGCTCCAATGTCTCATCGGCAAAATTAATTTCGTCAGAAGGTTTATCTCCAACTTGTCAGGACGAATCGAGCCGTTCATGGGATTGGTCAAAATCAAGTCTGATGAGGAGTTTCGCTGGGGGGCAGAGCAACAGCGAGCATTTGACGAGATTAAGGAGTACCTAACGAAGCCACCTGTGTTAGTTCCGCCACAGCAAGACAGGCCATTCTACATTTACTTGTCAGTAGCTGACACCTCCATCGCATCAGTGGTGGTGCAAGTTTATGATGGTCTGGAAAAGTGGTTTTCTACCTCAGCAGAAGGATGTTGGATGCAGAAACGAGGTACCCCAAATTGAGAAGTTGTGCCTCTGTCTATTTTTCACCTGCACCAAGATTCAGCACATCTTGCTGTCAGCAGAAATCATCGTCATATGCAAATCGGATGTCATCAAGCACATGCTGTCGGCCCCTGTGTTGAAAGGCCGACTCGGCAAATGGATGTTTGCGTTATCGGAATTTGATATCCGGTATCAACCTGCGAAAGCAGTTAAGGGACAAGCGTTGGCCGATCTTATTGCTGAACGAATAAACACGGACGTAGCAGCACTATCTGTGCGTGCATGGGCCATGTTCTTCGATGGATCGGTCTGTGAGGATGGTTGCGGCATCGGCGTGCTACTCGTGTCGCCTCGGGGGGCAACATTTTCCTTCTCCATCAGGATATCTACCCCTTGCACCAACAATGTTGCTGAGTATGAAGCGATATGCAAGGGAATGGAGTTGCTATTGGACGCTGGGGCAGAAGCGGTTGAGATCTTTGGAGACTCCAAATTGGTGATTTCTCAACTCACGGAAGAGTACAAGTGTGAGAGCGAGTCGCTCTTCCCATTATGGATGCAATGCCGTGAGCTGATGGCACAGTTCAGGTATATAAACTTCAATTGGATCCCAAGGTCGCAAAATACCGAGGCAAACGATCTCGCACAGACGGCGTCACAAGGACGTAGCAGACGGAGCCGATTTTCAGGTGCAGTTCATGGAACCAGATGATTGGAGAGCCGATATCTTCAATTACTTGAAGGATCCGGCTCGGGGGGCACCTAAACGGATAAGATACAGGGCCATGAAGTACGTCCTGATTGGCGATGACATGTTCTACAGGACTTTGGAAGGGTTACTTCTCAAATGTCTGGGACCAGCCGAGTCCAATCGGCTCTTACATGAGGTGCATGAGGGTGCCTGTGGAACTCACCAATCGGCTCATAAGATGAAGTGGCTGATCAGGCGATCGGGATTTTATTGGCCCACCATGCTTGAAGATTGTTTCAAGTATTATAAAGGGTGTCAAGCATGTCAGAGGTTTGGGAGCATTCAGATGGTACCCGCATCAGCAATGAATCCTATCATCAAACCTTGGCCATTCCGAGGTTGGGGCATGGATATGATCGGCAAAATTCATCCTCCATCGAGCAAAAACCATGAATGGGTTCTGGCCATTACAGATTACTTCACTAAATGGGTGGAGGCCGTCCCTATGAAGTCAGTAGCATCGAAAGATGTTATCAGTTTCGTGTTGGAACATGTCATTCATAGATTCGGGATTCCCCAGACTATCACGACCGATGGAGGTTCGGTCTTCGTTTCTAAGGAGTTTAGAAAATTCTGCGAGGATATGGGAATCAAGCTGATCCGATCGTCTCCATACTATGCTCAAGCAAATGGGCAGGCTGAAGCGTCCAACAAGAGCCTGATCAAGCTGATTAAGAGGAAAATCGACGAGCACCCTAGACGATGGCATGAGGTATTGTCAGAAGCTTTGTGGGCTTATCGCATGTCGTGTCATGGAGCAATAAAAACCTCGCCATACCAGCTGGTCTATGGACAAGAAGCTGTGTTACCCTGGGAAATCAAGGCTGGGTCGAGACGGATAACATTTCAGAATGATTTAACTGCTGAAGAATATGCAGCCCTAATGAGCGACAGCATTGAGGATGCAACGGAACTCAGACTATGGTCACTTGAGAAAATCAAGGAGAATAAAGCCAAGGTGGCTCGCGCATATAATAAGAAGGTGAAGCCAAAGGAGTTCCATGTTGGTGATCTGGTATGGGAAGCTGTATTGCCGTTGGGGACTAAGGACAAGGCATATGGTAAATGGTCTCCAAATTGGCATGGCCCGTACAAAGTTGACCAAGTTTTGAAGGGTAATGCATACATGCTCGAGCAGTTGGATGGCGTGAAGTTCCCAGTAGCTGTCAATGGTCAACATCTCAAGAAATATTTCCCAAGCATGTGGGATGACGAACAGTGAAATGTGGGGGCCGATTCATGAAATCGGCAAAAGTATACGTACAGCCGATGCACGGACATCGACTTCAGAATAATAAAAGCCGATGCATTGCCATCGACTCTAGAGGAACAAGCTCAATTGAGCAGGTTAACAGATCGGTTTCAGGCCAGAGATCATGACATCTGAGACGAATCTCCCAGTGGATTTGCTGAGGAGTTGAATCTGCGCGTTTGAGGTTGGAGGATGGTTTGGACATGGACTGGATCTGTTTGACCGTGTGAATAGGCAACTGTTTGGCCTCAAATCGTGTTTATAGTGCAGGCCGATGCCCTGCCATCGGCTCTTTGTGCAGCGACTTCGTTTGACAATCGGCAAAATTGACGAGAAAGCAAAATTAATAGGGGAATATTTTCTTCATTAATAATAGGATTTCTTACAAAGAAAGAGCCGATTGCTCAAGGGAGGAAGAACAAAAGAAAGGTCTATTGACCAATCTGCTACTACTACTACTAGGCCTGTACTAGTAGATCCTAGTCTACGGGCCGTCGCTGCCCTCGTCGTCGTCATCGGAGCTCTCGTCGGCGCTGCTGCCGGCGGGCTCCTCGTCGCTGCTCCAGTGGCCCTCATTGGGGGCCTCCTCATCTTCATCATCGTCGTCGTCGTCGTCGTCGGACCCGGCGCGGAAGCGCTTCGCCGGCGGGTAATCCTCGAGGGAGTCGTCGTCGTCGTCTTCCTCCTCCTCTTCCTCGGAGGAGGTGTAATCGTCCCAGGAGAACGAGTCGTCCTCGCTCTCCGATTCCAGTTCCCCATCAGCGAGGAACTGGAGGTCTTCATCTCCGCTGGTCAAGGACTTGTCGTCCTCGGACCAGACGGAGGAGGCGTGGTCCTCCTGGTCCCACTCCTCTGGGGCGCGCTCGTCGTGCGCCGCCATCAGAGCCGCCATCGGATCCCACTCTGGCGTGGGTTCGCGGGAGGAGGAGGAGGAGGAGGAGAAGGACTGGGAGGAGAGATCCGACGAGGCGGAGGAGGAAGAGGAGGAAGACATTGCTCTGAGATTGGGGTTTCTTGGTGCCGATGGCCAGAACAGAGCAAGGGGATGAAGTGGCGAACTGTTTGGAGCGGTTAAATAAAGGGGATATGGTGGAGATTCAATGCCACAGCAGTTTCCGAGGAAGTGGTGCCCAAAGAAAAAAATTGCCAGGTCACGCGGAGAAGTTGAGAAGGCAAGGCATCATGATGAAGGATACTGCGACGGTTCTGCTCTGCCACGACATGACCCGACGAAGAAGCAGAGTGATTTTGGAATTATCATTTCCAAAACCAGGGGGCATGTGTTATCACCAGAATTTGACCGGATCAGAGGTGGGCCGCGATTAAGATGGGCTTGAAGAATATACACGGAAGATATACATGAATCGGCCTTGTATACAAAGTTTGGGCTAGTTTGCCCGTGTATCTGTAAATATAGTAGGATACGTGTCGGTTAGATAGAATTTGGCTCGTGCACGGTTGGGATTATTCCCACGTTAGAAAGTCTACGGACTATAAATATGTATCTAGGGTTATTGAGAAAAACAACAATCACGTTCACAACAAATCAATCTAGGCGCATCGCCACCCCTTGTTTCGAGGGTTTCTCCCGGGTAAGCAACATGCTGCCTAGATCGCATCTTGCGATCTAGGCAGTATCAGTTTATTCGTTATTGGTGTTGCTCGTGCTGAAGCCTTTTTGATGGCGAGCAACACCCTTATCTTAGGTGTTTTGGGGTTGATCACAATGCTTTCACGATGCAATTGTTTAGTTACGCTACCCCTTGATATCTAGCTGCCCTTACACCTATCTCAGGTGTAGGGGCAGCATCTTGCTTAATCGTTATTTAGTAGATCTGATCCGTTATAGTTGCTCCTTGTTCCTCAAGGATTGGTTTGATATCTGTATGGTTAGGCCTTATAAACGGGTTGAACGATCCGGTAGTGCGTGAGGTGTGGTTTATTAAGCTCTAGAGGGATTGTTCCGGGGATCAACTTTACGTTGGTTTTTAGGCCTCTTTAGGGCTAGTTTTCCATATCTTACGTATCTGCTAGGCTCAACTACGCATAGGATGTTCCGATTATACGGTGAAAACCCTAGACTATCGTAGATTAGTTTAGCTTGATTTTGATAAAGCATGATCCCCATGTCCTTATAAATCTAACATGAACCATGGGGCAATCGGCTCTTTGAGCCGATCCACAGAACAATTTAAGAGCCGATCGGGGCTCGTATTTAATGTTTACGTGTTTGCCATGCAGGAAATTAGTCGAAGCAATCCATCACCTTCCTGACCAGGTATAGGTCAGGTGGCACGCCCTCGTAAGCACCAGGACGTGTACCGTAATTTATGGCATTTGAGGGACCAGGGTCACCGCAATCCTGGAGCCTCCCGGCTCTACGGTGTTGCCCGTCGCTGCTCGCCGGTGTGTTTCTGACCGCAACACATGGTTACCCCTCAACAAGCAACTTATAAGAAATAAGATACATAGCAACATATTCAATACCACAATAGTTTTTAAGGCTATTTTCCCATGAGCTATATATTGCAAAGACAAGGAATGAAATTTTAAAGGTAGCACTCAAGTAATTTACTTTGGAATGGTAGAGAAATACCACATAGTAGGTAGGTATGGTGGACACAAATGGCATGGGTTTTGGCTCAAGGATTTGGATGCACGAGAAGTATTTCCTCTCAGTACAAGGCTTTGGCTAGCAAGGTTGTTTGAAGCAAACACAAGTATGAACCGGTATAACAAAACTTACATAAGAACATATTGCAAGCATTATAAGACTCTACACTGTCTTCCTTGTTGTTCAAACACTTCACCAGAAAATATCTAGACCTTAGAGAGACCAATCATGCAAACCAAATTTCAACAAGCTCTACAGTAGTTCTTCATTAATAGGTGCAAAGTACATGATGCAAGAGCTTAAACATGATCTAAATGAGCACAACAATTGCCAAGTATCAAATTATTCAAGACAATATACCAATTACCACATGAAACATTTTCTGTTTCCAACCATATAACAATGAACGAAGCAGTTTCAACCTTCGCCATGAACATTAAAAGTAAAGCTAAGAACACCAGTGTTCATATGAACGAGCGGAGCGTGTCTTTCTCCAACACAAAGAATGCTAGGATCCGAGTTTATTCAAACAAAAACAAATATAAAAGCAAACAGATGCTCCAAGTAAAGTGCATAAGATGTGACTGAATAAAAATATAGTTTCACTAGAGGTGACCTGATAAGTTGTCGATGAAGAAGGGGATGCCTTGGGCATTCCCACTTAGATTCTTGAGTCTTCTTGAAATATGCAGGATGAACCACGGGGCATCCCAAGCTTAGACTTTTCACTCTTCTTGATCATATTGTATCATCCTCCTCTCTTGATCCTTGAAAACTTCCTCCACACCAAACTCAAAACAAACTCATTAGAGGGTTAGTGCATAATCAAAAATTCACATATTCAGAGGTGACATAATCATTCTTAACACTTCTGGACATTGCACAAGGCTACTGAAAGTTAATGGAACAAAGAAATCCATCAAACATAGCAAAACAGGCAATGCGAAATAAAAGGCAGAATCTGTCAAAACAGAACAGTCCGTAAAGACGAATTTGTCTGGGGAACTTAACTTGCTCAGATGAAAAAGCTCAAATTGAATGAAAGTTGCGTACATATCTGAGGATCACGCACGTAAATTGGCAGAATTTTCTGAGTTACCTACAGGCGGGGCTGCTCAATTTCGTGACAGTAAGAAATCTGTTTCTGTGCAGTAATCCAAATCTAGTATCAACCCTACTATCAAAGACTTTACTTGGCACAACAATGCAATAAAATAAAGATAAGGAGAGGTTGCTACAGTATTAACAACTTCCAAGACTCAAATATAAAACAAAAGTGCAGAAGTAAAATAATGGGTTGTCTCCCATAAGCGTTTTCTTTAACGCCTTTCAGCTAGGCGCAGAAAGTGTGAATCAAGTATTATCGAGAGATGAAGCATCAACATCATAATTTGTTCTAATAATAGAATCAAAAGGCAACTTCATTGTCTTTCTAGGCAAGTGTTCCATACCTTTTGATGTCTACTTGTGCTTCTATTCTTGTAGACAGTGTTGGGCCTCCAAGAGCAGAGTTTTGTAGAACATCAGCAAGTTTCCCTTAAGTGGATCACCCAAGGTTTATCGAACTCATGGAGGAAGAGGTCAAAGATATCCCTCTCAAGCAACCCTGCAATCACAATACAAGAGGTCTCTTGTGTCCCCAACACCCCTAATACAATTGTCAGATGTATAGGTGCAATAGTTCGGCGAAGAGATAGTGAAACACAAGTAGTATGAATGAATATGAGCAGTAGTAACGGCGCCAGAAAAATAGCTTGCTGGCGTGCAGTTGATGGTAGTAATATTGCAGGAAGTAAACATGCAGCAGAACAGTAATAAGCGGTGTTTGCGGTATTGGAAACAAGACCTAGGGATCCTACTTTCACTAGTGGACACTCTCAACATTGATCACATAAATAAATAAGTTCTCTTCCTTTGTGCTACATATACTCTTGTTTGATAATGAACACCATTCGTTGCGTAGGGCTACTAGAGCACCTCAATGCCGGAGTTAACAAGATCCACAACATTCGATATTCATGTTTAAGTAACCTTAGAGCATAATAGATCTTTGCAATTTAAACCGAGTAATAACATAGCATACACACTGTCACCTTTACACTATGAAGGGGAATAAATCACATCAATACTATCATAGTAATAATTAACTCCATAACCTACAAGAGATTATGATCATAACCTACGCCAAGAACTACATGATGCACACACTGTCACCATTACACCGTGAAGGAGGAATAGACTACTTTAATAACATCACAAGAGTAGCACATAGACTAATAGCGATACAAAGCTCATCATATGGATCTCAATCATGCAAGGCAATTCATGAGATCATTGTATTGGGGTACAGAGAGAGAGATTAACCACATAGCTACCGTAGAGCCCCGCCCGGGGAGAACTACTCCCTCCTCATCATAGGAGACAGCAGCGGCGATGAAGATGGCGGTGGTGTCGATGGAGATGCCTTCGGCACCCCCGTCCCGGCGGCGTGCCGGAACAGAGACTCCTGTCCCCCAGATCTTGGCTTCGCGATGGCGGCGGCTCTGGAACTTTTCTCGTATCGTGGCTTTTTCGTATCGAAGATTTAGGTCAGGACCTTTAAATAGGCGAAGAGGCGGAGTCAGAGGGGGTACGGAGCCGCCACACAATAGGGGGCGCGGGCCCTAGCCTGGACCGCGCCAGCCCCATGTGTGGGCCCCCTGTGGCTCTCCTCTGGTGGCTCTCGGGTGTTCTGGAAGCTTCGTAGAATTCTAAGATGCTAGGCGTTGATTTCGTCCAATTCCGAGAATATTTCCTTACTAGGATTTATGAAACCAAAAACAGCAGAAAAAACTGGCACCTCCGCATCTCGTCAATAGGTTAGTTCCGGAAAACGCATCAAAACGATATAAAGTGTGAACAAAACATGTAGGTATTGTCATAAAACAAGCATGGAACATAAGAAATTATAGATACGTTTGAGACGTATCAAGCATCCCCAAGCTTAGTTCCTACTCGCCCTCGAGTAGGTAAACGATAACAAGGATAATTTCTTAAGTGACATGCTACCAACATAATCTTGATCAACATTATTGTAAAGCATATGAGATGAATGAAGTGATTCAAAACAATGGTAAAGATGATGATTAAACAACGGAATCATATAGCAAAGACTTTTCATGAATAGTACTTTCAAGACAAGCATCAATAAGTCTTGCATAAGAGTTAACTCATAAAGCAATAGATTCAAAGTGAAGGGCATTGAAGCAACACAAAGGATGATTAAGTTTCAGCAATTGCTTTCAACTTGTAACATGTATATCTCATGGATAGTTGTCAACATAAAGCAATATAACAAGTGCAATAGGTAAACATGTAAGAATCAATGAACACAGTTGACACAAGTGTTTGCTTCTAAGATAGAGAGAATAGGTAAACTGACTCAACAATAAAGTAAAAGATAGGCCCTTCGCAGAGGGAAGCATGGATTACTATTTTTGTGCTAGAGCTTTGATTTTGAAAACATAGAAACAATTTTGTCAACGGTAGTAATAAAGCATATGTGTTATGTATAAGATATCCTATAAGTTGCAAGCCTCATGCATAGTATACCAATAGTGCCCGCACCTTGTCCTAATTAGCTTGGATTAACATGGATTATCATTGCATAGCATATGTTTCAACCAAGTGTCACAAAGGGGTACCTCTATGTCGCCTGTACAAGGGTCTAAGGAGAAAGTTCGCATTGGATTTCTCGCTTTTGATCATTCTCAACTTAGGCACCCATACCGGGACAACATAGACAACAGATAATGGACTCCTCTTTAATGCTTAAGCATTTAACAACATAATATTCTCATAAGAGATTGAGGATTTGTGTCCAAACTGAAACTTCCACCATGATTCATGGCTTTAGTTAGCGGCCCAATGTTCTTCTCTAACAATATGTATACTCAAACCATTTGATCATGAAAATCTCCCTTACTTCAGACAAGACGAACATGCATAGCAACTCACATGATATTCAACAAAGGTGTAATAGTTGATCCCCATAAACATGGTTACCGCTCAACAAGCAACTTATAAGAAATAAGACACATAGCAACATATTCAATACCACAATAGTTTTTAAGCTATTTTTCCCATGAGCTATGTATTGTAAAGACAAAGAATGGAATTTTAAAGGTAGCACTCAAGCAATTTACTTTGGAATGGCAGAGAAATACCATGTAGTGGGTAGGTATGGTGGACACAAATGGCATAGTTTTTGGCTCAAGGATTTGGATGCACGAGAAGTATTCCCTCTCAGTACAAGGCTTTGGCTAGCAAGGTTGTTTGAAGCAAACTCAAGTATAAAACGGTGCAGCAAGACTCACATATGAACGTATTGTAAGTATTATAAGACTTTACATCGTCTCCTTGTTGTTCAAACACCTCAACCAGAAAATATCTAGACTTAGAGAGACCAATCATGCAAACCAAATTTTAACAAGCTCTATGTAGTTCTTCATTAATAGGTGCAAAGTACATGATGCAAGAGCTTAAACATGATCTATATGAGCACAACAATTTCCAAGTATCAAATTATTCAAGACATAATACCAATTACCACATGAGGCATTTTCTGTTTCCAACCATATAACAATGAACGAAGCAGTTTCAACCTTCACCATGAACATTAAAAGCTAAGAACACATGTGTTCATACGCAACAGTGGAGCGTGTCTCTCTCCCACACAAGGATGAACTTATTCAGAGAACTAAGATAACAAAACAAAAATAAAAGCACACAGACGCTCCAAGTAAAGTACATAAGATGTGACCGAATAAAAATATAGTTTCAAGAGAAGAAACCTGATAAATTGTCGATGAAGAAGGGGATGCCTTGGGCATCCCCAAGCTTAGATGCTTGAGTCTTCTTGAAATATGCAGGGATGAACCACGGGGGCATCCTCAAGCTTAGACTTTTCACTCTTCTTGATCATAGTATATCATCCTCCTCTCTTGATCCTTGAAAACTTCTTCCACACCAAACTCGAAACAAACTAATTAGAGGGTTAGTGCATAATTGAAAATTCATATATTCAGAGGTGACATAATCATTCTTAACACTTCTGGACATTGCACAAAGCTACTGAAAGTTAATGAAACAAAGAAATCCATCAAACATAGCAAAACAGGCAAAATAAAAGGCAGAATCTGTCAAAACAGAACAGTCCGTAAAGACGAATTTTACAGAGGCACTTAACTTGCTCAGATGAAAAAGCTCAAAACTAATGAAAGTTGCGTACATATCTGAGGATCACGCACGTAAATTTTCAGATTTTTCTGAGTTACCTACAGAGAACCCTGCCCAAATTCGTGACAGACAGAAATCTGTTTCTGCGCAGTAATCCAAATCTAGTATCAACCTTGCTATCAAAGACTTTACTTGGCACAACAATGCAATAAAATAAAGATAAGGAGAGGTTGCTACAGTAGTAACAACTTCGAAGACTCAAATATAAAACAAAAGTGCTGTAGTAAAATAAACACATGGGTTATCTCCCAAGAAGTTCTTTCTTTATAGCCATTAAGATGGGCTCAGCAATTTTAATGATGCACTCGCAAGAAATAAGAGTTGAAGCAAAAGAGAGCATCAAGAAGCAAATTCAAAACACATTTAAGTCTAACCCTCTTCCTATGAAAAGGAATCTTGTACACAAATAAATTCATGAAGAACAAAGTGACAAGCATAGGAAGATAAAACAAGCACAACTTCAAAATTCTCAACATAAAGAGGGGAAACTTAATATTATTAAGATGCATATAACCATGTTTCCCTCTCTCATAATAACTTTCAGTAGCATCATGAACAAACTCAACAATATAACTATCACATGAAACATTCTTGTCATGAGCCACATGCATAAAATTATTACTCTCCACATAAGCATAATCAATTTTATTAGTTGTAGTGGGAGCAAATTCAACAAAGTAGCTATCATTATTATTCTCATCAAGTGTAGGAGGCATATTATAATCATAATTAAACTTATCCTCCATAGTAGGCGGCACCAAAAGACCACTATCATTATAATCATCATAAATAGGAGGCATATCATAATCAACATAAACTTTCTCCTCAATACCCGGAGGACTAAAGAGATCATTTTCATCAAAACCGACCTCCCCAAGCTTAAATTCTTCCATAGCATTATCAACAATGGTGTTCATACTAATAACATTGCTACTAGCATGCAAATAAGATGATGGGGTTCGTAGCATAGAAAACAAAAATTTTCCTACCGCAAGACGAATAAATCCAAGATCTAATCTATGGAACACCCAAGATCTAATCTACAAGATCGAAGCAACGAGATTGATATGAGACTAACCCTCGAAGATTTCCAAAGCCTACGAGATTAGATCTCGTTGTTGGTGTAGACGATCATCCCCAGTGCTGCAATCCGGCAGCACTTCCGTACTCGACGGTGTCGATGAAGCCCGTCCTCTCCCCGTTCCAGCGGGGCAGCGGAGGTGTGGTAGATCTCCTCCAAGTTCCAGCAGCACGACGGCGTGGTGGTGGTGGTGGAGGAAGAAAACTGCACTTCGCCTAAGCCGGAGCAGCGTATGGTGGAGGAGAGAGGCGGCCAGAGGAGGGGCTAATGATGGGATGGGTGGCCGGCCACCCCCTCCCCTCTTTATATAGGGGGCCAGGTCGGTGGGGTGGCCCCCTTTCCCATCTAGGGTTAGGGGGCGGCGGCCAAGTGGGGGGAAGAGGGATTTCTTCCCCCCAAGTTGATCCCCCTAGGGTTTTGGGGAAACCCTAGGGGTTTGGCCGGCTGGGCCTTGAGGGGCATGTGCCCCTGGCCCATTAGGCTAGGGAGCACCCCCTCGGCCCATGCTAGGCCTCCTAGGGTCGTGGGCCCACTGGTGGGACCCCCGGAACCTTCTAGAACCTTCCCGGTCATCCACCGGAAAAATCCCGAACTTTTCCGAAACCTAGAAATCAACTTCCCTTATATGAATCTTATTCTCCAGACCATTCCGGAGCTCCTCGTGACGTCCTGGATCCCATCCGAGACTCCGAACAAACTTCGTCTCCATACCATATTCAAATCTACTCATGCGACATCGAACCTTAAGCGCGTCACCCTACGGTTCGTGAACTATGCGACATGGTCGAGACTCCTCTCCGAGCAATAACCAATAGCGGGATCTAGAGATCCATAATGGCTCCCACATATTCAACGATGACTTAGTGATCGATTGAACCATTTACATACGATGCCAATTCCCTTTGTCACGCGATATTTTACTTGTCCGAGGTTCGATCATCGGTATCTCCATACCTTGTTCAACCTCGTCACTGACAAGTACTCTTTACTCGTACCGTGGTATGTCATCTCTTATGATCCAATCATATGCTTGCAAGCTAATAAGATGACATTCCACCGAGAGGGCCCAGAGTATATCTATCCGTCATCAGGATGGACAAATCCCACTATTGATCCATATGCCTCAACTCACACTTTCCAAATACTTAATCCCATCTTTATAACCACCCATTTACGCAATGGCGTTTGATGTAATCAAAGTACCCTTCCGGTGTAAGTGATTTACATGATCTCATGGTCGAAGGACTTAGGCAACTATGTATCGAAAGCTTATAGCAAATTGAACTTAATGACTTGATCTTATGCTATGCTTATTTGGGTGTGTGTCCATTATATCATTCACCTAATGACATAACCTTGTTATTAATAACATCCAATGTTCATGATCACGAAACCATGATCATCCATTAATCAACAAGCTAGTTATACAAGAGGCTTACTAGGGACTCCTTGTTGTTTACATAACACACATGTATCAATGTTTCGGTTAATACAATTATAGCATGGTATGCAAACATTATCATAAACACAAAGATATACTATAATAACCATTTTATTATTGCCTCTTGGGCATATCTCCAACAGTCTCCCACTTGCACTAGAGTCAATAATCTAGTTTACATTTGTAAAGATATAACACCTTGGCCTTCCGGTGCTTTATCATGTTTTGCTCACGGGAGAGGTTTTAGTCAACGGTTCTGACACACTCAGAAACGTATGTATTTTGCAATTCATTTGCGTCTCAACGCATCACTCATTTTCCAAATGAGTCGGCATTAATTGTATATGCTTAGTCCTCTGGTGGAACCTTAATTCCGCGGTCTGAAATAAGTCACTAATATTGTCATACACAATATAGCTTCAAAGTTCTGACACTATCGGAACTACACCAAGTTCTCAAGAACTCTTCGACTTAACATCCTTAGTCATTGTCAAAACAACGACATACTCTGCCTTCGTTTGTAGAATCCGTCACAATATTTAGAACTCATTTAAATCTAGCATAGACAACTTCTAGCTCATTGTGCTACCTCAACACTTATCCTAATTGAGATTGAAATTTCATTTTCATATGTGACCAAACTAATATCGGTGTAACACCTTACAGCGATTTGTTTGTCATTACCCCATACAAAACTATATATATCCTTGGTTCTTCTAAAGTACTCAAGGATATTCTTACTGTTGTCCAATAATCATCACATGAATCATTCTGTTATATGCTCGTAACATTTTAGAGCACAGGACATCTGACTTTGTACATATTGTTCGTGATCGAAAGTCGCTCATGTTTTTTACTCATTGAGTGTCAAATACACTCAAGTCTTGTTAAACCTTTACATGAAAAGAACACCTTCTTAATATTGAACCACTTCAATATTCATTCTATGTACTTTGACTTAAACTTATTATGTGTTTCAATCTATCTTCATAGATCTTGACACTAAATATGTTTCAGTCCATATCTTTCATTGAAGTTAATTCTCAATGAAACCTTTTTAATCAATTATATAATTACACTATTTATAATCAACGATATGTCATCTACATAAAGTGTTACAAATATGTCTCAGCGCTCCCACTTAATTTCTTGCAAATGCAAGCATCTTCATCGTTTCTGATGAAATCAAAAACTCTTTGACTATTTCATCCGGTGAAGATTCCAACTCCGCGATACTCACTTCATCCAATTGAAGTTCGTATACCTATCTAGTATTCCACGGACTAGCAAAAACTCTTGGTTGTATCTAGTATACATCCTTAATAATGTATTTTGCCATCCTACTATCATATCTCATAAAAGAAATATGTAGCGATTACTAGAATAATCCACATAGACTACAAGCATTGCCACGGAAGATCTAATCTTATCGTAGTCAACTCTTTGAACTTTGTCGTAAACAACTTTTCGATAAGTCAAGCTTCTTTAAGGATATTCCATCCAAGTCCATCTATTTTATAGATCCATTTACTTTCAAAAGTATTCATCTATCTTGGATTTCATGGCGCATAGCCATTTTAACGGAGTCAGGGCCCATCATAACTTCTTTGTTTGCAGTTGGTTTATCATTGTTCAAAATCAATCCTTTGTCCACAAATCATTTATTTGATCACAAAGTAAACCATACCTACAAGGTTCAATATGTACTTCGATCTCCATGGCTAAAACACTTTGTAGTCATGGGAGCCATGATTGTCGTAGCCGCTTCCGGAACCATTTCCGATGCTGCGCTACTCTGATCATTATGCTCAGGTTCATAAACCTTATCAAGTTCTATTGTCCTCCCACTCAAATACTTCGCTAGAAAACAATTTCTTGGAAATAAGCAAGTAACATTAACAAACACTTTTGTCTTTTACTTCATAGTGGGAAGAATTCCCAATCCATTCTCTTGGGATAACCAACAAAGATATTCATCCGGTTTTGGTTGTAAACTCATTTACTTATACCAAAATTTTAAGAAAGGACTATTAGGGTTTATACCCATGCCATAACTTGTATGGTGTCATTTCAACGGATCATGATGATGCTCTATTCAGTGTAAAAGCGGTAGTCTCTAAAGCATAATCCACAAAAATATAATGGCTTCATTTTATCTCATCATTGATCCAACAAGGTTTGGATACGTCTCTCGGACACTTTATCATCACTATGATACTCCAAGAAACGTGAGTTGTAGAACAACTTCATAACTCTCTTAGATGTTCGCTAAAACTCGTAATTCAAATATTTCCACTATGATCCAATCATAGATATTTGACTTTTCTATTACGATGATTTCCACTTCATGCTGAAATTTATTTGAATCCATTCAAATGTTTCAAACCTCTTCCTTATCGAATATATCCACATATATATACTCAATTCATTGTTGGAAGTTTTCATGAAGTACAAGAATCTCCCGCACACAACTATGTGAACCACATATATCATCATGTATGTTTCCACTAAGTTAGTTGCCCGTTCAACTCTTGGCCTATGAACGGTATTTAAGTCATTTCCTTTTAGAAGAGATTTGCAAGCGCCAAATGATTCAAAAATCATATGACTCCAAAAATTCCATTCAAATGGAGTTCCTTCATGCGTTCCTTTCTAACATGACCTAAATGGCGGTTCCACTAATGAGTGGAATTCAAATCATTTGCCTTATGGCATTTTAGCGTCAGTGTTATGTATGTGTGTTTCACCATTAATATTTATAATCGTACATGGAGCAATGTCATAATTTGAACAACTCGTTGTTTTCATTTGACCAGAGCAAAATAACAATTTATTAAGTTCTTTATTATAAACTCTAAGGGCTAGGTAGAATGCCAACGACAAACATAATAACACTTTATTATGTTCCAGACGTGCATTATTACCATATTCCTTATCAGTCACTTAGGCCATCGTATTCTTGTATTGCGTTGTATTGTATGACATCTCATACCAACCAATCTGGTACAAATACCCAAGAATTTTATTATGTGACCAAGCAAGGAATACATCCATAACATGTATATCATCTATATACACCTGAGCTAGACTTTCTAGTCTTTTCCTTTCTTTCTGCCAAAATATCTTTGTGGTTTCTCTTTTAGCTTTCCCCATTCTCAGAAAACACTTCACCTTCAATAACTTCTAGGTCCATTGGTCAAATACCAATAACCTTGAGGTTCTTACCTTGAAGTTGATCATCATATGACAAGTGTTCCAGACTTCACTATTAGTAACTTTGTAATATGATGAACAATTTCAGTCATAATTTTATCCATCATATTATGACGACTTTCCGAGACCATGTCTGCACATGCTAGGCTCGTAAAGTTTAACCTCAGTATTCACATGTGCAAATCTGGCTTGCACCCGTTGTATGCACACGTAGAATCTATCACACCCGATCATCACGTGATGCTTCGAAACGACGAGTCTTAGCAATGGTGCATACTAAGGACGATCATTTCATGGATATGCGAATATCGTTAGTGCCCAACTTAGTTGGAGGATTGGGACGCCTGGCGTCTTCAACCTTCGTACATTCCCATAAAACTTATGAGTTTATGTAGTCTCACTAGATTATATTCTATCATCTTGCAATAAGGTCTTAGATATCACATATATCTCATACCTCGCTTATTTCTGAAAACAAAATTTTCAGCTCCTTACTTTTCAAACGGATTTGAACTTCAAGTTTCACGGAGACAAGATGATTGGGTACTAATTGAAACCATTGCTCTTTGAATCATCAATGTGAGGTTTACTAAAAGTTTGCATTAGGACTTAATCATATCTTGATTCTTTAACAATACGGTACCAGTCCGTAAAGTTACTTGTCAGACTTAACAATATTTCTATCTCAATTACAAGACTAGCGCATGGTAGAAAACGGATGCCAATTCTACAAACTTTAATTCAAAATACTATTCAGACTATGTTCATGATAATTAGTTCATGTTTTAATCTAATTACTAATGAACTCCCACTTAATACAACATCCCTCATGGTTGTTAAGTGGCACACGATCCATATCCACTACACCAAAACCGATCATCACGTGAGATGATGTAGCTTCAATGGTGAACATCAACATGTTGATCATATCATCCATATGACTCGTGTTCAACCTTTCGGTTTCCTGTTGTCCCGAGGCCATGTCTGTACATGCTAGGCTCGCCAAGCAAACCCAAGTATTCCGCGTGTGCAAACATGGCTTACACCCGTTGTATGTGAACGTAGAATCTATCACATCCGATCATCACGAGATGCTTCAAAACGACGAACTGTAGCAACGGTGCATACGAGGGGAGAACACTTTATTATCTTGATATTAATGTGAGGGATCATCTTATAATGCTACCGTCTCGATCTAAGCAAGATAAGATGCATAAAGGATTAACATCACATGCAATTCATAATATGTGATATGATATGGCCTTTCTTCTTGTGCTTTTGATCTCCATCTCCAAAGCACACGAGCATGATCTCCATCATCACCAGCATTGCACCAAGGTCCATGGC
This sequence comes from Lolium multiflorum, assembly GCA_030979885.1. NCBI lineage: Eukaryota > Viridiplantae > Streptophyta > Magnoliopsida > Poales > Poaceae > Lolium > Lolium multiflorum. The sequence goes on along the minus strand of CM061749.1, from coordinate 237,011,821 downwards.
ACCGCTTCATGGTTGTCCATCACTTATAGCTACTATAACAACTACTTGAAATAAAGCTATTACATGATGAATAGACACGCAGGTCTTAACAAATTTAAAGACAACCATTAGGCTCCTGCCGGTTGCCATAATACAATAATGAACATCTCATACATCAAATATAATCATCATCACATCATGGCCATATCACATCACCAAACCCTGCAAAAACAAGTTAGACGCCTCTAATTTGGTTTGCATATTTTACGTGGTTTAGGGTTTTCGAGTAAGATCCAATCTACCTACGAACATGAACCACAACGGTGATACTAGTGTTGTCAATAGAAAGAGTAAATTGCAATCTTCACTATGGTGGGAGAGACAGACACCCGCAAAGCCACTTATGCAATACAAGTTGCATGTCAAGCGTGGAGCAAGTCTCATGAGACGCGGTCATGTAAAGTTAGCCCGGGCCGCTTCATCCCACCATCCCGCAAGATGCAAAGTACACAAACTAAAGCAACAAGAGCATCACCGCCCACAAAACCATTGTGTTCTACTCGTGCAACAGATCTATGCATAGACATGGCTATGATACCACGATGGGGTTCGTAGCATAGAAAACAAAAATTTTCCTACCGCAAAGACGAATAAATCCAAGATCTAATCTATGGAACACCCAAGATCTAATCTACAAGATCGAAGCAACGAGATTGATATGAGACTAACCCTCGAAGATTTCCAAAGCCTACGAGATTAGATCTCGTTGTTGGTGTAGACGATCATCCCCGGTCTTGCAATCCGGCAGCACTTCGTCTCGGTCGCGCGTACGGTGTCGATGAAGCCCGTCCTCTCCCGTTCCAGCGGGCAGCGGAGGTGTGGTAGATCTCCTCCAATTCCAGCAGCACGACGGCGTGGTGGTGGTGGTGGAGGAAGAAAAGCTGCAGGGCTTCGCCTAAGCAGCAGCGTATGGAGGAGGCGGCCAGAGGAGGAGGCAAGAGGGATGGGTTGGCCGGCCACCCCCTCCCCTCTTTATATAGGGGGCCAGGTCGGCTGGGGTGGCCCCCTTTCCCATCTAGGGTTAGGGGGCGGCCAAGTGGGGGGAAGAGGATTTCTTCCCCCAAGTTGATCCCCCTAGTTTTGGGGAAACCCTAGGGGTTTGGCCGGCTGGGCCTTGAGGGGCATGTGCCCCTGGCCCATTAGGCTAGGGACCCCTTGGCCCATGCTAGGCCTCCTAGGGTCGTGGGCCCACTGGTGGGACCCCGGAACCTTCTAGAACCTTCCCGGTCATCCACCGGAAAAATCCCGAACTTTTCCGAAACCTAGAAATCAACTTCCCTTATATGAATCTTATTCTCCGGACCATTCCGGAGCTCCTCGTGACGTCCTGGATCCCATCCGAGACTCCGAACAAACTTCGTCTCCACCATATTCAAATCTACTCATGCGACATCGAACCTTAAGCGCGTCACCCTACGGTTCGTGAACTATGCACATGGTCGAGACTCCTCTCCGAGCAATAACCAATAGCGGGATCTGGAGATCCATAATGGCTCCCACATATTCAACGATGACTTAGTGATCGATTGAACCATTTACATACGATGCCAATTCCCTTTGTCACGCGATATTTTACTTGTCCGGGTTCGATCATCGGTATCTCCATACCTTGTTCAACCTCGTCACCGACAAGTACTCTTTACTCGTACCGTGGTATGTCATCTCTTATGATCCAATCATATGCTTGCAAGCTAATCAGATGACATTCCACCGAGAGGGCCCAGTATATCTATCCGTCATCGGGATGGACAAATCCCACTATTGATCCATATGCCTCAACTCACTTTCCAAATACTTAATCCCATCTTTATAACCACCCATTTACGCAATGGCGTTTGATGTAATCAAAGTACCCTTCCGGTGTAAGTGATTTACATGATCTCATGGTCGAAGGACTTAGGCAACTATGTATCGAAAGCTTATAGCAAATTGAACTTAATGACTTGATCTTATGCTATGCTTATTTGGGTGTGTGTCCATTATATCATTCACCTAATGACATAACCTTGTTATTAATAACATCCAATGTTCATGATCACGAAACCATGATCATCCATTAATCAACAAGCTAGTTATATAAGAGGCTTACTAGGGACTCCTTGTTGTTTACATAACACACATGTATCAATGTTTCGGTTAATACAATTATAGCATGGTATGCAAACATTATCATAAACACAAAGATATACTATAATAACCATTTTATTATTGCCTCTTGGGCATATCTCCAACATAAGATTCCATAGGTTTTTTAATTTTTGCAGCAAACAATTCATGTCTTAAATGATTAAAAAGCTCACTGTTGCTTTCCATTATGCCTTACTAGTGTAAACAAGAAACAAAAAGATGCAATTGTAGGATCTAAAGGAAATAGCTTCGAGCACTTACAACGGCAACAGAAAATAACTTAGTTACCTGGGACCGGAGTATGTGCCTTTTACCTTTCCTCCCCGGCAACGGCGCCAGAAAAGTGCTTGATGTCTACTTGTGCTTCTATTCTTGTAGACAGTGTTGGGCCTCCAAGAGCAGAGGTTTGTAGAACAGCAGCAAGTTTCCCTTAAGTGGATCACCCAAGGTTTATCGAACTCAGGGAGGAAGAGGTCAAAGATATCCCTCTCAAGCAACCCTGCAATCACATACAAGAAGTCTCTTGTGTCCCAACACACCTAATACACTTGTCGATGTATAGGTGCAATAGTTCGCGAAGAGATAGTGAAATACAAGTAGTATGAATGAATATGAGCAGTAGTAACGGCAGAAAATAGCTTGCTGGCGTGCGGTTGATGGTAGTAATATTGCGGGAAGTAAACATGCAGTAGAACAGTATAAGCGGTGTTTGCGGTATTGGAAACAAGGCCTAGGGATCCTACTTTCACTAGTGGACACTCTCAACATTGATCACATAAATAATTAAGTTCTCTTCCTTTGTGCTACATATACTCTTGTTTGATAATGAACACCATTCGTTGCGTAGGGCTACTAGAGCACCTCAATGCCGGAGTTAACAAGCTCCACAACATTCGATATTCATGTTTAAGTAACCTTAGAGCATAATAGATCTTTACAATTTAAACCGAGTACTAACATAGCATACACACTGTCACCTTTACACTATGAAGGGGGAATAAATCACATCAATACTATCATAGTAATAATTAACTCCATAACCTACAAGAGATTATGATCATAACCTACGCCAAGAACTACACGATGCACACACTCACCATTACACCGTGAAGGAGGAATAGACTACTTTAATAACATCACAAGAGTAGCACATAGACTAATAGCGATACAAAGCTCATCATATGGATCTCAATCATGCAAGGCAATTCATGAGATCATTGTATTGGGGTACGAGAGAGAGATTAACCACATAGCTACCGGTAGAGCCCTCGGCCCGGGGGAGAACTACTCCCTCCTCATCATAGGAGACAACGGCGGCGATGAAGATGGCGGTGGTGTCGATGGAGATGGGGGCACTTCCTGTCCGGCGGCGTGAACGGGGACTCTGTCCCCGGATCTTGGCTTCGCGATGGCGGCGGCTCGGAACTTTTCGTGGCTTTTCGTATCGAAGATTTAGGTCGGGGACCTTTAAATAGGCGAAGAGCGGAGTCGGAGGGTACGGAGCCGCCACACAATAGGGGGCGGGCCTAGCCGGCCGCGCCAGCCCCATGTGTGGGCCCCTGTGGCTCTCCTCGGTGGCTCTCGGGTGTTGGGAAGCCGTAGAATTCTGAATCTTGGGCGTTGATTTCGTCAATTCCGAGAATATTTCCTTACTAGGATTTCTGAAACCAAAAACAGCAGACAGTGGCACTTCGGCATCTCGTCAATAGGTTAGTTCCAGAAAACGCATCAAAACGGTATAAAGTGTGAACAAAACATGTAGGTATTGTCATAAAACAAGCATGGAACATAAGAAATTATAGATACGTTTGAGACGTATCACCTTTCTTGAGAGGAAATTGATACTTAATATTCCCTTCCTTCATATCAATAATAGCACCAACAGTTCGAAGAAAAGGTCTTCCCAAAATTATGGGACAAGATGCATTGCATTCAATATCCAAGACAACAAAATCAACGGGGACAAGATTATTGTTAACCGTAATGCAAACATTATCAATCCTCCCCAAAGGTTTCTTTATAGAATGATCAGCAAGATTAACATCCAAATAACAATTTTTCAATGGTGGCAAGTCAAGCATATCATAGAGTTTCTTAGGCATAACGGAAATACTTGCACCAAGATCACATAAAGCATTACAATCAAAATCATTGACTTTCATCTTAATGATGGGCTCCCAACCATCTTCCAACTTCCTAGGAATAGAAGCTTCAAGTTTTAATTTCTCTTCTCTAGCTTTAATGAGAGCATTTATAATATGTTTTGTAAAGGCTAAATTTATAGCACTAGCATTAGGACTTCTAGCAAGTTTTTGAAAAAGAACTTTATAAATTCAGAGATATGACAATCGCCAAAATCTAAACCATTATGATCTACAGCAATGGGATCATTGTCCCCAATATTTTGAAAAATTTCAGCAGTTTTATCAGTTTCATGCAGTTTTGTACGCTTTGTACTAGGAGTAGAAACATTGCACTACTAGAAAAAGGCCTAGCCGTAAGAAGGCTATCAGTGGCGCACAGCAAAAGTGGTGCGCCACTGCTAGTTAGTAGTGGCGCACCAAAAAATGGTGCTCCACTAGTACAAATATAGCAGTGGCGCACCGCTTTTGGGGTGCGCCACCACTAAAGACCGGCCAGATCCCACCTCTCCCCGAAACTTAGCAGTGGCGCACCCCTTAGTGGTGCGCCATTGCTATCTCACATAGCAGTGGCGCACCTATGAGTAGTAGGCCATTGGTAAGTGTGAAGCTATATTATAGATGAGGGTTAGAGTTAGCAGTGATGCATCACATATAGGTGCGCCACTACTAGTTTAAATAGCAGGTGGAGCACACATATGCGGTGCGCCCTTTGTGTGCGCGAAATTCAACCACGATAACACGCGCCATCCACACACAGGCCATCCCCCACCACGCCACGCGCACAAGGCTGCAGTGCTGGCCCCCGCGCCGAATGAACCACAGAGGCCACGCAGCTTGGGCCCACCATGGCGAGGCCGCATCCTCCGCACCGATCCACTTTCTCTCTCCCCTCTCCTCGCCCTACACCGATTCCCTACTCTTCGTCTCCGCCCCGAGATCCACTTTCTCTCTCCCCTCTCCTCACCCCTACACCGATTCCCTGCTCACTTTCTCGCAGGCGAGAGCGACCAGACGCAGCGGCGGCGCCGTCGGCCACGCGCACGGGGTTGCGGCAGCCGGCGCCGTCGGCCACCGCACGCGAGGCTGCGGCTGCGCCCGTCGGCCACGCGCATGAGGGCAGCGAGGGCTCCTCCTTTCTCTCATCCACGGAGCAGCGAGGGCTCCTCCTCGCCCTCGGCGCTCCACCCACCCCATGAGCGGCGCGCGAGGGGCTCGCCCACACGGACGCCGCCTCCTCCTCCTCGCCCTCGCGGCTCCTCCCGCGGCTCCTCCCGGCGCACAGACCCGCGGCTGAGCTCTCTGCAGCTACCCGCTCTCCTCCCCGCCGCCCGCGGGCCTCCTCTGACCTGCGGCCTCCACCGCGCGGCGGCGACCTGCCGCTCCGTCGACCTCTCCACTCACCGAGCAGCACCCAACACCCTCCCTGTCTGCCTTTCTCTCATCCCCGCGGGCATGCTCGCGCTCGGCCTCCACCCTCCCGCGCTCGCCATGGCCTCCTCTTCACCAGGGCGGACGACGGCGCGGGCCCGCGGCGGCTCTTCACCAGGGCGTCGACGGCACAGCGGCCCTTCACCACGGCGGACGACGGCGTAGAGCGGTCTTCACCATGGCGGACGATGGCGTGGACGCTCAGCGGACCACTGCGTTAGATTTGATTGCGTTTTTCGTTTTGTTTTAGGGTCCTATCTGTAAAACTATGTCCCGTTGTAATTCTTGTTTGTAAAATATAAAAGTGACTTGTTGTAACTATGTTCTAGAATGGTCAACTCAGATCCACTGTATGCCACAACCAGGGCCATGTGCCCTTTTTAATTTTTTAATTTATTTACTATAGCAATGGCGCACCCATCACAGTTTTAATGGCGCACCCTATCTATATTGTCTGGCGCACTATATGGCTCATAGTGGCGCACTCCTATCAATAATTCAGTGGCGCACTAGATGGCTCAAAGAGGTGCGCTATTGGTATGTGCTTTACCAGTGGCGCATCACTGGTGCGCCACTGCTAATAGTTAGCAGTGGCGTGATAGTAGTGGCGCACCACTAGTGCGCCACTGATGTCCAAAACAGGTGCGCCACTAATAGCTGTTTTCCTAGTAGTGTTGCCAACACCAATTATTTTACCATTGATAGTAGGAGGTTTAGCAACATGTGAAGCATCAACATTACTAGTGGTGGTGATAGTCCAAACTTTAGCTACATTATTCTCTTCAAGTTTTTCGTTTTCTTCTCTTTCCCACCTAGCATGCAATTTAGCCATCAATTTAATATTTTCATTAATTCGAACTTGGATAGCGTTTGTTGTAGCAAATGACTTAATATCTTTAGTTTCATTAGGCATAACTTTCAATTTTAAAAGATCAACATCAGCAGCAAGACTATCAACCTTAGAAGCAAGAATATCAATTTTACCAAGCTTTTCTTCAACAGATTTGTTAAAAGCAGTTTGTGTACTAATAAATTCTTTAAGCATGACTTCAAGACCAGAGGGTATACTTCTATTATTCTTGTAAGAATTACCAAAAGAATTACCATAACCATTACCATTATTAGAAGGATATGGCCTATAGTTGTTACCAAAATTATTCCTATAAGCATTGTTGTTGAAATTATTATTCTTAATGAAATTCACATCAACATTCTCTTCTTGAGCAACCAATGAAGCTAAAGGAACATTATTAGGATCAACATTAGATCTACCATTCACAAGCATAGACATAATCACATCAATCTTATCACTCAAGGAGGAGGTTTCTTCAACATAATTTACCTTCTTACCTTGTGGAGTCCTTTCCGTGTGCCATTCAGAGTAATTTATCATCATATCATCAAGAAGATTTGTAGCCGCCCCAAGGTGATGGACATAAAAGTACCTCCAGCAGCTGAATCCAATAAGTTCAAGAAAATTCAGTCCTGCATAAAAGGTTTGGATGATCATCCAAGTAGTTAGTCCATGGGTTGGGCAATTCTTTACAAAGATTTCATTCTTTCCCATGCTTGGGCAACATGTTCATTATCCAATTGCTTAAAATTCATTATGCTACTTCTCAAAGATATAATTTTAGCAGGAGGATAATATCTACCAATGAAAGCATCTTTACATTTAGTCCATGAATCAATACTATTCTTAGGCAAAGATAGCAACCAATCTTTAGCTCTTCCTCTTAATGAGAAAGGAAACAATTTCAGTTTTATAATATCACCATCTACATCCTTATACTTTTGCATTTCACAAAGTTCAACAAAATTATTAAGATGGGCAGCAGCATCAGAACTAACACCAGAAAATTGCTCTCTCATAACAAGATTCAGTAAAGCAGGTTTAATTTCATAGAATTCTGCTGTAGTAGCAGGTGGAGCAATAGAAGTGCATATAAAATCATTATTATTGGTGCTAGTAAAGTCACACAACTTAGTGTTTTCAGGAGTATTCATTTTTACAATAGTAAATAAAGCAAACTAAATATAGTAAAGTAAAACAAGTAACTAATTTTTTTGTGTTTTTGATATAGAGATAGCAAACAAGACAGTAAATAAAGTAAAGCAAGTAACTAATTTTTTTGTATTTTTGATATAAAGAAGCAAACAAACAGAAAGTAAAGTAAAGTAAAGCAAGACAATAACAAAGTAAAGAGATTGGATGTGAGAGACTCCCCTTGCAGCGTGTCTTGATCTCCCCGGCAACGGCGCTAGAAAAAGAGCTTGATGGCGTGCAATTACACACGTCTGTTGGGAACCCCAAGAGGAAGGTGTGATGCGTACGAAGCAAGTTTTCCCTCAGTATGAAACCAAGGTTATCGAACCAGTAGGAGTCAAGGGCCACGTGAAGGTCGTTGGTGACGGAGTGTAGTGCGGCGCAACATCAGGGATTCCGGCGCCAACGTGGAACCTGCACAACACAATCACAATACTTTGCCCCAACGTAACAGTGAGGTTGTCAATCTCACCGGCTTGCTGGAAATAAAGGATTAAACGTACGGTGTGGAAAATGATGTTTGCTTGTAGAAAACAGTAGAGAACAAAGTTTGCAGTAGATTGTATTCAGATGTAAAAGAATGGACCGGGGTCCACAGTTCACTAGTGGTGTCTCTCCGATAAGATAACTAGCATGTTGGGTGAACAAATTACAGTTGGGCAATTGACAAATAGAGATACACATACATATATCATGATAATTACTATGTGATTTAATCAGGGCATTACGACAAAGTACATAGACCGCTATCCAGCATGCATCTATGCCTAAAAGTCCACCTTCAGGTTAGCATCCGCACCCCCTCCAGTATTAAGTTGCAAACAACAGACAATTGCATTAAGTATGGTGCGTAATGTAATCAACACAAATATCCTTAGACAAAGCATTATTGTTTTATCCCTAGTGGCAACAGCACATCCACAACCTTAGAACTTTCTGTCACTGTCCCAGATTCAATGGAGGCATGAACCCACTATCGAGCATAAATACTCCCTCTTGGAGTTACAAGTATCAACTTGGCCAGAGCCTCTACTAGCAAGGGAGAGCATGCAAGAACATAAACAACATATATATGATAGATTGATAATCAACTTGACATAGTATTCAATATTCATCGGATCCCAACAAACACAACATGTAGCATTACAAATAGACGATCTTGATCATGATAGGCAGCTCACAAGATCTAACATGATAGCACAATGAGGAGAAGACAACCATCTAGCTACTGCTATGGACCCATAGTCCAAGGATGAACTACTCACGCATCAATCCGGAGGCGGGCATGATGATGTAGAGCCCTCCGGTGATGATTCCCCTCTCCGGCAGGGTGCCGGAGGCGATCTCCTGAATCCCCCGAGATGGGATTGGCGGCGGCGGCGTCTCTGGAAGTATTTCCGTATCGTGGCTCTCGGTACAGGGGGTTTCGCGACGAAGGCTTTAAGTAGGCGGAAGGGTAAGTTTGGAGGCGGCGCGGGGGCCCCACACCATAGGCCGGCGCGGGCCCCTTGCTGGCCGCACCGCCCTATGGTTACGGGCCCTCGTGGCCCCACTTCGTATCCCCTCCGGTCTTCCGGAAGCTTCGTGGAAAAATATGACCTGGGCGTTGATTTCGTCCAATTCCGAGAATATTTCCTTTGTAGGATTTCTGAAACCAAAAACAGCAACTGGCTCTTCGGCATCTCGTCAATAGGTTAGTGCCGGAAAATGCATAATAATGACATAAAGTGTGTATAAAACATGTGAGTATTGTCATAAAAGTAGCATGGAACATAAGAAATTATAGATATGTTTGAGACGTATCACGGCGCGGCCAGGGATGGGCCCGCGCCACCCTAGGGTGTGGGCACCTCGTGGCCCCCCTTCGTCTCTCCTTCGGACTCCGTGAAGCTCCTGGAAAATAAGAACGTGGCCTTTTGTTTCGTCCAATTCCGAGAATATTTCCTGTGTAATATTTCTGAAACCAAAAACAGCAGAAAACAGGAACTGGCACTTCGTCATCTTGTTAATAGGTTAGTCCCGGAAAATGCTTAAAAATGATATAAAGTGTGAATAAAACATGTAGTTATTGTCATAATATAAGCATGGAACATCAGAAATTATAGATACGTTGGAGACGTATCATGGAGTCATGGCTGATCTTGGCGGCATTTTTTGGTGATTTGGCGCTGATTTCGTGGCGCGACCACCAAAATAATTTCACGCGCCCACGCACCACGCACCCAACTAAGTCCTAAACTTCCGCCTCTCCTTAACCCTTCCAAAACAAACCCTTCCTAGTCGTCCTTCTCCAGAACTAATCTAGGGCCTAGCTCGCCAAATCTACGACAAGTGCCCAGGAGTTCCGCTGCCATGGACGATCAATCGACACGCAGTGAACACATTGGGCCCCGAGGTATCACTGTCTTCTCCCCCTCTTCACTTGTTTCTCTGCCTGTCTCACACTGGCCCTGGCCAAATTTGACTATGTGCTTCTGTGTGTGCTCATTGTACAATCTTTCTTTATTGGAAATCATTTTTTGTAGCAATAGATAAATTGTTCGATGTTTGAGTTAACTTCTTTAGCTAGTAGAAACTGATAATTTGCCTGGTAGCTTCCATGTTGGAGTTAACAATGACAAATAGCATCCATGAATTTCCCAGCTTGGCTGAAAAAATTGAATTAGGTCAATGTTATGCTCCCGATGGACATTAACAAGTTTAAGCCTGAACTCAAATCCCTTAGTTTTGGGTTCAGAAAGTTGAAGAGTTAATTTTAGCACTAAATTTTGTCTTTTATACACAACCCAAACGTCATGTCGATTTTTAATGGAAGACTTAATTTGTGCGCACGTAGCATGTGAAGACGTGCAAGTGATTTTTTTGTTTGGATTTATAACATTTTAAAATATATCAAAGATGTATTTTAAAATAAAGGGAGCATATGCACCCAAGAGCCAAGTCATTGCTCTCACGGTGTTCATATTGAAAAACATTGTGTAGTGGTACCAATTCTATATCAAATGTTGCTTATATATGATTTAATTCTTGATCAAGATGAATCTTGAAAACATATCTCCTTGTTCATTGAGATGGATGGAGTATATGATTGTGGTGAGTTTTGTGGGCTAGTATTTGTTCCTTGCTGCGCATTGGCCCACATGGTGACTTGATGCATGAATCCCATCTCCGAGCCTTCTGTATTTCACCTCTCCTCTGGTTCATCTTGTTGGGCGCCTGGGTAAGGGGGTCAGGGCGATGATTCAATGATGAACATAAGATGTCATGTGTTGCTGCCGATTCACACCTTGTGAGCAAACAAATCTCGGGCTGCAGCATCTCCATGTTAGATTACTAGGACCTCTAGTTGTTGCATCTAGTGAGTAATATCATCTAACCGGGACTAAAACTAGAGGGGGAGTTGCATACCGTCGTGCTTGTTCGACGGTGAGCTCGCCATGGTGGCGACGGAGAGGTGGCGGCGGTGTCGGTGGAGCTTCCTGCCGCTACAGCGCCTCACCAGATCGGATGGTCTAGGGTTTGGTGTGTCGGTGGGGAGGATGGCAGCGGACGAACCTTGGCGTCCGTGCCCCGGCCCCCACCTCTTTTATATGGCGCTGGCGATAGGGCCCACCAACCATCTTACTTTAATCTTAATCTTAGACTTAAACTTTTCTTGGCACCCATTTTATCACAGATTAGCATATAGAGCATGTCTCGTCATGATGGCCAGTTACGCACCATCAGATTCAACAGCTACTACACACCTTTCCATTTTAAAACAGATTCTTCCTCTAGGCCCTTAATATCCAGGTATCATAGGCTTTTCCGTAAACCCATGCCGGCTACGTGTTCACTGAACACACTGGGTGGTAAGCCTTTTGTAAGCGGATCCGCGAGCATTTTCTTTGTGCTTATATGCTCTAAACTTATGGTATGATCCTGGATTCTATCTTTCACAACATAATACTTGATGTCAATGTGTTTGGCAGCATCACTTGACTTATTATTGTGATCATAAAATACTGCTGGCTCATTGTCATAGTATATTCTAAGTGGTATTTGAATGCTGTCTACCACTCTCAATCCGGGTATAAATTTCTTTAACCAGTTTGCCTGCCCCGAGGCCTCATAACATGCTACATACTCAGCAACCATCGTGGACGGTGCCGTGATAGATTGCTTGAAGCTTTTCCACGATATAGCTCCACCTGCGAGAGTGAATACATAACCTGATGTGGATTTTCTTTCATCTACATCTCCCGCAAAGTCTGCATCTGAATACCCTTCTATCTCAAGGGAATCAGTTCTTCTGTATGTTAGCATGAGGCCTTTTGTGCCTTGCGCATAACGCAATGCCTTCTTCACCATTTTCCAGTGATCTATTCCTGGATTACTTTGGAATCTGCCAAGTACCCCGGTAACAAAAGCTAAGTCTGGGCGCGTACATACTTGAGCATACATTAGGCTTCCGACAGCTGAAGCATATGGAACCGCTTTCATTTGATCGATCTCATATTGGTTCCTGGGACATTGAAAATCCCCAAATCTATCGCCCTTGACTATAGGAGCAGGCGTGGAATTACTCGCATGCATACCATACTTCTTTAGAACTTTCTCTAAGTATGCCTTTTGCGATAGTCCTAAAACCCCTCTTTGTCTATCTCGGTGAATTTCAATTCCTAGAACGAATGAAGCTTCACCAAGATCTTTCATATCGAAGTTCGAGGACAAGAACTTCTTCGTCTCCAATAGTAGACTAACATCACTACTAGCAAGTAGAATGTCATCCACATAAAGGATAAGGAAAATTAATTTCCCTTTCTTAAACTTTGCATATACGCAATTGTCCTCTCTATTCTCATTAAACCCAAAACTTTTAATTGTCTCATGGAACTTCAAGTACCATTGCCTGGAGGCTTGTTTTAATCCATAAATGGATTTCTTCAGACGGCATCCCATATGTTCTTTTCCTTCCACGACAAAACCCTTGGGTTGTGCCATGTAAACATTTTCCTCCAAGTCTCCATTTAAGAAGGCCGTCTTTACATCCATTTGATGCAACTCTAAATCATAGTGTGCCACTAAAGCCATTATAATTCTAAAAGAATCCTTACATGAGACCGGAGAAAAGGTCTCATTATAGTCTATTCCTTCTCTTTGAGTGAAACCCTTCGCAACAAGTCGTGCTTTATATCTTTCAACATTCCCTCTAGAGTCACACTTTGTTTTGTAGACCCATTTACAGCCTACTGTTTTGGCTCCTTTAGGAATTTCTTCTAAATCCCAGACTTTGTTGCTACTCATTGATCTCATTTCATCAACCATGGCCTCAAGCCACTTCGATGAATGAGCACTTCTTGAGGCTTCTTCAAATGTGGTGGGATCACCCTCCATTTGAACTTCTTCACTGACATAGATCTCAAAATCGTCAGGAATAGCTGGCTTTCTTGCTCTTTGAGACCTTCTAAGGTTCTCAACATCTGGCGCACTTTCTATGTGGGGCTGTTGCAGCTCTTCCTCATGTGTGGTAACATTCTCTCTATTTTCATTCGTTGTTGCCACAGGAGAACTAACAACAGGTGTCGCAGTGACATTGTCCTGTGTCGGTGCAGCAGCAGCAGGTATCGAGAAAAATGGTTCCTGGATCATCGGAGTGGGTGCATACACCCGCTTCTCCTCAAGGTTGATTTCTCGGGATACCGTGCTCCCCCTGATCATCTCATCCTCTAGAAACACAGCGTGTCTCGTTTCTACAAACTTAGTGAGTCTGTCTGGACAATAGAAACGATAACCTTTCGACTTGTCTGGATAGCCAATAAAATGGCAACTTACTATCTTAGGATCTAATTTCCCAATGTTTGGGTTAAAGAGTTTGGCCTCAGCTGGACAGCCCCACACTCGCAAATAATTGAGTGAAGGTTCTCGACTAGTTCACAACTCATATGGTGTTTTAGACACCGACTTACTAGGAACTCGATTAAGTATGTGAATAGCGGTTTTTAACGCCTCCATCCACAAACTAACCGGTAAAGTGGAGTAACTTAACATGCTTCTCACCATATCCATCAGGGTACGGTTTCGTCTTTCAGCTACTCCATTCTGCTGAGGCTCGCCCGGTGTAGAATACTGGGCAACTATGCCATGTTCCTGTAGAAACCTTGCAAACGGTCCAGGAACTTGGCCATATGGGGTGTGCCGACCGTAGTACTCCCCACCACGGTCAGACCTTACTATTTTAATCTTTAAGCTATGTTGATTTTCTACTTTAGCCTTAAATATCTTGAATTTATCCAATGCTTCTGAATGCTCTTTAATTGGATAACTATAACCATAACGCGAATAATCATCCGTGAATGTTTTGAAGGAATCGTAGTCATCCACAGATTTCACAGAAAACGGACCGCATATATCCGTAAGAATTATTTCTAAAACTCATGTGCTTCTTTTGACGCCCTTCTTAATGTTCTTTACTAACTTTCCTTTAATGCAATCAATGCATTGTTCTAAATTCGAAAATTCCATAGGCGGAAGGATTGATTCTTTTACTAAGCGTTCTATTCTCCCCCTCGAAATATGGCCTAAACGACAGTGCCATAATTTCGAAGAGACTTCATCAATTCTCTTCCGCTTATTATTTTCATTCAGGGATGTGGAGACATTCTCATTATCAGCGCTTAAAACATTCACATTCTCATCACAAAGTGACAACAAATAAAGCTTGTCTTGTCTGAAGGCAAGACCAACAATCTCATTATTAAACTTGATCTTACATTGACCATCACCAAAATGGCAAGCAAAACCATCATCATCTAAGCGCGATACACTTATTAAGTTCCGATGCAAAGAGGGTACATAAAGCACATCTACTAATAAAAGTACAAAGCCATTTGCTAATACTAATGGGAGATCTCCAATGGCTTCGACTTCTGCTTGGACGCCGTTTGCTACTTTAATACATCTTTCTCCTCTTTGCAGGGTTTGTCTCATACGGAATCCCTGTAATGAATTTGCAACATGAACAGTTGCACCTGAGTCAATCCACCAAGTAGATTTTGCATAACTTAAAAATAAGGATTCATCTACAAATGTAATTAAATCCTCACCTTTCTTGCACAGATGTTTCAGGAATGCCACACAGTCTTTCTGGTAGTGGCCCTTTTCCTTGCACCACTTGCAAGTGTCCTTGGCCACCTCCTCATGCGGCTGGTGATCTTGAGCCTTTCCATGCGGCTTAGAAGAAGGAGGATTCCACTGAGGTTTCCCTTGTGGCTTGGAACTCTGAAAGTTCCTCTTCTTGGTTGGGCTTAGGTAATTGATAGAATCACCAGATTGCCCCTTGATCCTCTCTTCTTCTTGCACACACATGGCAATCATCTTCTCAATGGCCCACTTTTCTGGCTGTGCATTGTAGTTCACAGCAAAGGTCTCAAATTCTTTTGGGAGTGAGGCAAAGATCAGATGGATGATGAACTGTTCTGGAAGCTCCATCTCCATAGACTTGAGCTTGGAAGACATATGGCTCATCCTCAATATGTGATCCCTTACTCCACCACCAGTGTACTTTGTAGTGACAAGCTTTCTTATGAGAGTGCTAGCATAGGCCTTGGAAGACCCAGTAAACTGACTCTCTACCTTTTTCAGGTACTCACTGGCGGTGTCACACTGTGGGATTGCTCCCCTTATAGCCTCCAAAATGGAGCTCTTGATCACCATCAAGCACTTTCTGTTGGACGAGTCCCACTTAGCACGATCAAGATCGTACTTCATTCTTTTTGGTCCATGGTCAAGAACCCTTTTGTTGAAGTCAACTTCACTTTCTTTGTCGCCCCTCACGGGGTCCTTAGGTTCTATGGGACAAGCCTCTATCAGTGCCAAGTCGAGGTCAAGCAAAGCAAGCCCCACCTCAATCTTCTCTCGCCATGAGCCATAGTTCCCTCCATTGAGGGGCTCAATAGCCGAGATAAAACTCATAGGATTTCCTGAAACAAAATTTCCATCAAAATGAGTCAATTCAACGTTGGTCAAATCAAAACATGGCACTTCTCAATATTAATTCTACATCACCGTTGGGCAGAAATAGAACCAATAATGATAACTCTGAATCTTGCGAAATATAATTTTATGAACAACGTTGGTCATTAAATAAAATTATCATACTCAATAAATAGCTCTCATTTCCTAATTCAGTTTTCCCGTTGGTTTCAATTAGATTAGGAAACAATAAAATATGACTTGAACTTAACTAGCACAGCGGAAACTTAACTTAATTTTTCGAATCTTAACCCACAGGAAAAAATCGATATCATACTTTTATTCTTATTACTAAACTATTTCCAGAAAATGAAAATTGAAAACAATTACTGAAAACAAAAGCAAAACAGGCCAAAACAGCCCAGATGGGCTCAGTCTCAGACTCTCTGTTAAAGAGAAAACTCGCAGGGGGCCGAAAGGGGGCCGCGCCGCAAGATGGGCCGCGCCCAGCACCGGCCCACAGCCTCACGTTTCTCTCACTCTAGCCCGTGGCGGCTCCCGGCAGCTCTGGACCATCGGATGAGATCCGACAGCTGTGCGCCGATATCGGTCACACAAAACCGGCCGGAGAGCCCGCCCCTGAAACCCTAACCCTCACTCTCCTCCCTCGGCCACACAAAACCGGCCGGAGAGCCCTCCCCTGAAACCCTAACCCTCACTCTCCTCCCTCTGCTCCTCTCTCACACCCGACACCGGCGGCGCGAGGCAGATGAGGACGGCGACGGTGGCCGCTGAAGCGGGCCGTCGCATGGGGAGATGGCGGCGCCGTGGCCGACCCTCTCACCGGTGCGTGCGTTCCCCTTGCGGGTGGGCGCGCCACCGTCGAGCGGATTAGCCTCAGCGCTTCGATGGTGGGTGGGAGCACCCTTCTTCCCGGAGCTTCGCCAGTAAGTGGAGGACGGCATGTGTGCCGCCTCCCTCTCTGTCTCCCCCTTCCTTTCTTATCTATTTCATGTTCTACTCGGGATATACCGATCTAGGATTAGGGTTTACAGAATGAAAATTCTCTGTTTCTATTTGATTATATCCCTGTCGTCGTGGTGAACAGACAGATGCCATAGGATGGCTTAAGTTGGGGCCGAGTTGGACGCTAGAGGATTCGGGGGAGGGTTTTTGGATTAGATTGGATGAACTTTCGGGTGCTTTCCTCAAGAACTTGGCCTAAGCCAGAGGTAGAAGAAGAGAGACACAAGGAAGAACTCTGCTCTAGATCTTTCTCTTCATTGATTTCCACAGAATACAGGTTTGTGAATACAAGGTTCATACATCTATCTCATCGTGCCCGCGAAGGGGAGCGCCCCCTCTCCTTATATAGGGGAGAGGGTGGCTTACAGGGGAAGAAACCCTAATGGCATCTTTGAACAGACAAACTACTTTACAAAGCTACTTTAATCATAGGTGACGCCGGTATCTTCTTTAATCAGGGAGGCTGACGTCCTCCGGTTGCTTTTGGCGTCACCTTCTTCTTTGGCGTCAGGGCTTCGTTTAAAGCTATTTTGCTTTGGTCATCCTTGTCCTCTAGCTCTTGAGAGAATCTTTGACCAGTCCTGCCGACGTGCTACAGTGCACTTCTTACCGGCAGTCCGGTGTCTTCTTAGCCCATACCGGTATACCTCTCTTTGGGGATACCGGCATAGATTTACTTAGCCAATCGTTTAACTTTGCTTTCCGGAATGAATATCAAACCGGTATCTTGATGGCTCAAACCATCCGGTTTGGCATACCTTTGGCATACCGGGGGTCATCCCCCCAACATTAGTCCCCGAAGCTGGTATAGTCCGTTGGATTTTATCCGACGGACCATGCCCGTTTCTCATATTACAAGGTACCGGTTTGATCTTTCCGGCACCCTGTTCGAAGATGCCGGCCTCTTTGCCCTAGCTTCTTTCTGTTACTTTCCGAACTCTTCCGGTATCTTACGACATTAAACTCCTCCTCGGTGAAGTCGAGAATTTCTTGGGTACAGTGCCTGTCAGAGACATGCACACTGTACCTGACGCGCCAGTGTCAGGGGTCACTTCCCTTCGGCTTCTGCGCCTGCATTTATGGCGCCGCACCGGATCCTTGCTGCCATTCCGGATCCGTGTGGCCTCCCTGTGGCATATTATTTTCCGCGCGTGTATCATCACGCCACGTGGCGGCCCACGAACTGAACCGCCGCGGCCCAGCGGTTGCCGGCCCATTATCTCTTCTTCCTATATAAGGGGAAGCGGTTCCTTCTTCCTCCTTTTCTCCGCACTCACCATTCCTTCACGCACCTAGAGCTTTCAGCCCTCCTGCGCCCTCGCTGCCGCTGTTCATCACCAGAGCTCCGCCGCTCGGTGAACTCTCGCCGCGACTTCGCCAAGCTTCTTCGAGCTTCGCCGCGCACTGACTCGCCGTTGCACGTTTGCTGCCGCCGCACCGTACATCCTCCGGCGACCTCAGCTCTTCGTCTTCACCGGACCTCGTCGGCGCTTGCAGGTTCGCTGCTCCTCCGGCGACCTTCTTCCGTGTTTCGCGCCGCCTCTGGTTAGTTTCACCTCTTCTTTGCCTTCTTCTCTCTCGTCTTCCAGATCTTGGGCCGGTAGAGTATTTACCCTTTCTTTTCTTTTGCTTTTTCTCTTACTTGTAGATCTTCGCGCAAGGGTAGATCTTGGGAAATCTGTTTTTCGGGTAGATTCCGGCGTCTGTCTAGCGAGGATCGTCTTTCCGAGTCCTCTTCCAGTAGCCATCAGAGCGAAGCCTCCGACGGGCTCTCTGCCGAGCTTGCCCAGATGGAGGCTGATTCCGGAAGAAACCAAGAGGCCGGCAGCTCTAGCCGTGCATCCGGAGTAGATCTATCCGGTGTCACGCGTGGGGCCTGGAGAGGTTCCGACGGGACGCAGCACGAGATTGATTGGTTATACCGGTCTAGAAGGATACCGGAAGGAGTATCCTGCCAGCTTCCGGGCGATGAGATTGAACCGGTGCTCCAACCCGGTGAGTTCGTCGTCTTTCTTGCTCACTTCGAGCGCGGCTTCAGCCTTCCTGCCTCCGACTTCTTTCGTCGTTTTCTAGATTTCTACCAACTTCAGCCTCACCACCTTCCTGGCAACGCCATCTTCTATCTCTCCTGCTATGTCTCTTTCATGGAGGGCTACATCGGCCTCCGTCCTACTTACGAGACTTTCGCTCGCTTCTTCGCTCTCCGGATTAATTCCGTTCAAGGTAAGGACATTCCTAAGCCCAAACCCCCCGTCCAGTGCGGGTCCTGTATCATCGGCTCCCGTCAAGGGAGCCCCTTTTTTAAATTCGCCAGTCTCGAGTCATGCCGGTTGTGGCAACAAACCTTTTTCTACGTGAAGAACACCGGCGCCCCGGATCTCATCAACCTTCCGGCTTTCAATCCGGGAGTGCCTACAAAAGTCAACTGGAGCTTCTATCCAGGGACCAACCATATAGAGACGAACCGGATCGTACGCTTCATGGAGAAGCTGATGAAGGAGACAGATATCTGCTCTGACGATATCATCCGCACCTTCATCTCGCGCCGGGTGCTTCCTCTCAAGCGCCGGGCGCACAAAATGAGCGAAATGTACGGCCCTCGTGATCCTACCAAGATCACCGGCCTCCCTCTGAGTAAAGAGGATGTAGTTCTCAAGGCTAGGCAGATCTGCCAGACTGCCATGCCGATGGACTGGGAGTGGGGCTTCTTGCCCCTCAGCTCCACCAACCCTCCGACTGAAGAAGTAAGAGATTACGTAATCCGGGTTGCTTTCCGGTAGCTTTTTGATGTGAAACTAACTGTTGCTCTACCCTTTTTCAGGCGGAGGAGCGCTTCCCTCGCATTGCTGCGGAGAGGCGAGGCCCTAAACGGAAACGGCCTCTGGACACGGTCGATCCGGATCCTTACGTCCATTGGAATTATCTCAAGATGGGTCGCACCCACACCCCGAGCCCCGGTAAGTTTTCCTCCGAAACTCCCGGTTCCGGCGAGGATGTTAATATCCTCGAGGTATCTTTTTCCTTCATTTTCTCATCTATTAATTTATCTGTACATGCTCCCTCTGCCGGCACCAACCCACCGGTGCTGGAGCACGTTGTGCCGCTTCAGGCCGAGGTCAGTGATGAATTCCTGGAGAGACTCGTCTCCGAGGAGAAGAAGAAAAAGAAGGCGCCGGCAACCGAAGCCGGCTCCAGCGAGGCTCCTCCCGCCAAACGCCCCCGGACTGAAGTTCTCGGCGGGAAGCCGGTCACCATGAAGCGGTACAAGAAACGGGAGATGCCGGTTTCTTCCGGGTAAGCTTTTGTTTCTCTGCTTGCTTTGTTTCGCGAAGCTTTTCTTTCTGGTTGCTTTTCCTGAAGCTTTTCCTGATCCTCTCTCTTTTTCTTATTTAGCCCTACGCTTCAGATTTCCAAGAGTGCTCCCGGCATTCCCCGGGAGAACCCTGAAGAAGCCGCGAGGACCTCTCCTCCTCCGCACTCAAGCCCGGTACCTTCCTGTACCGGCAACTCTTCTGCCTCCCCTTCGGGAGGCACTACAAGTGCGGGGCGCACGGCCCCTACACCTCCAGATCACCGCGCGGAGGGGGACATGGCTTCCCCTCCAGATACCCAAGACCGCGGCGCCAGCGACATCGGCGCCAACACCAAAGATGCCGGGAGGACGGAGCCTCTGGCTCCTACCGCCCCGAAGAGAAAGAAGAAGAAGAGCGCCAGCTCCTCTCCCTCAAAAACTGCGCCGGATTCCTCCGCGCCTCCTCCAGAAGCTCGCATCATCGAGCCAGCTGGAGGCAACTCAACGCCGCCGCCAAGCAAGGGTCCTAGCGCGGCTGAGCTCATGCCGCCTCCGCGCCCAAGATCCACAGCTTCGGGGGGCATCCGGTTTTCCAAACCGCAAGCTGCCGTGGTGACTTCCTCGACCAGCTCCGGGCCGCAGTCCCTGTCGTTACATGCCGATCGCGCCGCCATTGTGGTTGGGGAAACGGCTCCAGCCCCGCTGGGCCGGATTACCGAGCTCACGCGCGGAGGCAATGAGTTGGGGCATCTTCTCGATTACACTGAAAAGTGGAATCGGGCGGATGAGTCCCCAGCGACGCGCGGCTTGGGGAAGGACAAGCTGCCGCTGCTGGATCCTTCCGGCCCCCGAAGCACCGGTCAGCATTTTAGCCGGTTGCTGCGCGCTGTGAAGGAGCTCGACAATGCGTGGCACGATGCCAACAACAACATTGTGGTAAGTTAATTTCTTGCCGGTTTTCATTCCTTAAAGATTATGTATATCTTCCCAGTCCCCGAGTTTCGGGTTGAGAGCGTAGCTCTGAGCGCGAAACTTCCTCAAAAATTCTCAAAACCGGCATCTTTCTCATAGCCATTTTCTTTTTAACAGAGCACAGCGGACGCCCGGAAGCGCCTCTTCGAGGAACTTCTGTGGGAGCACCGGGATCTTTCCGAAGCGCACAGCAAGTGCCAAGGTTAGCCCTCTTATCTCCGGCTTCTTTTCACCGGTTGGTTTTTCTCTTCGTTACTTATAAGTTTCTTGCATAACAGCTATTCCGGAGGCTTCCATCGAAGTCCTCAAGAAACAGGTTGCTGACCTCCAAGGTATTTTTCTTTCCGGTTAACTTGTTTTTCTGCATCTTACCGGTTATTTTTTGCTAATATGCAATTTTCCTGAACTTCAGCTGAAAAGGAGCAGCTCACCACCGCGCACCGCGAACTGAAAGAGCAGGCCGTGGAGGCTGGGCTCCGGCACGCGCGCGAGCTCAAGGATGCCCAGGCTGCAGCTGAAGCCAAGCTTGCTGAGTTGGAGGAATACACCAACAACACTGCGGTGTTACGGGCAGAGCTGGAGGAGGAGAGGAAAGCGCGGAACGCGGCGGAGCACCGGTTTGATCTTATGACCACTGATCATAGGGAATATGATCGGCTGGTCATGCAGATTGACGCGCTGGCTCTCAGTACGCCTCTGTCTTGTTCCTTTTTTCGCTTACAAGCTTTTTCTTTTCGGTAGCATATCTGTGTCCTTTTTCCTTCCGGTAGATTGTTTTCCGGTATCTTAACCTTATCTCTTTTCTTTCTTTCTGTAGGGCTCTTCCCGGACTCCCAGACGCACGCACTGAAAAAGGTGATGGACGACAGGGTGGCGCGACAATTCCCCAACTTGAACGCGCATTGGGACGGGTACGACTACCTGGTCGCACTCTCCGCCCGAGTCCAGCATATGCGCTCCGTGGATCGGCACCTTGCCGATCTTCCGGACGTCGCCATCCAAATCTTCAAGGTGCTGTGGCCTGGAGAGGCAGTGCCAGCTAACGTCACGCTCACTGCCAACCGGCTAAAGGAGGCAGGACGCCGGATTCGCGAGTGGCAATGCTCAGCAGCTCGTGCCGGAGCGGATGCGGCGCTACGCGTTGCCTGCTCCTGGTATGAGAGCTTGGACTTGGACGCGCTTCACAGCTTGCGCGAGGATGCTCCCACCGACAAGGATCCGGTCCTGACCGCGAAGCGGAAGGATCGTGCCTACCGGATCGCAGAGTATGCCCCGGTCCGCACCTTTATCGCCCCTCCTCCTGAAGTCCAAGATTGGCTCAGCGATGATGAAGAGGAGGAGGAAGACGAAGATGCCGGAGCGGGCGATGCTCTTCCGGAAGATGGTGACATGCCTCCGGGAGCTCCAGAAGCTGATGCTCCCCCTCCTGAAGCCCCTGCCGCCTGAACGCTTTTATCCTGTTTCTGTCGTATCTGTTGCTTGGAGAAACAATATCCGTTAAATTCTACCCCGGTATGCCGGGGTTTATGGTGTAAGATAAAACTTAGCATTTTGGTTGTGGTACAACTTTTATGCCGGTGTCTTGCACACCGGTAACTTATTAAGTTAAGTTGGTTTGCCTTTATCTTGCGCTGTGAAGATTCCGGAATCTGTTCCGCATCCAATTTGATGTACCCCTGGTTCTTTCCCTTTGCTTCTGCCTACCTCTTTTGGGTGTTTTGGCGTACGAGTTACAAAGTTCTTTTGCCAGGTGCACACCTTCTTGAACTTAGGAATAATTCGAAATTTTCACAAAAAACCGGTATAACCGGGGTTAGTTAAATTTTTCCGGATTGTCCGTTCCCACTCCCTCTTTTCGTAGTTCACGTGCTTAATTCCTACCGGTTTATCTTGCTTGCCATGAAGCCAGGTTGCGGACAGCAGCAGAGTCGAAGACTCCGGTAGGTTTAGCACGTTACTAAACCGGAAAGAAAAAATGTTCAACAAGCAACCGGTAAACTGAAAAAATAAACACATTGCATGCAAATTTGATAGAGGCAGTCCCCGAGAAACATTCGAGGTGCCGGAGTCTTTTATTCATAGAAAATAAGGTACAAAAAGGAACTTCTTACACCACAACTTCAGGAGTAGAAAGGACGCAACAAAGCTATGTTCCACGGACGCTTGGTCTCATCTCCGGACTTGTCCGCCTTTCCTTCTTTCCGTTCCTGTGCATCGATTAGATAATAGGCATCATTGTGGAGAGCTTTTCTCACGATGAAAGGTCCTTCCCATGGGGGTGAAAGCTTATGCCGGCCTTCAGTGCGCCGCACTAGGCGTAACACCAGATCTCCTTCCCGGAAAACCCTCGGGTTAACCTTCCGGCTGTGATAGCGTCTGAGGTTTTGCTGGTAAATGGCTGTTCTTGCCAATGCCAGTTCTCTTGCTTCTTCTAGCAAGTCCACATCATTTTCTCGGGCCTCTTTTACCTCTTTTTCGGTATAGAGTTGCACCCTTGGTGAGTCATGGAGAATGTCGGTTGGTATGACCGCTTCTGCTCCGTAAACCATGAAGAATGGAGTGTATCCGGTAGACCGGTTTGGAGTCGTTCTTATGCTCCATAGCACTGATGGCAGTTCATCAAGCCAACAGCCCGGTGTCTTTTCGAGTGGTTCGATGAGCCTTGGTTTTATACCGGAAAGCACCAGTGCATTGATTCTTTCAACTTGGCCATTGCCTTCTAGGTGTGCCACTGAGCACAGATCTAGCCGGATGTTGTTGTTCTCACAGAATCGCTTGAATTCTCCTTGGGCAAAGTTTGAGCCATTGTCAGTTATGATACTATGTGGGTATCCATACCGCAAGATGACATCCTTTAGGAATTTCACCGCTGTGTGCCCATCACATTTTGCAATAGGCTTTACTTCCAGCCATTTGGTGAATGTATCCACCATCACCAAGATGTGGGTCATGTTTCCCCTTGCGGTTTTGAATGGGCCAACCATGTCTAGGCACCAAACAGCAAATGGCCACGTTAATGGTATGGTTTTCAGGCCGGATGCCGGGGTATGATTTTGCTTGGCGTACCTCTGGCAACCATTGCATTTTCTTACCAAATCCTCAGCATTTTCCAAAGCAGTGGGCCAGTAGAACCCATGCCGGAATACTTTTGCCACCAACGCCCTTGATGAAGCGTGATGTCCACATTCTCCTTGGTGGATTTCCTTAAGCATCTCTTTTCCCTCTTCCGGCTCCACGCATCTTTGAAGGACACCGGTAACACTTCTCTTGTACACCTCACCATTGATGAAAGTGTATGCTTTGGCTCTCCGCTGGATCCTTCTTGACTCAGTTTCGTCAACCGGCAAGGTGCCGTTGATCAGGAATTCCTTAATAGGTTTAACCCAAGATGGTGCTTCTCGAACCACAAACACCGGTACGTCTATCTCCATGCTGTCCACAAGCATTGCTTCTTCCGGTATGGGCGTCGCAGTCCCCGAGTTTACCGGAGAAGTTCCCGGGTTTGCCAGAGCAGTCCCCGAGTGTGCCGGAACAGTCCCCGGGTTTCCTTCGTCAATATCCATTGGCACCACATGTGACTCCGGTACGAAAATTGATTCTGATTCCGGACAGGGCTTGATGGACGGAACTCTTAAGTGTGCCAAGGCTATTCCGGGAGGAATTTCTTGCCTGGATGAGCCTAGCTTGGATAGAGCATCCGCGGCTTCGTTCTCAGCCCGCGGCACATGGTGAAACTCACATCCTTCGAAGAAGCCGGCGATCTTTTGCACATGAAACCGGTATGAGGCCATGTTGGCATCTTTTGCATCCCAATCTCCAGAACACTGTTGCACCACAAGATCCGAATCGCCGTAGCAAATGATCCGGTGTGCACTGATTTCTTTTGCGACTTTAAGCCCATGGATCAGAGCCTCATACTCAGCGACGTTGTTCGACGCCCTGAAGTGCACTTGCAAAACATACCGGAGGTGATCTCCCTTTGGTGAGGTGAGTACCACGCCGGCACCTAGACCCTCTTTGAGCTTGGATCCGTCAAAGTACATCTTCCAGTATTCCACTTTATGTTCTGGCGGCTTGTATTGCATTTCCGCCCAATCGACCAGGAAATCAGCCAAGGCTTGAGATTTTATGGCATCTCTTCTTTCGTATACTGGTACGTATGGTGACAATTGAATTGCCCATTTTGCAATCCTGCCGCTGGCATCTTTGTTGCCCATGATATCCGAAATGGGTGCTTCACTCACCACTTTCATTGGATGCTCCTCAAAATAGTGCTTGAGCTTGGTGGCGGCCATGAACACGCCATAGGTCATTTTTTGGAAGTGGGGGTAGTTTTGCTTTGAGAGGGAGAGCACCTCGCTCAAGTAGTATACCGGCCTCTGCACGATTTTTTCTTCTTCCTCTCTTTCTACCACAACCACTACACTCACAACCCGGTTAGTTGCTGCTATGTACAACAACATGGGCTCTCTTTCCAAAGGCGAGGCCAATACCGGTGCGGTGGCTAGCATTGTTTTCAGCTCTTTGAATGCTGCGTCTGCCTGTGGGGTCCAGACGAAGGTATCGGATTTTTTCATTAAGGCATAGAGCGGCAAAGCCTTTTCCCCCAGCCTACTTATGAACCGGCTTAGCGATGCCAAGCTTCCGGTAAACTTTTGCACATCTTTTAGCTCTCGCGGTACAGTCATTCTTTCTATTGCCCGGATTTTTACCGGATTCACTTCAATGCCCCGGCTTGATACGAGAAAACCAAGCAGTTTGCCGGCAGGGACACCGAAGGTGCATTTTGCCGGATTGAGTTTCATCCGGAACCTTCTTAAGTTATCGAATGTTTGCCGGATATCGTCGATTAAGGTGTCTTTTACCTTAGTTTTTATCATGACATCGTCCACATAGACTTGCACATTTCTTCCAATTTGATCAAACAAGCATTTTTGCATACAGCGCTGGTACGTTGCACCAGCGTTGCGCAAACCAAAAGGCATAGTAACATAGCAATAAGCCCCGTGCGGGGTAATGAACGCAGTTTTTATTTGATCTTCCTTTTTCAGGGGAATTTGGTGGAAACCGGAATACGCATCCAGAAAAGACAACAACTCACACCCAGCAGTAGAATCAATCACTTGATCGATCCGGGGCAGAGGGAAAGGATCTTTTGGGCAAGCTTTGTTGAGGTTGGTGTAGTCGATGCACATGCGCCACACCTTTGGAGCTTTTGCCTCCAGGTTCTCATCTTTCTTCTTTTCGACCATCACCGGATTGGCTAGCCACTCAGTATGCGTTACCTCCACAATGAAACCGGCAACCAACAGCTTTGTCACTTCTTCTCCAATGATCTTCCTCCTATCTTCAGCGAACCGGCGCAAAGGTTGTCGCACCGGCTTGGCATCCTTCCGGACGTTCAGAGAGTGCTCAGCCAGCTCCCTCGGAACACCCACCAAGTCATCAGTAGACCAGGCAAAGATATTCCGATTCTCACGGAGGAAGCTGACGAGCGCGCTTTCCTATGCTTGATTCAGGCCGGCACCGATACGAACGGTGCGCTTTGGGTAAGCCGGATCCAGCACTATGTCCTTTGTTTCATTTGTCGGCTTGAATGCCGGTGTGCCCAAGTTTCCACTCATTGCCGCTAAGCTCAACTGTGAGGACTGAGCCAGCGCAACTGCGGTTTGCATCCTTCTTTTTTCCTCTGCGACCAGCGACTCCGCTAGGTTTGATCCGGCGGATGCTGTTTCCAGTGAGACTTTGTAGTTTCCCACCACAGTCAAGGGTCCACGAGGTGCCGGCATCTTCATTTTGAGGTAAGCTGTATGGGTTGAGGCCTGATACGTCTCCAACGTACCTATAATTTCTGATGTTCCATGCTTGTTTTATGACAATACTTACATGTTTTGCTTGCACTTTATAATGTTTTTATGCATTTTATGGAACTAACCTATTAACAAGATGCCGAAGTGCCAGTTCCTGTTTTCTGCTGTTTTTGGTTCCAGAAAGGCTGTTCGGGCAATATTCTCGGAATTCGACGAAACGAAGACCAAACATCATAATTCACCGAGACGGACCAGGACACCGAAGGAGACCCGGAGAGGAGGCCCAGGGGCCCCACACCATAGGGCCGTGCGGGCAGGCCCCTGGCCGCGCCGGCCTATTGGGAGGGAGCCCTGGTGCCCCTCCTGCGCCGCCTCTTCGCCTATATAAGCCTTTCGACCTAAAAACGCGATACCGATTGACGAAACTCCAGAAAGACTCCAGGGCGCCGCCACCATCGCGAAACTCCATTCGGGGACAGAAGTCTCTGTTCCGGCACCTGCCGGACGGGGAAGTGCCCCGGAAGCCATCTCCATCAACGCCACCGCCTCCATCATGCTCCGTGAGTAGTTCCCCCATGGACTACGGGTTCTAGCTGTAGCTAGTTGGTATTCTCTCCCCCATGTACTTCAATACAATGATCTCATGAGCTGCCTTACATGATTGAGATTCATCTGATGTAATCGGTGTTGTGTTTGTTGGGATCCGATGGATTGTTACATTATGATTAGTCTATCTATAAAGTTTGTGAAGTTATTGTTGCTGCAATCTTGTTATGCTTAATGCTTGTCACTAGGGCCCGAGTGGCATAATCTTAGATTTAAGCTCTATACTTATTGCTTAGATTGTATCTACAAGTTGTATGCACATGTCTATGTCCGGAACCAAAGGCCCCAAAGTGACAGAAATTGGGACAACTGGAGGGGAAGGCTTAGATATGAGGATCACATGTTTTCACGGAGTGTTAATGCTTTGCTCCGGTGCTCTATTAAAAGGAGTACCTTAATTTCCAGTAGATTCCCTAGAGGCCCGGCTGCCACCGGCTGGTAGGACAAAAGATGTTGTACAAGTTTCTCATTGCGAGCATGTATGACTATATATGGAAAACATGCCTACATGATTAATAATCTTGATGTTCTTTTTTAATGCTATTTCAATCCTATCAATTGCCCAACTGTAATTTGTTCACCCAACACTTGTTATTGGAGAGTTACCACTAGTGTAGATAGCTGGGAACCCCGGTCCATCTCTCATCATCATATACTAGTTCTATATGTCATTGGAAGTAGTATCAACTATTTTCTGGTGCCATTGCTCTCATATTACTGCTACTGCTGCTGTGTTACTATTACTATTGCTCCCATATTACTGCTACTTTCACATCACCCCTGTTACTAGTGCTTTTCCAGGTGCAGCTGAATTGACAACTCAGTTGTTAAGGCTTATAAGTATTCTTTACCTCCCCTTGTGTCGAATCAATAAATTTGGGTTTTACTTCCCTCGAAGACTTTTGCGATCCCCTACACTTGTGGGT
This sequence comes from Lolium multiflorum, assembly GCA_030979885.1. NCBI lineage: Eukaryota > Viridiplantae > Streptophyta > Magnoliopsida > Poales > Poaceae > Lolium > Lolium multiflorum. The sequence goes on along the minus strand of CM061749.1, from coordinate 236,983,451 downwards.
TATCAAGACTACTTTTCTGGCGCCGTTGCCGGGGAGGCATAGCTCTACTCATAAGTTCACCTGGGGAGTACCCTCTACCTCTCTCTCTGTTTTTATTTTGTTTTACTTTGTTTTGCTTAGTTTACTTTTGCCTAGTTTATTTGTGCTTAGTTTATTTCTGTCTTGTTTTATTTTTCTTAGTTTACTTTTGTCTAGTTTCTTTTTGTCTTGTTTTACTTTTCTCATATACCCAAAAATCCATAAAAAATTGAAAAACCTAAAAATTAAAAACTGCTGTTATGGGAGAACCCATAACCTACTTGGAGCTTATAGAATATTATAATAATTATAGAGAATCAAGAGCGGGAAAAGTGATGAGTGCTGTGATAGAAAAATTGAATACAATTGCTAAAATCTTTCTTAAACGCCATGATATAAACTGTTGCTCTCAACAGGACACTAAACATCTTAAATTTCAATGTGGCTTTAGTGAGGAATTTTTAATTAAGAACTATAATCGGAATAGCTATATTCATTTTGGGTTTGAAGAGGTAGAACAATTTGTCATATTTATGGGAGCCTCTGAGATAGAATCCTTCATGGTTAAAAATTATGAAACTTGTGTTGTTTGTAAGGACCTTAAAGATTATGTCTCTTCTATCCTTAATTTTTGCAATGAAAGTTACACTGATAATCCTTATATCATTGATTATAAAGAGAGACTCATTAATGCACAAGTATGCACTCACAATTTGCAGGAACCAAGAAGAAATTGATGAACCTGAAAGCTCATTGGATGAAAAAGAGGAGGAAATTGATGAACCTGAAAGCTCATTGGATGAAAAAGAAGAGGAGAGTGATGAACAAAAGGAGGAAGAATGGATTAGCTACCCATGCCAACCTTCTAATGAGAGTAACTCTTTATCTCTTACACTATTTGATTGTCCTCCATGCTTACCAAAGGAGGTTGAATGTTATGTTCCTGTGGATTCTCTTGAAATATTCCCTATGAGTAAAACTTGTGAGAATAATTATGCTACTGCTATCTATGATAATCCATGCTATTTTGATAAATCTTATGATAATGCTTTGTTTGTGCCTGATGTCGAAATGCATGGTACTAAAGAGTTTTGCTTGGCAAATGTTTATGATAAATCTCTAGATGATGGTCCCATGTTACTTGATAATATTAATTGTACTAGTAATGAAAATGGGATTGGAGAGTTCTTGACTTTATCTATGAGTCCCATATCTTTTGAGAATGATCAATCATCTTGTTATATCATTGATAAAAGTGGGTTTGAAAGTTTTAATCCCGCTATTTTTGAGCTTGATAAGAATTATATGTCTATGGATCATGAAAAGTATGCTGCATGTGATAGTTATATTGTTGAGTTTATCCATGAAGCTACTGAAAATTATTATGAGAGAGGAAAATATGGTTGTAGAAATTTGCATGGTACTAAAACAACTCTCTATATGCTGAAAATTTTGAATTTCCTCTTGTTTTATCTTCTTGTGCTTGTCACTTTGTTCTTCATGAATTTATTTGTGTACAAGATTCCTATGCATAGGAAGAGGGTTAGACTTAAATGTGTTTTGAATTTGCTTCTTGATGCTCCTTTTGCTTCAATTTCTATTTTTCATGTGAGCATCATTAAAATTTGCTGAGCCCATCTTAATGGCTATAAAGAAAGAACTTCTTGGGAGATAACCCATGTCTTTATTTTGCTACTGTTTTGTTGCGTCTTGGAAGTTGTTACTACTGTATCAACCTCTCATTATCTTTATTTTATTGCATTGTTGTGCCAAGTAAAGTCTCTAATAGAAAGTTGATGCTAGATTTGGATTTCTGCGCAGAAACAGATTTCTATCTGTCACGAATCTGGGCAGGTCTCTCTGTAGGTAACTCAGAAAAATCTTCCAATTTACGTGCGTGTTCCTCAGATATGTACGCAACTTTCATTAGTTTTGAGTTTTCTGATTTGAGCAACGGAAGTACCTTTTAAAAATTCGTGTTTACTGGCTGTTCTGTTTTGGCAGATTCTGTCTCTATTTTTTTGCATTGTCTCTTGTGGACTTTAAGTGAAGCTTTCTAGACGTGGAGAGCTGTAGCTAATGTTTTATTGAGTACTTGCAATGTGTCACTACAGGGCTAAAGTGGATTAAAGTTTTTTTTGAGTACTAACCCCTCTAATGAAGTTTATGAGAAGTTTGGTGTGAAGGAAGTTTTCAAGGGTCAAGAGAGGAGGATGATATATGATCAAGAAGAGTGAAAAGCCTAAGCTTGGGGATGCCCCCGTGGTTCATCCCTGCATATTTCAAGAAGACTCAAGCGTCTAAGCTTGGGGATGCCCAAGGCATCCCCTTCTTCATCAACTTATCAGGTTTCTTCTATTGAAACTATATTTTTATTCGGTCACATCATATGTGCTTTGCTTGGAGCGTCTGTGTGTTTTTATTTTTGTTTGTGTTTGAATAAATTCGGATCCTAGCAATCCTTGTGTGGGAGAGATACACTCTCCGCTTTTTCTTATGAACACCGTGTTCTTAGCTTTATTTTAATGTTCATGGCGGAGTTGAAAACTGTTGCATTTATCGATATTTGGTTGGAAACAGAAAGTGCTTCATAATGTCTTGAATAATTTGACACTTGGCAATTGTTTTGAGCTCTCAAGTAGATCATGATTAAGTTTTTTCATGTAGTTTAAACCTATTAGTGGAGAACTACTGTAGAGCTTGTTGAAATTGGTTTGCATGATTGGTCTCTTTAAGGTCTAGATATTTTCTGGTAAAAGTGTTTGAGCAACAAGGAAGACAGTGTAGAGTTTTATAATGCTTGCAATTTGTTCTTATGTAAGTTTTGCTGTACCGGTTCATACTTGTGTTTGCTTCAAACAACCTTGCTAGCCAAAGCCTTGTACCGAGAGGAAATGCTTCTCGTGCATCCAAAACCTTGAGCCAAAACCTATGCCATTTGTGTCCACCATATCTACCTACTATGTGGTATTTCCTGCCATTCCAAGTAAATACTTCATGTGCTACCTTTAAACCTTCAAAATGCTTCTCAATTTGTGTTGATGTTTTATAGCTCATAAGGAAGTATGTGGTGTTTTATCTTTCGATCTTGTCATTTACTTTTGACAGACTTTCACCAATGGACTAGTGGCTTCATCCGCTTATCCAATAATTTTGCAAAAAGAGCTGGCGCCCCCAATTAATCAACTTTCATTAATAATTCTCTTCACATGTTTTGCTCTGATTCATCAGTAAGCAACTTAATTTTGCAAATAGACACTCCTTCATGGTATGTGAATGTTGGAAGGCACCCGAGGATTCGGTTAGCCATGGCTTGTGAAAGCAAAAGGTTGGGAGGAGTGTCAACCATAAATAAAACTAAAATACATGTGTAAACAAAAGAGAAGAGGGATGATCTACCTTGCTGGTAGAGATAACGTCCTTCATGGGAGCCGCTCTTGAAAGTCTGGTTGATGAGGTAGTTAGAGTGCCCACTATCATTCGTTGACAACAACAAACACCTCTCAAAATTTTACTTTTATACTCTCTATATGATTTCAAAACTTAAAAAGCTCTAGCACATGATTTAATCCCTGCTTCCCTCTGCGAAGGGCCATTCTTTTACTTTATGTTGAGTCAGTTTACCTACTTCCTTCCATCTTAGAAGCAAACACTTGTGTCAACTGTACATTGATTCTTACATACTTGCATATTTGCATTCATCATATTACTTTGTGTTGACAATTATCCATGAGATATGTATGTTGAAAGTTGAAAGCAACTGCTGAAACTTAAATCTTCCTATGTGTTGCTTCAATGCCTTTACTTTGAATTTATTGCTTTATGAGTTAACTCTTATGCAAGACTTTTGATGCTTGTCTTGAAAGTACTATTCATGAAAAGTTTTGCTATATGTTATCTATTTGTTAGCAACTATAGATCATTGCCTTGAGTCACTTCATTCATCTCATATGGTTTATAATAGGATGATCAAGATTATGTAAGTAGCATGTCACTACATAAATTACTCTTTTTATCATTTACCTACTCGAGGGCGAGCAGGAACTAAGCTTGGGGATGCTGATACGTCTCCAACGTACCTATAATTTCTGATGTTCCATGCTTGTTTTATGACAATACTTACATGTTTTGCTTGCACTTTATAATGTTTTTATGCATTTTATGGAACTAACCTATTAACAAGATGCCGAAGTGCCAGTTCCTGTTTTCTGTTTTTGGTTCCAGAAAGGCTGTTCGGGCAATATTCTCGGAATTCGACGAAACGAAGACCAAACATCATAATTCACCGAGACGGACCAGGACACCGAAGGAGACCCGGAGAGGAGGCCCAGGGCCCCACACCATAGGGCCGCGCGGGCAGGCCCCTGGCCGCGCCGGCCTATTGGGAGGGAGCCCTGGTGCCCCTCATGCGCCGCCTCTTCGCCTATATAAGCCCTTTCGACCTAAAAACGCGATACCGGTTGACGAAACTCCAGAAGACTCCAGGGGCGCCGCCATCGCGAAACTCCAATTCGGGGGACAGAAGTCTGTTCCGGCACCGCCGGACGGGGAAGTGCCCCGGAAGCCATCTCCATCAACGCCACCGCCTCCATCATGCTCCGTGAGTAGTTCCCCCATGGACTACGGGTTCTAGCTGTAGCTAGTTGGTATTCTCTCCCCCATGTACTTCAATACAATGATCTCATGAGCTGCCTTACATGATTGAGATTCATCCGATGTAATCGGTGTTGTGTTTGTTGGGATCTGATGGATTGTTACATTATGATTAGTCTATCTATAAAGTTTGTGAAGTTATTGTTGCTGCAATCTTGTTATGCTTAATGCTTGTCACTAGGGCCCGAGTGGCATGATCTTAGATTTAAGCTCTATACTTATTGCTTAGATTGTATCTACAAGTTGTATGCACATGTCTATGTCCGGAACCAAAGGCCCCAAAGTGACAGAAATTGGGACAACTGGAGGGGAAGGCTTAGATATGAGGATCACATGTTTTCACGGAGTGTTAATGCTTTGCTCGGTGCTCTATTAAAAGGAGTACCTTAATTTCCAGTAGATTCCCTAGAGGCTGCCACCGGCTGGTAGGACAAAAGATGTTGTACAAGTTTCTCATTGCGAGCACGTATGACTATATATGGAAAACATGCCTACATGATTAATAATCTTGATGTTCTTTCTTAATGCTATTTCAATCCTATCAATTGCCCAACTGTAATTTGTTCACCCAACACTTGTTATTGGAGAGTTACCACTAGTGTAGATAGCGGGAACCCCGGTCCATCTCTCATCATCATATACTCGTTCTATATGTCATTGGAAGTAGTATCAACTATTTTCTGGTGCCATTGCTCTCATATTACTGCTCTGTGCTGTGTGTTATTACTATTGCTCCCATATTACTGCTACTTTCACATCACCCCTGTTACTAGTGCTTTTCCAGGTGCAGCTGAATTGACAACTCAGTTGTTAAGGCTTATAAGTATTCTTTACCTCCCCTTGTGTCGAATCAATAAATTTGGGTTTTACTTCCCTCGAAGACTGTTGCGATCCCCTACACTTGTGGGTTATCAAGGCCATGAAAGATGCCAATGCCGGTCTCCCAAGCAGTGCATGGTAAGGACTATCTAGGTCCACCACCTCGAACAGAACATTTTCTACCCGGCAGTTGTCAAGTCCTCCGAATGACACATCCACCCGGACTTTTCCTACCGGAGCGTAGGACAGGCCCGAAACGATCCCATGGAAAGTTGTGTGAGTTGGCTGCAACATGTTTTCGGTTATCCCCAGCATGTGCATTGTATACTTGTACATGATGTTTATGCTGCTTCCATTGTCTATAAGCACTTTGCTGAACTTGACTCGAGTTTCTGGCCCTCGCATGATTGGGTCCACAACAAGAGCATAGCCACCCGGATTCGGCATGATCTTGGGGTGATCCTTGAATGACCAGGTGATTTCCTGATCTGACCATAGCATGTATTTGGGAATTGCCGGCATCACTGCGTTCACTTCCATGGAACGGCGATGCACACTTTGCCTGTCAGTTGGCTCAGTGACAAAGACAACACAGCACAAATGTGGGTCCTCGTAAACATTCCGGCCCAAAGGTGCCGGTAGAGGTGGTTGATCATGATTTTCCTCCACTCGGTTAACTTGCTGGTGTTGTTGCACCGGTATGGTATTGGCTCCGGTAAGCGGTGGTGGTGGTGGTAATGGATGCTGGTGCAACATGTCATGCGAGGGTGGCTGTATTGTGGAACAGCCCTGTGCTTGCGCATCTTTCACCGCACCTCTCAGCATCAAGTGCTTGATCCAGGAGCAATCCTTTGTCAAATGGTTCGCCGGCTTCGATGGATGTGGAGTGTGAAGCTTGCACGGCTGCTCCATTGCCGCTTCCATGGTGTATCTCATATGCTCTTGCCAATCTTTTTTCTGTCCCCATTTTTCCTTTTCAACCCATTTCTTCTTAGGACCGGCCCATGGCTGCGATCCGGTTTTCTGCCTTTGGTTTCCGCTGGGGCCAGAATTTTCCTGCACTGCGGCTACTTGCTGCGGACCATACCTTTGATCCGGAAAGTCTTCCCTTCTTTTGTTGTGCCGGTTATCCCGGTGTTGATCTTGCCGGGGTTGGCTCGATTGCGCCGGTTCAGCTTGCACTGCCGGTTGCATTGGGTCTCCCAATGCATAGTTTTCCGCCACTCGCATCATTTCAGCCAATGTGCTTGGCATGTTTCTCTGCAGCCTTTGCCATAGCGGTGATCCTCTCCGGCATCCCTGACTGAACCAAGCAATCGCTTGTGCTTCTATCACTCCTTCACACGTGTTTCTCATTGAGTTCCACCGGGTGAGATAGTCCCGATCTGTTTCACTCGCACGCTGCTGGCATAAAGCGAGCTGCTGGGCCTGTTTGGCCTCTTGTAAGTGCTGCTGAAGTTGCTCACAAAGGCTTCCTCAAAGTCCAACCATCCATTAATGCTTCCTGTCGGCAAGTTGTTAAGCCAAATACGTGCAGGTCCCACTAGGAAGGATGGTATGATTCTTACAGCCCAACGCCGGTTTACTCCGCCACCAGCTACATAAACAGCCGTGACGTAGTCTGCCAGCCAATCTTCCGTCTTGCTCGTGCCATCATACATTTTTGTGTCCCGGGGCAATTGAAAATTGCGTACCGGCGGCTCTTCTCCCATGATTCGCGGGCCAAAGCACTTTGGGCCAGGAGGACCCTCGGATTCGATCATTTCGGAAAGATGCACTCTGTCCAGCCTGTGCCTCGCATCCTGGCCTGGCAAGCATCTTTCCCCCACACGTTCCCCCAAAGGGTTCCGGTAGTCTCTTGCTCGTTCCACTTCGGAATCTCCCTCTTCATATCTTTCCGGTTCCGCGGCTCTTGCCTGCCGGTACCTTGGTGGTCGCATTTCCTCTTCAGCATACGCTGCCCTTGCAGCTCGATAATTTTGCCCGGTTTCATGTCTACCGGCATGATTGTTTCCGACATAACCATTTCCAGCATAGCCATTTCCGGCATAGCCGCGACCTGCTCCATAGCTTTTTCCTCCGGCTTCATGTGGCCCGGCTTTTTGTTTTCCGGCAAGAACCGGATCATACACGGTCATCTGCCGCGCATTCATTTCTTTTTCCCTTCTTTTATCCGGATGGGGGGACGATGCCTGCCCCTGGGACTTGCTTCCGGCAACTTTTGTCGACCGGATCGATTTTGACTGGAGCGCTGCTTTGTTGATTCTAGCAAGCTCATCATTTTGTGCTTGTATTGTATCAAGCAGCTCTCTAACTCTATCTTGCTGCTTTGCCAATGCGTCACCGGATAATGACTCACACATCTCCATAGCGGCCTTAGCAGCTTTTATAGTTTTATCCGGACTACTGTACTTAGGTTTCTCTACGATACTCACAGATGCAGAGGTACTTTTGCCGGCAAGAACTTCCTTACGCAAATCCTGATCTAGGTTGCGAGCCTTAAGCCGGTTTTCCGGCATCCTAGCAGCATGAGCGCTAACTGAAGCAAAGTCATGGGCAGCGTTATACTCACGTAGGGTTAGGTTCAGCTCGCGCTGCGCCTGGATGATGTTTGCGCCGCCGGAAAGCAGCGTCTTGCGCGTAGCCTCCAGCTCCGCCTGAGCTGTTGCCGGGTCGATGTTCTGCGCGATGGGCGTCGCCAGCACGTTCATCGCCGCTTGAAGTGGCGTCTCCGGTGGTGCGGAAGATGCTCCCGCAGCGCCTGCATCGCGCTCCAGCGGCGGCTTGGCCGGACGGGTCGATGCCGCACGGCCAGCACCTTCTTCCACAGCTTCTTTGCCAGCGCCAGCCACGCCAGCCATCATGACCTCCACACTGCCGGCGGCGCGGCCAGCACATAGCCACCTTGGCGGATCCGGCGCCACCAGCACCGGCGAGAGTACTGGCGCACATGGACGGTGCCGAAGTAGATGCGGTGGCTGCCGAACTCGATGATGCGGCCGTTCTTGGGGAACTTACCGCCGTTGGCGAAACAGCCCGCGTTGTCGTTGATGAAGTCCATGGCGTAGATGTTCTGTACGAGCGCGGACACCGTTCGCTCGCCGTCGACGTCGAGGAGGCCCGCCCGAATGTGAACTCCAGCAAGCGCCTCTCTTTGTCCCACGGTGGGCACCAACTATCGTCTTGGTGAACAGACAGATGCCATAGGATGGCTTAAGTTGGGGCCGAGTTGGACGCTAGAGGATTCGGGGGAGGGTTTTTGGATTAGATTGGATGAACTTCCGGGTGCTTTCCTCAAGAACTTGGCCTAAGCCAGAGGTAGAAGAAGAGAGACACAAGGAAGAACTCTGCTCTAGATCTTTCTCTTCATTGATTTCCACAGAATACAGGTTTGTGAATACAAGGTTCATACATCTATCTCATCGTGCCCGCGAAGGGGAGCGCCCCCTCTCCTTATATAAGGGAGAGGGTGGCTTACAGGGGAAGAAACCCTAATGGCATCTTTGAACAGACAAACTACTTTACAAAGCTACTTTAATCATAGGTGACGCCGGTATCTTCTTTAATCAGGGAGGCTGATGTCCTCCGGTTGCTTTTGGCGTCACCTTCTTCTTTGGCGTCAGGGCTTCGTTTAAAGCTACTTTGCTTTGGTCATCCTTGTCCTCTAGCTCTTGAGAGAATCTTTGACCAGTCCTGCCGACGTGCTACAGTGCACTTCTTACCGGCAGTCCGGTGTCTTCTTAGCCCATACCGGTATACCTCTCTTTGGGGATACCGGCATAGATTTACTTAGCCAATCGTTTAACTTTGCTTTCCGGAATGAATATCAAACCGGTATCTTGATGGCTCAAACCATCCGGTTTGGCATGCCTTTGGCATACCGGGGGTCATCCCCCCAACAATCCCGGTATGAAAACTACCTCAACTAGATCAACAAAAAAAACTAAACATGCTCTGATACCAATGTTAGATTACTAGGACCTCTAGCTGTTGCATCTAGTGAGTAATATCATCTAACCGGGACTAAAACTAGAGGGGAAACAATGGAGTTGTATACCGTCATGCTTGTTCGACGAGGAGCTCGCCATGGCGGCGACGGAGAGATGGCGGGGGTGTCGGTGGAGCTTCCTGTCGCTACAGCGCCTCACCAGATCGGATGGTCTAGGGTTTGGTGTGCCGGCAGGGAGGATGGCTGCGGACGAACCTTGGCATCCATGCCCCGGCCCCCACCTCTTTTATATGGCGAGATGGGTCCACCAACCATACGTGGTTGGGCCGGGTCGTACGACCGTTGGGTCGAGACGTGGAGATCAACCTAACACTCCACGCCTCTTGCTCGGATCACCTCTTTGTGCCATGATCTCTTTCGTGCCATCGGTCCTTGCACCTAGCTTACTCATACGTGGTTAAATTTATTGTTTGCTTTGATCGGACAAAATGTATAGAATGAGATCATGAACCTCCTAGATGAGATATGTTTTAACAATTATTTCAGAATTTTTTTATGCGATGCAACATGCCTCGCCATTCAAGAATTACATCAGCAACATCCCTCCTCTCCCTCCTCTCCCTCTGCCAGGGAGAGAACCCTAGCCGCCGCCAACACCCGCTCCCACCTCTCTCCCCATCCTCCCTCGTCGCCGCCAGGGGGCGCGGCCAGGCAAAGCCTGGTCGATGCCGGCGGTGGCGGAGATCTCTCTCGCCCCCTCGTCTTCTCTATGGAGTGAGGGCGTGGTGCAGGCGTCGGGCACCTCGGCGTGGCGGCTCAGCGGCGCGGGGCGGCGCGTGGGTGCAGCAGCCGCACGGTGGCGGCAACTCCGTCCGTTCACGGCGGCTGGAGGTTGGTTCCCAGGGCGGCGGCGTCCTGGTCTCCCTTGTGATGGCGGGTCGTCTCCCTCAACCCCGTTGACAACATCCTCGCTATGTGGTGGTGGTCACCATTGTCGGCTTCGAGCTTGCGGGACGGTTGTCATCCGTCTGCGGCCAAGAGTTTCCGAGGGAAACCCTAGATCCTTCGGATCAGTCGATGGTGGCACGTCGTGTCATATCCCTGTTGAGGCATCGTCTTGGAGGTCTTGTCATAGCTGATGTATATCGTCTCCTAGCCCGGACTACTCTGGGAGAAATCCTAGATCCGATCCTGGATCGGGCGATGGCGGCGTGCGGCATCGTTCTCCCTCCTGGGGGCATCGTCTATGGAGCAGATGTAAGCTGGAGGGTCCTGAGGTGGAGCATCATTTTTCTTTCGTGTTGAAGATGGGTGGGTGCCGCAACACGACTATATGCTCTAGTCTGTCAGTGTAACGCGGTCTGTTGTGAACATTTGAGCTTGACGTCCTTCCGTCTCCCTTAGCCGATAGTCTGACTGATGTTCTTGCATATAGTTATCTTTTTTTTATCCTCTAGCGGTTGTCTTTGACATAGACAAAATACATGTTTTCTTTTATATTATTCCCTTCATTTCATAATTTTTGTCACTGTTTTATTTAGATTTAAATTTAACTAAACTCACGACGTGAAGTAAACTAAAATGGAGAGAGTATTAACCATAGAAATTAAAAAAGAGACAGTAACAAGCATTGTGCCGCTGTGGTATTCAAATTCCAATCCACACAGCAACACATGCGTTGCACAGGAGAATGTGAGATGAACCATGACAACAGGACGTTTAGTGATTATTAGTTACTCGTAGCTAGGTAACAAACTAATAATGGCGATTTCTACAAAGAGGCGGGAGGGGAGGGGTACGTGGTCGTGCAGTCGGCGGTGGCGAAGGTGATAGTGCGCTTGTCCAGGTCGTAGCCGACGTGCATGTTCTGCTGCGCGACGTTCCCGAGGATAGCAAAAGGAAGGTCACCAACCGGCAGCACCGCCATGCACACGGTGACCTGATCCACCTGCACGAACGTGTTCCGCGCCTTGAGCGTCACCACCGCGCCGCCTCCCATGACCAGCTTCACGTCTGGGATCATCTTCTCCAGTATCGACTCCTCGGTCATCCCGGTCGCGTCGTAGCACAGCGGTAGGATCCGCTCCGTCGATGACACCTGCGGGAGCTTGATGGTCCGGTTCACCTCCTCCACCACCTGGTCCAGGAGCCCCTCATGGAGGTATGTGATCGACGTGCCGGAGTCGACGACGAGATGGGACTGGTCTGGCGGTACCGTGAAAGTAGAGTTGCTGATTTCGACGGACTCGAGCGCGACGGTGTACAAGGACTCAAACGGGGAGGGGACCAGTACCGTCGACACCGCGTCCACCTCCGTCACGTCGGCGCGAGAGCCGAAGTTGAGCGCGGAGGAGGCGTTGACGTTGTAGGGCGCGAGGCAGTAGGAGAACCTCCGGCCGAGCGATGTGACCGCGCCGATCTGGGAGACGAGCGACATGTTGCCGTCGGCGAGTCCAACGACGCCGTTCCAGGGGAACGGGCCGTTGATGGACGTGGAGCAGCCGAAGTTGACTTCGTGCACCACCAGCTGCGGACGGTCGCGGCACCCCACGCAGCCGCCGGGGGCGTCTTCGAAGAAGAAGGTCTCGGTGGAGAGTATGCCGGTCGTGTTGGAGCCGTCGCCGTAGGTCTGGAGGTAGTTGCAGTTGGAGCTGGCGTCGCAGCTGGTGGCGGGGAGCGCGTGGCACGCGCCGGAGTTGCAGCCTACGCGGCCGTACGTAGCCGAGGAGGACACGTCGAAGACGACGTCCTCCGGATGCGCATCCGAGCCAGAGGCTGGTGGCGGAGGATCAGCGCTGCTGCCGTTGACGCATCGAAACCAGACCAGGTTGCTGCCGGTGTCCGCGACCGCTAGCGTCCGGGTGCCCGGCGTGCCGATGTTGACGTACATGAGGTACTCGAACGGCCTGGATATAATCTCCGACACGGCGCCTTCAGGAGATGGAGAGACGATGGTAGTGTACGAGCGCGCGAGCGCCGCGGCCTGCGCCGTGGAACGCTGAGCGGCGGCGAGCACGCGGCCGTGCACCGTGAGCTTCGGGTCGTATAGCGGAGATTTGGGGGAGTCCCGATGGATGAACTCCACGCTAAACCCGCCGCCCACGTACGCCGTGCACCCGCACAGCTGCGCCGTGAGGACGAAGGCGACGAGCAAAAGAGCCTGCCCCGCCATTGTCGCCCAGCTCAACTATTCAGATTCAGAGTGTGATCGACACTGGGGTAGTGCCGGGTAGTATTAATAGGGGGGCTAGTGTACCGTAAATGGGGCAAGTAATAATTATTTGATATGAACTGCCTATGGCCTGCATTATGCATAATGGTAAGTGTAGATTTGATATGAACTGCTGATTGCCTGTACTGTAACTAATGGAAAGTGTAGATTTGATTAGAGAGAGGAGAAGATCCTGGGATTTCTGCTAATGCTCAATGGTATAAGTGTAGATTTCATATGATTGCCTGGTATGATGCGGGTGTACAGGGGTGGTAAGACGAATGGGGCAAGTAAGATTTGATATGAACTGATGCATTGTGAGCATTATGCTTTGTGGTAAGTGTGGATTTGATATGCATTGTGAGCATTATGCTTTGTGGTAAGTGTGGATTTGATATGCATTGTGAGCATTATGCTTTGTGGTAAGTGTAGATTTCATATGATTGCCTGGTGTGGTGAGGGTGTAGGGGGCTAGTGTACGGTAAATTGTAGTAACGTTTGGAAAATGGGAAGACGAATGGGGCAAGTAAGATTTGATATGAACTGCTGCGTATTACGAGCATTAGAGCATCTCCAGCAATACTGGATGTAAACTAGCGCTGCGCTGACAGCGCCGAACGTGTTTTTGCGTCCTCAGTAGACGCTGCAAAGTAGGTCGCGCTGTAGCAGTTTGCGCTATCCAAAGCAGTATATCTGGTGCGTAGGCTAGCGCGCGCTGTAAGCTGGCACCACGATTCTTTCCACCACGAGAAGAAAAACGGCTCTGAAATGTCTTGGCCTCTCGCGTTGCGACGACGAGGAGGTCCGCCGGCCACGCCCGATCTTGACTGGCCCTCCGCGCTGCGACGACGAGGAGGTCCAGCGACCGCGCTTGGCCTCGCCCGGCCCTCCGCGAACCTCCGCCTGAACCTCCGTCGAGCTCCGCCGGCCCAGCCTGGCCCCGCATCCCGGAGCTCCGCCCGTCGCGGCATGGAATGGACTAGCGGTTCTGAATCGATTGCTAGCTAGATGGATTTGCTAAAACAAAGAGACTAGCTTGCTCTCTCTGTTAAACCGCCGTAGAGTTGTGAAATTTAGTTGATTTTTTCAGATTTATTTGTGACATGTTTGATCTTGTTTGTTGTATGTATGTTGAAAAAACTTGTTTATGGAGCTCTATTTTAAAGCTGGTGAAGGGCTGTTTTTGGCTTCTTGGTTCCGGTGTAAAATAGAGCCTCCGGTAAAGCTCGCGCCGGCGCTGCACGCTGTATCCGAATCAAGCGCGCTGCAAATGACTTTTACAACACCAAATTTTAGAGCATGTTGGAGATGCTTTTATGCTTTATGGTAAGTAAGTGTAGATTTGATATGATTGCCTGTGAGTAATTGGAACTGTAGGCTAGATGGATAGACAAGATTCGTCTCACCGCCTGCATTGCGTTTTACCACTACGTGTAGGCGTGGTGGACCTACAGATGATAACCCGTTTATTCTTTTTGCCTTTTTAGTGTGACCAAGATATTACATAGGTTGATAAGTATTTTTGTTCACTTACTCTCAAGAGAGAACCGAACTGTGGTACTTCTTCAATCAATTTTGATAATACATCTAACACAAACATGGTTTTGTTAGCTCATAACCTTACACTCATATTACGTCAAGGGCAAATAAAATGCCATAACACTGTTTGAATACACTGAATTAGGCCTATAATTGAAGAATTGGAATTCGGGCCAACAATTCTATCGTTTGGCTGCACATAGAATTAGAGTCTGCAAACGGGGGCAAATTCCAACCCGCACCTGCCCGAGGCGTTTTTCTCCGTTGGCCAATTCGGAGGATCAAACCTCCATATCTGCCTGAAATTGGCAAGTGGCGCTCCCGAAATGGTACATGAGCTTCTTTCTCCCCGACTGAAAAGCGAGTGCGGCCAACGAGGAGAACTGGCGAGCGACGGCTTGTCAACAAGTAAGTCGTCGGCGGCTCTCCTCCCTGGCCTCCCTTCACCACGCCCCCCCGTTCTTGTCCCTTGTCCCTCGTCCCCCTGGCCGCCCCCTCCCCATCCGGTCCTAACCCATAGACCGCGGGCATGACAATGACAAGAACAGCCGTGGGAGGGTGAACGGCGCTGGCAACGGCTAACACTACAACCTTGGGCTGGCCGGGCATTAACATCAATGCGGTTTGTTCAAGGACGAGCAGGAGAATTGGAGACATTCCAAGAACAAGCTCTATGCATCCAATCCAATGAAGCGGAAGAGGATTCACCATGGGTGTATGGAGAGCGGTGAAAGCACCGTACATAGGACCTCCCGTGTAATAATTCAACATGTTTCATTGCAAAACAATCTGATTCAGATTTCCGAAACACAATGAAACTAAATGATTTGTGCACCACGAATCTAAAAGCAGAAAACACTGTGAATCTAACGGGCAAAACGTGCGCAGGATGTCCCGTGCACGGTACAATGAATTTCTCTGGCTGCATGCCTCAAAGAGGGAACGGTGGAACCGGATCTGTACATCGGGACCATCTTCAGATGCCTAGGGTGAGCTGCTCAATTCTCTGAGTACATTGTTGTATTAGACTCTTAGTGTTATCATTTTATTTTTGCACTCTATTTTCGTTTGTACTGTACCAAATCATTTCGATGGTCTCTAAAGTGAGCCTAGAAGAGCTTGTTGTAATTATTATCCATTTTGTGCTATTTGCACGAGACACAATTATATTCCATGTTGTAATTGTTGTTGGCACTATTTTGTGTCATAAATGTTGTAGTTCCCACCTTATTCCAACTATTGTAATGTTATTATGTTCAAAACATAGTATATAAATATTCTAATATATACGTACTATTTTTCATAGTTGTACACAAGTATATATTGTCTAAACTCAACAAAATATCTAATTTCACGGTTTGTACATCCAAATAGAAATTGGATTGGGTGTCACCCTTTGATTCTAACAACAAATATCATGCACACATCGGAGGTCCAATTACATGCATCCAAACACATCATAATAAAAATATTGCACTCCAATACCACACTTTGTGTCAAGCACATGCCATCAAATGCCCTATTCTCAGTTTCTTGTCTGCTAGTGGAAACCTGTTTTGTAGCCTAACATGTTCAGAATAGTTGTATCCGCTATCTCAACACCCGTAACACCTAAAACTACTATGGTTGACACCGGCAAACCTTGTGATGCCATTCTCTAGGAAATGTTAGATAACTTCGCTGAAGACAATGATCTATCGCACGATCTGAAAATAGAAAATTAAAGGTCCACAACAATACTTAAGGTTACCGGTTCTTCACCTCTTCTTGTTGCTTTCGGTAGAGTACAACAATGCACCATTAGGCATGCCCTCACTCTTTGCATCATGGCCAGAGGATTATTTAGTAGAGGTTTCCTACAGTAAACATGTGCAAGAAAACATTGTATCACTAAATATGAGCTTCTATAACCGGCAAGACCCCTCCTCACATCATATCTTGTCAAGGTTGTGCCAAATCATAAGAGCATGTCATATAATATAAATATAAGAACACGTGGAAGTTCTAAATCAACACAAACATTTGGCTCACCAGTTTCAGTTGACTCCACACTAAGCATGGCGAGCACTAGCCCGTCCAATAGCTATCTTGATGGTATCATTTTTACGTAGGCCAAGATAGGCCATGCCTTAAGGGTAAAACTTCAACAACTCAAAAATAGAAGTCTCTATGGAAGGATTAACACATCTTAGTGATATCAACAACATATTTCCTCCCATACACACAAAAGGTACAAGAGGGAAATCACAAACTAAAAATCAGGCACAACACACGAAAATTGAAGGACATACACAAGAAAAAGGCACAACTTCAGTATCCTGGCATCTCTAAGATGGTGTAACATATTTTTGATTGGGATTTGTTAGTTCTCAAGTAACTTTACAACTGTTAGAAATTTAGCGTGGAGATTCGTACATTGACTGGACGTCTATCTGTTGTTTCGTTGTGTACGCAAAAGGCGGCTCGCAGGCCAAAGTTTGCTTCTCCTACCTTTTCCTTTACGGTGTTTCTGCTGCCCACGAGGATTCAGGCCTCTTTGACATAGCGACATAGCATGTTCTTTTTTTGGGACTGTGCATACAATCTGTTTAGAGCTTTGGGATTGTTTGTATGGTCATTTTTATGGTCTTTTCTTGGAACCGGAACTTATATCCTATGGGTAGTTTTTCTTCCTTTTTTCATGATAGAAATAGTATAACTTACTTTTTGATATTTTTGATAATTCTAAATATGAATAAATCATAGTGACAACCCACTCGCAACTACAATAATCTCAGTTGCAACCCTATTTAAAACTGCAAAAATCAGTTGCAACTCGTTTGGCAGATAAAAATCCTAGTTGCAACCCTACTACAACTTGAAAAAAATCAGTTATAATTATGACTTTTAAAAGGAAATTATATTTTTGCAAATTTTCATTTTTTTAATTTTTACTAATTCTTGGCGGGCCTATTTTCAGTTTGAGCTCATCTGAAACCATTGGATTGTGTCATGATTTGCGATAGCATGGGAGTTGCAAGTGGGGTTTAACCAAAAAAAAAAATTTAACTTGCAAGTAGGGTCACAATTAAGTTTTTTCCAGTTGCAAGTGGGGTTAACCAAAAAAATTAACTTGTAAGTAGGGTCGCAATTCAGATTTTTCTGGTTGCAATTGGGGTTGTAACTGGTATTTTTTTACTTGCAAGTAGGGTTGCAACTAGGGTTATTCAAGTTGCACCTCAAGTTGTATCTAGTATTTTTCTTAGTTGCAAATAGGGTTGCAACTGAGATTTTTCAGTTCCAAGGGGGGGTGTAATTGAAAATATTCTAGCTGTAGGAGGTTGTGGCTGATATATTTTTTATTTGTAAGTAGGATCACGACTGGGATTTTTAAAGTTGCAAGCTGGGTTGTAACTGGTAATTTTTTTATTTGCAAGTGAGTTTTTCTTGTTGCAAGTGGGATTGTAACTGATCTGTTTTTTGTTTCAAGTAGGGCTTGAAATGATATTTTCCAATTTCAAGTGGGGCTGCAATTGATTTGTTTTTTTTCCGGTTACATATGGGTTGCATCTGAGTTTTCCAGTTATAAATGGGGTTGCAACCGAGACTTATAGTTGAAATTGGGGTTATAACTGATTTTTTCAGTTGAAATTAGAATTATTACTGAATTCTTCAATTGCAAGCGAAGCAATTTAGATTTATTTTGTTTTAAATTGGAAACAAGTGAAACTTATTTAGTTACAAGTAGATTCTCATTTATACATAAGTTGTAGTTGATATTTGTTTTTACCATTTTCTATTAAGATCTCTATGAAAATGTATCAAACATCGAACCGGAAATAAAATAGGATAGGCATTTGAGACAAATACACCAATTAGAAATAGATGTAACCTTGCGTTTCTCGCCGAGTAAAGAAAAAAATTATATTCACAAACGGTACGAAAGAGCACAAAGCATAGGATACACACACATAGCCCAATAGAGGAACCAAATGTGAATTGGCCAACTTCATTTGTATGTGGATACTTACGTTAAAATCAGTTTGAAATAAAACTGTGAACCACTAGGCAAACCGTGCCTTTTAGATCAGCTCAGCGGTACATAGGAGTAGAATCACATCTTTATTTAGATATCTTGTAATACTTTCAGTAGTTCAATCATCGCTGCATGATGATCCACAAGTATAGGGGATCGTAACAGTCCTCGAGGAAAGTAAAATCCAATTTTTTTGATTCGACACAAGGGCAGCCAAAGAATACTTATAAGCCTTGACAGCGGAGTTGTCAATTCAGCTGCACCCGGAAAAGCACTAGCAACAGGGTGATGTGAAAGCAGTGGTAATATGATGCGGCGCCAGAATATAGTTGGTACTACTTTGATGGCGTGTTGACAGGGAAATGTGATGCGGCAGTAATATGAGAGCAATAGTAACACAGTAGTAGCAGTAACACAGAGGAGATGACACTGGAAAATATCCCAGCGCGCAGTTGATTGAGAAGCAATGATGATAAAATAAAGGACCGGGGTTCCCGATGATCTACACTAGTGGTAACTCTCCAGATAACAAGTGTTGGGTGAATAAATTATAGCTGGGCAATTGACAGAATTAAATTTAGCATTAAGACAAAATATCCAGTCTATTAATATCGTAGGCATGTTTTCCATATATAGTCATACGTGCTCGCAATGAGAAACTTGCATAACATCTTTTGTCCTACCAGCCCGTTTGCAGCGGGCCTCAAGGGAAACTACTGGTAATTAAGGTACTCCTTTTAATAGATCACCGGAGCAAAGCATTAACACTTGGTGAAAACATGTGATCCTCATATCAAAGCCATCCCATCCGGTTATCCCAATTCGAGATCACTTTGGGGCCTCGGGTTCCGGACAAAGACATGTGCATACAATTTGTAGATACAATCTAAGCAATAATTATAGATCCTAGATCTAAGATCATGCCACTCGTGCACTAGTGACAAGCATTAAACATAACAATACTGCAGCAACAAATACTACACAAACTTATAAGATATACTAAACATAATGATCAATTCATCGGATCCCAACAAACACAACACCGATTACATCATATGGATCTCAATCATGTAAGGCAGCTCATGAGATCATTGTATTGAAGCACATGGGAGAGAGTACCATCTAGCTATAGCCAAGAACCCATAGTCCCTGCAGGAACTACTCACAAATCATCATGGAGTCGAAGTGGAGGCGGTGGAGTCGATGGCGATGGCTCCGGGGGAACTTCCTAGTCTCGGCAGGGTGCTGGAACAGAGACTTCTGTCCCCCGAAACTTGGTTTCGGCGATGACGGCGGCTACGGAACTTTTCGTGGACGGAGGGTGATATGTTTCGGAGTTTTTAGGTCAGAGGGGTCTTATAGGCGAAGAGGCGACGCGAGGGGGTGCACGGGGTGCCCATACCACCCCAAGGCATGGCCAGGCCTGGGCCCGCGCCTGGGCCTAGTATGGCTGCCCCATGGCACATCTCCGTCTCCCCTTCTGGCTCCCGGAGTCTTCTGGTATATTAGAATTTCTGTGATTTTTATAGAATTTTCCGAGCACTTTCAATTTTGGATATTTTCTGTAATAAACAGACATAATTAACAGAAACTGTCACTGTGTCACTTGTTAATAGGTTAGTCCAATAAATATCATAAAATGATGCAAAGTGCACATAAAACATAGAGGAATTGATGTAAAACAAGCATGGAGCATCAAAAATTATAGATACGTTTGCAACGTATCAACATTCCCAAGCTTAACTCTTGCTCGTCCTCGAGTAGGTAAGTGATAACAAACAAATAATTTTTGAAGTGACATGCACCTTCAAAGTTCAAAGGATGACTAAATACAAATAATTTAAGAACAAGTAATAACACATTCATGATTCAATCAATAATAATTTTGGGACCATGCACATAAAACTAAGAATGACAACTATGCTCTCTTAATGGTGCATGAACTTAGAAGATGAAGACTCAACATAAAAGTAAAAGAAATACCCTTCGCAGAGGGAAGCAGGGATTACTCATGTGCTAGAGCTTTTTATTTTGAAAGCATGGAAACAATTGTGTCAACGGTAGTAATAATTCATATGGGTTATGTATAAAACTTCCTATAAGTTGCAAGCCTCATGCATCGAATACTAATAGTGCCCGCACCTTGTCCTAATTAGCTCGGATTTCCATGGATTATCATCGCATTACATATGTTTCAACCAAATGTCACAATGGGGTACCTCTATGCCACATGTACAAAGGTCTAAGGAGATAAATCACATTTGATTTCTCGATTTTGATAGATCTCAACTTAAGGACATTCATACCGGGATAACATAGAAAACAGATAATGGACTCCTCTTTTTAATATTTTAAGCATTCAACAATAATAATATTCTCATAAGAGATTTTGAGGATTTGAGTGTCCAAGCTGAAACTTCCACCATGATACATGGCTTTGGTTGGCGACCCAATGTTCTTCTCTAACAATATGCATACTCGAACCATTTCAACTCATGGCAAATCTCCCTTACTTCAGACAAGACGAACACGCACATGATATTCAACAAAGGTGTGACAGGTTGATGGCGTCCCCAGATAACATGGTTACCGCTCAACAAGCAACTTATAAGAACTAAGATACATAAGTGACATATTCCTTACCACAATAGTTTTTAGGCTACTTTCCCATGAGCTATATATTACAAAAACAAGGAACAAATTTTTGAAAGGTTTTAAAGGTAGCACACAAGCAATTTACTTTGGAGTGGCGATAAAATACCACATATAGGTAGATATGGTGGACACGACTGGCATTTTGGTTTTTGGGTGTTGGATGCACGAGTAGAGAGCTCATACTCAGTACAAATGAAGGCTAGCAAAAGAAAGGGGCGACCGACTAAGAGAGCAATATATAATGGCCATAATCATGCATAGCGATAAAACTTATTAATCAAAGCATATGGTGATATTAAAAGTCAAAAACTAAATGATCATCAAGTCAACTCAATTGAAACATCAAAGGAGATCTTTCATTTGCATCACTATTAATATGAGACTTCTTACTCGTATCCAATACCAATTAACTTATTTGAAACAACTCTCGTAGATAATATTCAATAGATATCAGAGAGATAAATTCACTTGCATATAGAAAACCAATAATCTCTAAACATAATATGAATGAAAAACTAGAGCTCAAACGCAGTACTCGCAAAAATAGAACGTCCGTTGAACATATGAGTGAAAACTAGAGCGTTCATGCAATTAAAACGGAGCGTGTCTCTCTCCAAAACAAATATGATGGGATACAACTTTATTGAACAGCAAACAAAAAAAAACACACACACAAAAAATACGCTCCAAGAATAACACATAATGCATGAAGGAATAAAAATATAGCGCACTGAAAAATGACCTGGTGCTTTTTACTGATGAAGAGGGGGTGCACGGGGCATCCCCAAGCTTTGACGCTTGAACCTCTTGGATATTTCTTGGGGTGTCCAGGGGACATCCCCAAGCTTGAGCTTTTATCCATTCTTCATCCTATGGTATCATTCTTCTCTTCCTACACTTGAAAACTTCCTTCACCCAAAACTCAACATAATTCATTAGCAATATTAGTGTAATCAAAATAAGCAATCCACTTGGTTATGGTATGACATATGTAAAGCTTATATTAAAACATTATCTACTGCATAAACTTCTTCGGAAAGCTCCTTCTTTCAAAAGAACTTAAAAAGAAAAAGATTAAGAGGCAAATGCACTAATGGCAGAAATCTATCAAAACAGAACAACAATTAAAGATCGATTTTTTTGAGACTTCCCCGTCGCTCAGATCGAAAAATGTTGAACTAATGAAAGTTAGATAATAACCTGGGGAATATGCTCGTAAATTTTCAGCTCATGGTGACGTTCTGGTGATTTATGCGAATTTTTCTCGCGACAGTCCAGAAACAGAAACAGAATTGCAAATTCCCCAAATACTACTTTCTTACCATTAGAGGCTACTCTTGGGACAAAAACAAAAATAAAGAATGATAAGAAGAGGACATTACAGTAGCAATGACTTCCAAGACTCAACAAAACAGTAAAATAACAGAAATAAAAACATAATGGGTTGTCTCCCAAAAATCTCTTTCTTTATAGCCATTAAGATAGGCTCAGTAATTTGAGAAGATGCTCACATATGTAATATAAATTGAAGCAAAAGAGAGCATCAAGAAGTAAATATGAAATACATTTAAGTCTTACCCACTTCTTGTGCATGGAAATCTTGTACACAAATAAATTCACAAAGAACAAAGTGACAAGCATGTGAAGGTAAAACAAGAGTAACTTTAAAATTTTCATCATGTAGAGAGATGTTTTAGTACCATGTAAATTCCTACAACCATATTTTTATCTCTCATAATAATTTTCAGTAGCATCATGAATAAACTCAATAATATAACTATCACATAAAGCATGCTTTTCATGATCTTCAAACACATAATTTTTATCAAGCTCAAACATAGTAGGATTAAAACAATCAAACCCACTTTTAGCAATTTTATAACAAGATGATTGATCATTCTCAAGAGGTATGGGACTACTAGTAGCAATCCTATTTTTATACATGAAGGATTCTATTTCAGAGGCTCCCATAAATAAGACAAATTGTTCGACTTCTTCGAATCCAAGATAAATATAGTTATTGCAATGATAGTTCGAAATTAAAACTTCCTAACTAAAGCCACATTGGAATTTAAGATGTTTAGTATCCTGTTTAGAGCAACAATTTATATCATGGCGTTTAAGCAAGATTTTGGCAATTGTATCCAAGTTTTTTAACGTGCCTCCATGACTTTGCCCTTATATAATTCTCTATAATTCATAAATAATTCTGCAAGTTCCATAGAGTATAAAGCAGGTCCTTCCATAACAACAGTTTTTAGTTTTTCGATTTTTCAAATTTTATGGATTTTCAGATATATAGGAAAAATAAAATAAGACAAAAATAAACTAGACAAAACAAAATGAAATAAAAACAGCGAGAGAGGTGGAGTGTACTCCCCAGGTGAACTATAAGTAGAGCTATGCTCCCCGGCAATGGCGCCAGAAAATAGTCTTGATGACCCACAAGTATAGGGGATCGCAACAGTCTTCGAGGGAAGTAAAACCCAAATTTGTTGATTTGATACAAGGGGAGCCAAAGAATACTTATAAGCCTTGACAGCGGGGTTGTCAATTCAGCTGCACTTGGAAATGCACTAGCAACAGGGTGATGTGAAAGCAGTGGTAATATGATGCGGCGCCAGAATATAGTTGGTACTACTTTGATGGCGTGTTGACATGGAAATGTGATGCGGCAGTAATATGAGAGCAATATTAACACAGCAGTAGAAGTAACACAGAGGAGATGGCACTGGAAAATATTCCAGCGCACAGTTGATTGAAAAGCAATGATGATAAAATAAAAGACCGGGGTTCCCGACTACACTAGTGGTAAGTCTCCAGATAACAAGTGTTGGGTGAACAAATTACAACTGGGCAATTTACAGAATTGAATTTAGCATTAAGACAAAATATCCAGTCTATTAATATCGTAGGCATGTTTTCCATATATAGTCATACGTGCTCGCAATGAGAAACTTGCATAACATCTTTTGTCCTACTGATACGTCTCAAATGTATCTATAATTTCTTATGTTCCATGCTAGTTTTATGACAATACCTACATGTTTTGTTCACACTTTATATCGTTTTTATGCATTTTCCGGAACTAACCTATTGACGAGATGCCGAAGTGCCGTTCCTATTTTGTTGTTTTTGGTTTCAGAAATCCTAGTAAGGAAATATTCTCGGAATTGGACGAAATCAACGCCCAACATCTTAGAATTCCACGAAGCTTCCAGAACACCCGAGAGCCACCAGAGGAGAGCCACAGGGGGGCCACACGCCATGGCGGCGCGGCCTGGACCCTGGGCGCGCCAGCCTATGGCGGGGCCACCCCTTGGCTCCTCCGACTCCGCCTCTTCGCCTATAAAAAGCTCCCTGACCTAAATCTTCGATACGGAAAAGCCACGGTACGAGAAACCTTCCGAGCCGCCGCCATCGCGAAGCCAAGATCGGGGACAGGAGTCTCTGTTCGGCACGCCGCCGGGACGGGGAAGTGCCCCCGGAAGGCTTCTTCATCGACATCACCGCCATCTTCATCACCGCTGCTGTCTCCCATGAGGAGGGAGTAGTTCTCCATCGAGGCTGAGGGTTCTACCGGTAGCTATGTGGTTAATCTCTCTCTCTGTACCCCAATACAATGATCTCATGAATTGCTTTGCATGATTGAGATCCATATGATGAGATTTGTATCACTATTAGTCTATGTGCTACTCTTGTGATGTTATTAAAGTAGTCTATTCCTCCTTCACGGTGTAATGGTGACAGTGTGTGCATCGTGTTGTTCTTGGCATAGGTTATGATCATAATCTCTTGTAGGTTATGGAGTTAATTATTACTATGATAGTATTGATGTGATTTATTCCCCCTTCATAGTGTAAAGGTGACAGTGTGTATGCTATGTTAGTACTCGGTTTAGATTGCAAAGATCTATTATGCTCTAAGGTTACTTAAACATGAATATCAAATGTTGTGGAGCTTGTTAACTCCGGCATTGAGGTGCTCTAGTAGCCCTACACAACAAATGGTGTTCATTATCAAACAAGAGTATATGTAGTACAAAGGAAGAGAACTTATTTATTTATGTGATCAATGATGAGAGTGTCCACTAGTGAAAGTAGGATCCCTAGGCCTTGTTTCCACCGCAAACACCGCTTGTTCTTGTTCCTGCATGTTTACTTCTGCGATATTACTACCATCAACCGCCGCAAGCACTTTTCTGGCGCCGTTACTACTGCTCATATTCATTCATACAACTTGTATTTCACTATCTCTTCGCCGAACTAGTGCACCTATACATCTGACAAGTGTATTAGGTGTGTTGGGGACACAAGAGACTTCTTGTATCGTGATTGCAGGGTTGCTTCAGAGGGATATCTTTGACCTCTTCCTCCCTGAGTTCGATAAACCTTGGGTGATCCACTTAAGGGAAACTTGCTGCTGTTCTACAAACATCTGCTCTTGGAGGCCCAACACTGTCTACAAGAATAGAAGCACCCGTAGACATCAAGCACTTTTCTGGCGCCGTTGCCGGGGAGGAAAGGTAAAAGGCACTCACACTCCGGTCCCAGGTAACTAAGTTATTTTCTGTTGCCATTGTAAGTGCTCGAAGCTATCTCCTTTAGATTCTGCAATTGCGTCTTTTTGTCTCTTGTTTTACACTAGTAAGGCTTAATGGAAGACAACAACAAAATGAGAGATCTTTATGAACTTTATCTTGAATTAGGACATGATGTGTTTGAAGAGAAAATTAAAAAACCCATGGAACTTATGAATGCTAATGGGAATGTTATTAGTATGAATGCTTTGAACACCATTGTTGCTAATGCTATGGAAGAATTTAAGCTTGGGGAGGTCGATTTTGATGAAAATGATCTCTTTAGTCCTCCGGGTATTGAGGAGAAAGTTTATGTTGATTATGATATGCCCCCTATTTATGATGATTATAATGATAGTGGTCTTTTGGTGGCGCCTACTATGGAGAGTAAATTTTATTATGATTATAATATGCCTCCTACACTTGATAAGAATAATAATGATAGCTACTTTGTTGAATTTGCTCCCACTACAACTAATAAAATTGATTATGCTTATGTGGAGAGTAATAATTTTATGTATGTAGCTCATGATAAGAATGTTTCATGTGATAGTTATATTTTTGAGTTTGTTCATGATGCCTCTGAAAGTTATTATGAGAGAGGGAAACATGGTTATATGCATCTTAATAATATTAAGTTTCCCCTCTTTATGTTTAGAATTTTGAAGTTACTCGTGTTTTATCTTCCTATGTTTGTCACTTTGTTCTTCATGAATTTATTTATTTACAAGATTCCTTTTCATAGGAAGTGGGTTAGACTTAAATGTGTTTTGAATTTGCTTCTTTATGCTCTCTTTTGCTTCAATTCTTATTTCTTGGGAGTGCATCATTAAAATCACTGAGCTCATCTTAATGGCTATAAAGAAAGCACTTCTTGGGAGATAACCCATGTTTTATTTTACTATAGTACTTTGTTTTATATTTGAGTCTTGGAAGTTGTTACTACTGTAGCAACCTCTCCTTATCTTATTTTATTGCATTGTTGTGCCAAGTAAAGTCTTTGATAGTAAAGTCAATACTAGATTTGGATTACTGCGCAGAAACAGATTTCTTGCTGTCACGAATTTGGGCAGGGTTCTCTGTAGGTAACTCAGAAAAATCTGCAAATTTACGTGCGTGATCCTCAGATATGTACGCAACTTTCATTCAATTTGAGCATTTTCATCTGAGCAAGTTAAGTGCCTCTGTAAAATTCATCTTTACGGACTGTTCTGTTTTGACAGATTCTGCCTTTTATTTCGCATTGCCTCTTTTGCTATGTTGGATGGATTTGTTTGTTCCATTAACTTTCAGAAGCTTTGGGCAATGTCCGGAAGTGTTAAGAATGATTGTGTCACCTCTGAACATGTGAATTTTTGATTATGCACTAACCCTCTAATGAGTTGTTTCGAGTTTGGTGTGGAGGAAGTTTTCAAGGGTCAAGAGAGGAGGATGATATACTATAATCAAGAAGAGTGAAAAGTATAAGCTTGGGGATGCCCCCGTGGTTCATCCCTGCATATTTCAAGAAGACTCAAGCATCTAAGCTTGGGGATGCCCAAGGTATCCCCTTCTTCATCGACAATTTATCAGGTTTCTTCTCTTGAAACTATATTTTTATTCGGTCACAACTTATGCACTTTACTTGGAGCGTCTGTGTGCTTTTATTTTCGTTTTGTTATCTTAGTTGTTTGAATAAGTTCATCCTTGTGTGGGAGAGAGACACGCTCCGCTGGTTCGTATGAACACATGTGTTCTTAACTCTTAATGTTCATGGCGAAGGTTGAAAACTGCTTCGTTCATTGTTATATGGTTGGAAACAGAAAATGCTGCATGTGGTAGATGCTATAATGTCTTGAATAACTTTATACTTGGCAATTGTTGTGCTCATATAGATCATGATTAAGCTCTTGCATCATATACTTTGCACCTATTAATGAAGAACTACATAGAGCTTGTTAAAATCTGGTTTGCATGATTGGTCTCTCTAAGTCTAGATATTTTCTGGTGAAGTGTTTGAACAACAAGGAAGACAGTGTAGAGTCTTATAATGCTTGCAATATGTTCATATGTGAGTCTTGCTGCACCGTTTTATACTTGAGTTTGCTTCAAACAACCTTGCTAGCCTAGCCTTGTATTGAGAGGGATTACTTCTCGTGCATCCAAATCCTTGAGCCAAAAACTATGCCATTTGTGTCCACCATACCTACCTACCACATGGTATTTCTCTGCCATTCCAAAGTACATTACTTGAGTGCTACCTTTAAATTCCATTCTTTGTCTTTGCAATATATAGCTCATGGGAAAGTAGCCTGAAAAACTATTGTGGTGATGAATATGTTGCTATGTGTCTTATTTCTTATAAGTTGCTTGTTGAGCGGTAACCATGTTTCTGGGGACGCCATCAACTATTCCTTTGTTGAATATCATGTGAGTTGCTATGCATGTTCGTCTTGTCTGAAGTAAGGGAGATTTTCATGATCAAATGGTTTGAGTATGCATATTGTTAGAGAAGAACATTGGGCCGCTAACTAAAGCCATGAATCATGGTGGAAGTTTCAGTTTGGACACAAATCCTCAATCTCTTATGAGAATATTATTTTTTATTAAATGCTTAAGCATTAAAAAAGAGGAGTCCATTATCTGTTGTCTATGTTTTCCCGGTATGGGTGTCTAAGTTGAGAATGATCAAAAGCGAGAAATCCAATGCGAACTTTCTCCTTAGACCCTTGTACAGGCATAGAGGTACCCCTTTGTGACACTTGGTTGAAACATATGTTATGCAATGATAATCCGTGTTAATCCAAGCTAATTAGGACAAGGTGCGGCACTATTGGTATACTATGCATGAGGCTTGCAACTTATAGGATATCTTATACATAACACATATGCTTTATTACTACCGTTGACAAAATTGTTTCTTGTTTTCAAAATAAAAGCTCTAGAACAAAAATAGTAATCCATGCTTCCCTCTGCGAAGGGCCTGTCTTTTACTTTATTGTTGAGTCAGTTTACCTATTCTTTCTATCTTAGAAGCAAACACTTGTGTAAACTGTGTTCATTGATTCTTACATGTTTACCTATTGCACTTGTTATATTGCTTTATGTTGACAATTATCCATGAGATATACATGTTACAAGTTGAAAGCAATTGCTGAAACTTAATCATCCTTTGTGTTGCTTCAATGCCTTCTACGAAGAATTTATTGCTTATGAGTTAACTCTTATGCAAGTCTTATTGATGCTTGTCTTGAAAGTACTATTCATGAAAAGTCTTTGCTATATGATTCAGTTGTTTACTCATTGTCTTCATCATTGCTTCGAATCGCTGCATTCATCTCATATGCTTTACAATAGTATGATTAAGATTATGTTGGTAGCATGTCACTTAAGAAATTATCCTTGTTATCATTTACCTACTCGAGGGCGAGTAGGAACTAAGCTTGGGGATGCTTGATACGTCTCAAACGTATCTATAATTTTCTTATGTTCCATGCTAGTTTTATGACAATACCTACATGTTTTGTTCACACTTTATATCGTTTTTATGCATTTTCAGGAACTAACCTATTGACGAGATGCCGAAGTGCCAGTTCCTATTTTCTTCTGTTTTTGGTTTCAGAAATCCTAGTAAGGAAATATTCTTGGAATTGGACGAAATCAACGCCCAGCATCTTAGAATTCCACGAAGCTTTCAGAACACCCGAGAGCCACCGTAGGAGAGCCACGGGGGCCACACGCCAGCGGCGCGGGCCTGGACCGGGCGCGCCCACCATGGGGGCCACCGCTCCTCCGACTCCGCCTCTTCGCCTATAAAAGCTCCCTGACCTAAATCTTCGATACGGAAAAGCCACGGTACGAGAAACCTTCCGGAGCCGCCGCCATCGCGAAGCCAAGATCCGGGGGACAGAGTCTCTGCGGCACGCGCGCCGGGACGGGGAAGTGCCCCCGGAAGGCTTCTTCATCGACATCACCGCCATCTTCATCACCGCTGCTATCTCCCATGAGGAGGGATGATGACCCACAAGTATAGGGGGTGTATCGTAGTATCTTCGATAAGTAAGAATGTCGATCCCAACGAGGAGCAGAAGGTGTTGACAAGCAGTTTCGATGAAGGATTCACTGTAAATGCTCACAAACAGTATTCAGGGGTTTGATGTAACAGTGAATAAAGTACGAGTATGTAAAGTGCGAGAGTAACAATTGCAGCGAGTGGCCCAATCCTTTTTAGCACAAAGGACAAGCCGGTTTGTTTACTTATAATGACCAAACGTTCTCGAGGACACATGGGATTTTAGTCTAGTGCTTTCGCTACATACGGCTAAATAATCTTCATTGTTATGATAAGTGTTGTGTGGGTGAACCTATGCTAATGTACCGCCCTTCCTAGGACTAATACATACTTGTGATTATACCCCTTGCAAGCATCCGCAACTACAAGAAAGTAATTAAGAAATAAATCTAACCACAGCCTTAAACTCTGAGATCCTGCGATCCCTCCTGCATCGATATACCAACGGGGTTTAGGTTTCTGTCACTCCGGCAACCCCGCAATTGGCAAACGAATACAAGATGCATTCCCCTAGGCCCATAAATGGTGAAGTGTCATGTAGTCGACGTTCACATGACACCACTAGAAGAATAACACCACAACTTAAATATCACACCATTGAATATTACTCAACCATAGTTCACTACTAACATTTAGACTTCACCCATGTCCTCAAGAACTAAACGAACTACTCACGAGACATCATACGGAACATGATCAGAGGTGATATGATGATGAATAACAATCTGAACATAAACT
Organism: Lolium multiflorum; assembly: GCA_030979885.1. NCBI lineage: Eukaryota > Viridiplantae > Streptophyta > Magnoliopsida > Poales > Poaceae > Lolium > Lolium multiflorum. The sequence continues at coordinate 236,953,224 of CM061749.1, read as the reverse complement.
TGGTTCAATGGTTTCACTCAATAGCATCAACAACAAGTAGAAATCGATACCGGGAGAGTTTCCCCTATCAAACAATCAAGATCAAACCCAAATTGCTATGGCGGTGACGGTGTCCAGCGGTGATGACGGCGATGTTGATGGTGGAGATGATGATGATGGTGATGGCGATGATGTCCAGCTCGATGACGGTGACGATGGCGTCGATTTCCCCTCCCGGGGAATTTCCCCGGATTCCTGCCCGCCGGAGAGCTCTTTTCTCCTGGTGTTCTCCGCCCCGCGAGGCGGCTGTAACTCTTCGCGAGGTACCCTCTGTGGCTTAGGTCTTCGGGACGAAGGGTTTGGCGAAGAAAAGGAGGCGAAAGGGGTCGGGGCCTCCACACCACAGGCCGGCGCGCCAGGCCTGGGCCGCGCCGCCCTAGGGTGTGGGCCCACCCTGGCTGCTCCTGGCTCCTCCTTCCGGCTTCCTTCGTCATCTTGAAAAATAGGATTTTTGGTATAATTTCCTTCCGAGTTGATCTTCCGAAATATTGCGTTCGACGGTGCTTTTTCCAGCAATCCTGCTCCGGTGTTCGATCCTCCAATAACGATGAAACATGCAAAATAGATGAAATAACATAAGTAATGTGTCCCAATATGAAATATATCAATGAATAACAGCAAATTATGATATAAAATAGTGATGCAAATTGGACGTATCAACTCCCCCCAAGCTTAGACTTCGCTTGTCCCCAAGCGAAACTGAGCTCGATAGACATGACCACATGTTTATGGAGTGAAGAGTCGATAAATAAAATACGGACAAGAAGCATCATATTCATTCACACAGGACATTATAGTAGACAACCTCTTATAACTCATATTGAAACAAGTATAGGGTAATCACAAGTAAAGGTGCATGATAAATCATGATTGGTGATGGCAAACTTCGTTCTTGGTCAGAGAACAATTAACAGATTATATTTATCTCATTGAGCAGCGCTCTCATGTTAAAGTTTATAAGGCACAACTTGCATACTCAATCGTAATGGTCTTCTCATAATCATTGATAACTTGCAAAGCTATATTCATTTAGATAAAACTTGTACTAAACAAGGAAGAATAAAAGACATGATGTAGCAAATCGCAATATAATGGTTTGATCACAACTACTCAAATGCTTGCTTGAGATGGAGGGAAATAGGTTTACTGACTCAACATAAAGTAAAAGACAGGCCCTTCGCAGAGGGAAGCAGGGGTTAAATCATGTGCTAGAGCTTTTTCAGTTTTGCAATCATATAAAGAGAATAAAAGTAACATTTTGAGAAGTGTTTGTTGTTGTCAACGATGGTAGCGGGTACTCTAACCCCCTTGCCGGACAACCTCCTAAGAGCGGCTCCCATATTATTTCCATTTTGTGTGGCACTCCTTCCAACCTTTCTTTCACAAACCATGGCTAACCGAATCCTCGGGTGCCTGCCAACAATCTCATACCATGAAGGAGTGCCTTTTTATTTTAGCTTAATTATGATGATGACACTCCCCCAACCTTTGCTTACACAAGCCATGGCTAACCGAATCCTTCGGGTGCCGTCCATCAATCACATACCATGGAGGAGTGTCTATTTAGTTTAATTAATTTGGGACTAGGAATCCCATTGCCAGCTCTTTTTGCAAAATTATTGGATAAGCGGATGAAGCCACTAGTCCATTGGTGGAAGTTGCCCAACAAGATTGAAAGATAAAACACCACATACTTCCTCATGAGCTATGAAACATTAACACAAATAAGAGATACTAAGTTTTGAATTGTTTAAAGGTAGCACATGAAGTATTTACTTGGAATGGCAGAAAATACCATGTAGTAGGTAGGTATGGTGGACACAAATGACATAGGTTTGGGTTAAGGTTTGGATGCACGAGAAGTATTCCCTCTCAGTACAGGTCTTTGGCTAGCAAGGTTAATTAGCAAGCATAAGAGTCGAGGGAAACAAACAAATATACATGTGATAGAAACAATCATGCATCTTCCTTGTAAGCACAAACAATTTTAACTTCAGAATAATAAGCTATGAGCTAACAAGAAAGACAATGAAACATCTACATGTATTTCTCTTTTCTATTTAAACCTTAAAGTGTTGTTGCTATTGACCCATGCTAAGTTTGCCAAAACCAAATAGATTTATTCAATGCTCCCAAAGTGATACCAATACTAACAACAAGGTGAATCATATAGTAGAGATTGCAAACTAAAATAAGATGTGCAATATGTAAATGATAAGACTTCTCATTAATATTCCATAACGATAACTCACACCAAGGGATACATAGATAACCAACTAAAGGAGAGATACTTCCAAACGCAACCCATCTTATATGATAACTTCCCTACTCATGATATGATACTACTTGACAATAAAAGTAAAAGGTAGTGATAATGTGATACCGCGGCACTCCCCAAGCTTGGAACAAACCAAGGGGATGCCAATACCGATGATGAATTACTCCTGCGGCGATGGTGGTGATGAACTCCCGTCATCAAACTTCCAAGGAAGAGGCTCTCCATCAAGAAACGACGTCTTGGTCTCGGGGATCCTGAAACTAGCAGCACGGCTTATGTATTTAAACCTGTTTTCATACTCACAGTTCTGATTCTGAAAATCATAGAGTTGTGCTTGGAGCTTGTTGGTGGTGTCGTGAAGCGAGAGGATGTCGCTCCAAAGCTTTGCAGTTTCCTTCTCATGTTCAGCAATGAGTTCAGACACAATCCTGTGGAAGATATCCACCTCACGCTCAGCCATCTTCTTGTACTTGAAAACCTCTTGTTCTAACTTCTCCATCCTGTCTTCCAGGCTTCCTTCTCCTTTAGGACCCTGGACATCCTTGACCTGCAGTTCTCCTTCAACGAGCAGCAACTCCTTGGGGTGCATCTTCAGCTCCTCCATGTACAAGTTGCCAACATCCTTGCTGGAGCCGTCCTTCGGAGTTTCCGACGAAGACATGATGACTCTAGATCCGAAACAAATCCTGGCAGAAACAAAACAAAACACGTCGAAAACACGATATACGGACCTCCAGGGGTCCGGGGATTATATAGCAAAAATTTTCTCGACAAAAGGAAAGCACCAGATCGAACCAGAGTCGGAAAGGGGCGACGACGGCCAAACCATAGGCCGGCGTGGGCCCAGGTCAGGCCGCGCCGCCTATGGTGGCACCCCTCGTGCGTCCTTTCCACTCCGTTTCGAACTCGTAATTTCTCTTATTTTCCAAAAACAGCGAAAATATTGTTCGGAAAGTAAATTGCGTACTTTTCTTACCAGTACTTACCTATTCAAAATCGAGTTCTGGCGGACTGTCAATTTGCCCTTTGATGTAGGCCTCCGGTGTTTCCACTTGAATAATATCAACATCAACATTATAAGAATCACCCGAGATATAATGCTTGAGTCTTTGTCCATTCACCACTTGCGTAGCATTGCCTTGGAGAGAGCTAATTTTGATTGCTCCTGAACGATACACCTCCTCGACAACATATGGTCCTTCCCATTTCGAGAGTAATTTCCCTGCAAAGAATCTGAGACGAGACCGATACAATAGGACTTTATCCCCAATATTAAATTCTCTTTTGATAATCCTCCTATCATGCCATTTTTTAACTTTCTCTTTAAAGAGCTTAGCATTTTCATAAGCTTCATTCCTCCATTCATCTAGAGAACTCAATTGCAACAACCTCTTATCACCGGCAAGTTTAGGATCTTTATTTAATTCTCTAACAGCCCAATAAGCTTTGTGCTCTAGTTCTAGAGGTAAATGACAAGCTTTCCCATAAACCATTTTATAAGGTGACATTCCCATGGGATTTTTATAAGAAGTTCTATAAGCCCAAAGTGCATCCTTCAATTTACTAGCCCAATTCTTTCTAGTTTTATTAACGGTCTTTCCCAAAATAGATTTAATCTCTCTATTTGATAACTCTACTTGACCACTAGTTTGAGGATGATAAGCGAAAGCTATGATTAATACCATACCTAGCAAGAGTTTTTCTAAAACCTCCATGAATAAAATGAGAACCTCCATCAGTCATAATATATCTAGGTACTCCAAATCTAGGAAAAATAATATCTAAGAGCATTCTTAAAGAGGTCTCACCATCAGCACTTTTTGTAGGTATAGCTTCCACCCATTTAGTAACATAATCAACAAAACAAGTATATGAGTGTTACCTTCTGAAGACGGAAAAGGTCCCATGAAGTCAAATCCCCAACAATCAAACGGTTCAATAACAAGAGTATAATTCATTGGCATTTCATTACGTCTGGAGATATTACCAACCCTTTGGCATTCATCACAAGATAAAATAAACTTTCTCGCATCCTTGAAGAGAGTTGGCCAATAAAAACCTGATTGTAGAACCTTTTGCGCGGTTCTTTCTCCGGCGTGATGTCCTCCATAAGCACTACCATGACATTTACTCAATATCTCCTGTTGTTCATATTCAGGGACACATCTTCGCATAATACCATCCACTCCTTCTTTATATAAGTGTGGGTCATCCCAGAAATAATACCTCAAGTCATAAAAGAATTTCCTCCTTTGCTGAGCTGAAAAGGTTGGAGGCAAGTACTTGGAAACAATAAAGTTAGCATAATCAGCATACCAAGGACTGTCTCGCGAGCTCACCTTTATTACAGCCAATTGTTCATTTGGAAAACTATCATTAACAGGAACAGGATCATAAGCAATATTTTCCAATCTAGACAAATTATCAGCAACAGGATTATCAGCACCTTTCCTATCTACAATATGTAAGTCAAATTCTTGCAAAGAAGTACCCATCTAATAAGCCTCGGCTTAGCATCTTTCTTTGTCATAAGGTATCTAATTGCAGCATGATCAGTATGAATAGTAACTTTTGAATCAACAATATAAGATCTAAATTTATCGCAAGCAAAGACTACAGCTAATAATTCCTTTTCAGTTGTAGCATAATTTCTTTGAGCAGCATCAAGAGTTTTACTAGCATAATGAATAACATTCAGTTTTTTATCTACTCGCTGTCCAAGGACAGCGCCTACAAAATCACTAGCATCACACATAATTTCAAAGGGTAAATTCCAATCAGGGGGTTCAACTATAGGAGCGGTTGTTAAGGCTTTCTTAAGAGTTTCAAACGCTTCCTTACAATCATCATCAAAAACAAATGGTACATCTTTTTGAAGAAGATTAGTAAGAGGCTTTGAAATCTTAGAGAAATCTTTAATAAATCTCCTATAAAACCCAGCATGACCAAGAACACTACGAATACCTTTAACATCCCTCGGATAGGGCATCTTCTCGATTGCTTCAACTTTAGCTCTATCAACTTCAATACCTCTCTCAGAAATTTTATGTCCCAATACAATTCCTTCATTAACCATAAAGTGGCATTTCTCCCAATTAAGAACAAGGTTAGTTTCTTCACATCTCTGCAAAACTTTATCAAGGTTTCAAGCAACTATCAAAAGAATTCCCATAGACGGAAAAATCATCCATGAATACCTCTACAATACTTTCACAAAAACCATGAAAAATAGCAGACATGCATCTTTGAAAAGTAGCAGAGCATTACATAAACCAAAAGGCATGCGTCTATAAGCATAAGTTCCATAGGGACAAAAAGTGGTTTTCTCTTGATCTTTAGCTTTAACAGCAATTTGTGAAAACCCAGAATAACCATCAAGAAAGCAAAAATGAGTATTTTTAGATAATCTTTCTAGCATTTGATCAATAAAGGGTAAAGGGTAATGATCTTTTTTAGTAACTTTATTAACTTTTCGAAAATCAATGCACATTCTATACCCTACAACTACTCTTTGAGGAATGAGCTCATCATTATCATTAGGCACAACAGTCATACCTCCTTTCTTGGGAACACAGTGCACAGGACTAACCCATCTACTATCAGCAATAGGATATATAATACCAGCTTCAAGGAGTCGTAGTACCTCATTCCTTACCACTTCCTTCATCTTTGGAATTAGACGACGCTGAGGTTCAACAACAGGCTTTGCATCATCTTCCATATTAATAGCATGTTGGCAAATAGAAGGAGAAATCCCCTTCAAATCATCAAGAGTGTAGCCAATAGCGCCTCGATGCTTCTTCAATATTTCCAATAACCTTTCTTCCTCAATCTCTGAAAGCTTAGAACTAATAATAACAGGATATATTTTCTTATCATCAATATGAGCATATTTAAGATTATCGGTAAAGGCTTTAAATCAAAAACAGGATCTTCCTTTGGTGGCGGTGTTGTACCCAAATCTTCCACCGTAAATCATGCTTGAGAATAGGTTGGCGAAGAAAAATTTCCTCAAGCTCATCTCTTTCTTTCCTAAAAATTCGCTCTCGCTATCCTCCAAATGTTGCTGCAAAGGATTATTAGGAACAAGGACAATAGATGCACATTGCTCCATTTTAAAATCATTACTAGGCAAATCAGCTTTATAAGGAGTTTTAGTAAATTTAGAGAAGTTAAACTCATAAGATTCACCAGCAAATTTAGTCAAAATTTTCTCTTTCTTGCAATCTATAATAGCTCCACAAGTATTTAGAAAAGGTCTACCAAAAATAATAGGACAATAATCACTAGCAGCAGAACCAAGTACCAAAAAGTCAGCAGGATATTTAATCTTACCGCATAAAACTTCCACATCTCGAACAATACCAATTGGAGAAATAGTTTCTCTATTAGCCAGCTGAATAACCACATCAATATCTTCAAGTTCACAAGAATCAATTTCGTGCATAATCTCCGTGTAAAGCTCATACGGAATAGCACTAACACTTGCACCAATATCACATAATCCATAATAACAATGATCACCAATTCTAACAGATAGCATAGGAACACTAGCTTGTTTGGGTTTATTAGGATGTGAAACAATATTAGAAGCATCTTCACAGAAAATAATATGACCATCCTCCACATTTTCAGTCACAAGATCTTTAACTATTGCAACAACAGTTCAACTTTTATTTGTTCTTCGGTTCTATGGTTTCTTTCACTTTTATGAACCGCACTATTGATAACAGAGTACTCCTTCATTTTAGCAGGGAAAGGAGTTTTTTCAATATAAACCTCAGGAATAACATGATCAGCAGTTTCAACTACAACACATTTATTAATAGATGAATCAATTTTATCTTTATATGGTTCATGATACTTATCAAAGTTCTTTTTTGGCAATTCATAATGAGAGGCAAAAGCTTTAAAAAGATTTACAGCAACTTGAGAATCAAGACCATATGTAGCACTCATATTACGAAATTTATCAGTATCCATAAAAGCTTCAATGCATTTATAATCATAAATTATACCTGATTCTCGATCTTTGTCGTTCTCCCATCCTTCAGTATTTTCTTGGATTCGATCAAGAAGGTCCCTTTTAAACTCTTCTTTGTTGCGTGTAAATGATCCAGAACAAGAAGTATCCAGCAAGGTCTTGTCTTGAAAAGAAAGTCTTGCATAGAAATTATCAATAATAACATTACCAGGAAGCTCATGAATGGGGCATTTGAGCATTAAAGACTTCAATCTCCCCCAAGCTTGGGCGATGCTCTCTCCATCATGAGGCCAAAAATTATATATGCGATTCCGATCCTTATGAATTTCACTTGGAGGATAGAACTTAGAATAAAACCGGGGCACAATATCATTCCATTCAAGAGAATCCCCATTATCCAATAATTTATACCAATGCGCCGCTTTACCGGACAGCGACAAAGAGAATAGTTTCTTCCTCACTTCATCCATAGCAATACCTGCACATTTGAATAACCCGCATAATTCATGCAAAAACAGTAAATGATCACCAGGATGGACAGTTCCATCCCCTTCATAGCGGTTATCCATAACACGTTCAATAATTTTCATAGGTATTTTATATGGTATTACTTCCTCACCTGGCGCTTCATCCACTACCGTTGCAGTAGTAGTAGATTTCCCAAATAGAAATTGAAGAGAAGATCTCTCCATAATGACTTATAGCAGCAGGCAGAAATAAAATCAGCACAACAGTAAAGGTTTTCCTTACCAATTCCACTTACCAATAGCGCTTCACTCCCCAACGGCGCCAGAAAATAGTCTTGATGACCCACAAGTATAGGGGTGTATCGTAGTATCTTCGATAAGTAAGAATGTCGATCCCAACGAGGAGCAAGGTGTTGAAGCGATTTCGATGAAGGATTAAATGCTCACAAATATTCGGGGGTTTGATGTAACAGTTGAATAAAGTACGAGTATGTAAAGTGCGAGAGTAACAATTGCAGCGAGTGGCCCAATCCTTTTTAGCACAAAGGACAAGCCGGTTTGTTTACTTATAATGACCAAACGTTCTCGAGGACACATGGGATTTTAGTCTAGTGCTTTCGCTACATACGGCTAAATAATCTTCATTGTTATGATAAGTGTTGTGTGGGTGAACCTATGCTAATGTACCGCCCTTCCTAGGACTAATACATACTTGTGATTATACCCCTTGCAAGCATCCGCAACTACAAGAAAGTAATTAAGAAATAAATCTAACCACAGCCTTAAACTCTGAGATCCTGCGATCCCTCCTGCATCGATATACCAACGGGGTTTAGGTTTCTCACTCCGGCAACCCCGCAATTGGCAAACGAATACAAGATGCATTCCCCTAGGCCCATAAATGGTGAAGTGTCATGTAGTCGACGTTCACATGACACCACTAGAAGAATAACACCACAACTTAAATATCACACCATTGAATATTACTCAACCATAGTTCACTACTAACATTTAGACTTCACCCATGTCCTCAAGAACTAAACGAACTACTCACGAGACATCATACGGAACATGATCAGAGGTGATATGATGATGAATAACAATCTGAACATAAACTTGGTTCAATGGTTTCACTCAATAGCATCAACAACAAGTAGAAATCGATACCGGGAGAGTTTCCCCTATCAAACAATCAAGATCAAACCCAAATTGCTATGGCGGTGACGGTGTCCAGCGGTGATGACGGCGATGTTGATGGTGGAGATGATGATGATGGTGATGGCGATGATGTCCAGCTCGATGACGGTGACGATGGCGTTTTCCCCCTCCCGGAGGGAATTTCCCCGGATTCCTGCCCGCCGGAGAGCTCTTTTCTCTCTGGTGTTCTCCGCCGCAGAGGCGGCTGTAACTCTTCGCGAGGTACCCTCTGTGGCTTAGGTCTTCGGGACGAAGGGTTTGGCGAAGAAAAGGAGGCGAAAGGGGTCGTGGGCCCTCCACACCACAGCCGGCGCGGCCAGGGCTGGGCCGCGCCGCCTAGGGTGTGGGCCCACCCTGGCTGCTCCTGCTCCTCCTTCTCGCTTCCTTCGTCATCTTGAAAAATAGGATTTTGGTATAATTTCCTTCCAGAGTTGATCTTCCGAAATATTGCGTTCGACGGTGCTTTTTCCAGCAGAATCCGGCTCCGGTGTTCGATCCTCCAATAACGATGAAACATGCAAAATAGATGAAATAACATAAGTAATGTGTCCCAATATGAAATATATCAATGAATAACAGCAAATTATGATATAAAATAGTGATGCAAATTGGACGTATCAAGGGAGTAGTTCTCCATCGAGGCTGAGGGCTCTACCGGTAGCTATGTGGTTAATCTCTCTCTCTGTACCCCAATACAATGATCTCATGAATTGCTTTGCATGATTGAGATCCATATGATGAGTTTTGTATCACTATTAGTCTATGTGCTACTCTTGTGATGTTATTAAAGTAGTCTATTCCTCCTTCACGGTGTAATGGTGACAGTGTGTGCATCGTGTTGTTCTTGGCATAGGTTATGATCATAATCTCTTGTAGGTTATGGAGTTAATTATTACTATGATAGTATTGATGTGATTTATTCCCCCTTCATAGTGTAAAGGTGACAGTGTGTATGCTATGTTAGTACTCGGTTTAGATTGCAAAGATCTATTATGCTCTAAGGTTACTTAAACATGAATATCGAATGTTGTGGAGCTTGTTAACTCCGGCATTGAGGTGCTCTAGTAGCCCTACACAACGAATGGTGTTCATTATCAAACAAGAGTATATGTAGTACAAAGGAAGAGAACTTATTTATTTATGTGATCAATGATGAGAGTGTCCACTAGTGAAAGTAGGATCCCTAGGCCTTGTTTCCAATACTGCAAACACCGCTTGTTTACTGTTCTACTGCATGTTTACTTCCTGCAATATTACCACCATCAACTGCACGCCAGCAAGCACTTTTCTGGCGCGTTATCTGCTCATATTCATTCATACAACTTGTATTTCACTATCTCTTCACCGAACTAGTGCACCTATACATCTGACAAGTGTATTAGGTGTGTTGGACACACGAGACTTCTTGTATCGTGATTGTGGTTGCTTGAGAGGGATATCTTTGACCTCTTCCTCCGAGTTCGATAAACCTTGGGTGATCCACTTAAGGGAAACTTGCGCTGTTCTACAAACATCTGCTCTTGGAGGCCCAACACTGTCTACAAGAATAGAAGCACCCGTAGACATCACCAGCGTTTGCAGCGGGACCTGATATGTCTCCAACGTATCTATAATTTCTCATGTTCCATGCTTGTTTTATGACAATACCTACATGTTTTATTCACACTTTATAATGTTTTTATGCATTTTCCGGGACTAACCTATTAACAAGATGCCGCTGCCAGTTTTCCGCTGTTTTTGATTTCAGAAAAGTTAGTTTACGGATATTCTCGGAATTGGACGAAACAAAAGCCCACGGCCTTATTTTCCACGGAGTGTTCCAGAAGACCGAAGGAGAGACGAAGAGGAGCCACGAGGAGACCACACCATAGGGGGGCGTGGCCCCACCCCTGGCCGCGCCGCCATATGGGGTGGCCCCTCGGGTGTCCCCCGACGCTGCCCCTTTGCCTATTTATTCCTTCCGTCGCGAAAACCCTAGTACCGAGAGCCACGATACGAGAAAAGCTCTAGAGACACCACCGCCGTCAACCCTACCTCGGGGGGGTCGAGACGGACTCGCCGGAGAGGGGAATCATCACCGGAGGGCTCTACATCGCCATGCCCGCCTCCGATGCGTGAGTAGTTCATCCTTGGACTATGGGTCCATAGCAGTAGCTTGATGGTTGTCTTCTCCTCTTGTGCTATCATGTTTAGATCTTGTGAGCTGCCTATCATGATCAAGATCATCTATTTGTAATGCTACATGTTGTGTTTGTTGGGATCCGATGAATATGGAATACTATGTCAAGTTTATTATTGATCTATCATATATGTTATTTATGTTCTTGCATGCTCTCCGTTGCTAGTAGAGGCTCTGGCAAGTTGATACTTGTGACTCCAAGAGGGAGTATTTATGCTAGATAGTGGGTTCATGTCTCCATTGAATCTGGGGGAGTGACAGCAACCCCTAAGGTTGTGGATGTGCTGTTGCCACTACGGATAAAACATCAATGCTTTATCTAAGGATATTTGTATTGTTTACATTACGCACAATACTTAATGCAATTGTCTGTTGTTTGCAACTTAATACTGGAGGGGTGCGGATGCTAACCCGAAGGTGGACTTTTTAGGCATAGATGCATGCTGGATGGCGGTCTATGTTCTTTGTCGTAATGCCCTAAGTAAATCTCATAGTACTCATCATGATATGTATATGCTTCTCTATTTGTCAATTGCCCAACTGTAATTTGTTCACCCAACATGCTATTTATCTTATTGGAGAGACACCACTAGTGAATGGACCCCGGTACATTCTTTTACATCTGAAATACAACCTACGCAATCATTGTTCTCTTTTGTTTTCTGCAAGCAAACATAATTCTCCACACCATACGTTTAATCCTTTGTTTTGCAAGCCGGAGATTGACAACCTCACCGTTAAGTTGGGGCAAAGTAGTTTGATTGTGTTGTGCAGGTTCCACGTTGGCGCCGGAATCACTGGTGTTGCGCCGCACTACACTCCTTCACCAACAACCTTCACGTGGCCTTCATCTCCTACTGGTTCGATAAACCTTGGTTTCTTAGAAAACTCGCTGCTGTACTCATCATACCTTCCTCTTGGGTTCCCAACGGACGTGTGCTTTACCGTCACAAGGAGCTACTTTTCTGGCGCCATTACACCCCAGAGATTTCTAACTCCCACACGCCAGCAGGGCCTCAAGGGAAACTACTGGTAATTAAGGTACTCCTTTTAATAGATCACCGGAGCAAAGCATTAACACTTGGTGAAAACATGTGATCCTCATATCAAAGCCATCCCCTCCGGTTAACCCAATTCGAGATCACTTTGGGGCCTCGGGTTCCAGACAAAGACATGTGCATACAATTTGTAGATACAATCTAGGTAACAATTATAGAGCCTAGATCTAAGATCATGCCACTCGTGCACTAGTGATAAGCATTAAACATAACAATATTGCAGCAACAAATACTTCACAAATTTATAAGATATACTAAACATAATGATCAATCCATCGGATCCCAACAAACACAACACCGAACATCATATGGATCTCAATCATGTAAGGCAGCTCATGAGATCATTGTATTGAAGCACATGGGAGAGAGTACCATCTAGCTACCGCCAAGAACCCATAGTACCTGCAGGAACTACTCACAAACCATCATGGAGTCGAAGTGGAGGCGGTGGAGTCGATGGCGATGGCTCCGGGGGCACTTCCCCGTCCGGCAGTGCCGAACAGAGACTTTGTCCCCCGAACTTGGTTTCGGCGATGACGGCGGCTACGGAACTTTTCGTGGATGGAGGGTGATATGTTTCGGAGTTTTTAGGTCAGAGGGGTCTTATAGGCGAAGAGGCGACGCGAGGGGGTGCACGGGGTGCCCATACCACCCCCAGGCGCGGCCAGGCCTAGGCCCGCGCCTGGGCCTGGTATGGCTGCCCCGTGGCACATCTCCATCTCCCCTTCTGGCTCCCGGAGTATTAGAATTTCTGTGATTTTTCCAGAATTTTCTGAGCACTTTCAATTTTTGATATTTTCTGCAATAAACAGACATAAGAAACAGAAACTGGCACTGTGACACTTGTTAATAGGTTAGTCCAATAAATTTCATAAAATGATGCAAAGTGCATATAAAACATAGAGGAATTGGTGTAAAACAAGCATGGAGCATCAAAAATTATAGATACGTTTGCAACGTATCACTGCACTCTAGGACTTCTGCAATCTCTTCTACTCCGGGAATTGACATGAACTTAGGGCATCTCCAACCGTGCGACCCAAACGGACGTCTATTTTATCCGTTTGGGTAGCCAGCCGGACACCCCGGAGACGTGCGGACGTCCTGCAGACAACCACCTCAAGTTTCGTTCCCCAACGCTTAGAAGAAGCTAGTACGACAACGACGAGCGGCCAAGACTCTGGAGTGCGCGGGGCAGGCAGAGGCGAGCTCGGCCGACGAGCCGCTCCCGCACACGCAGCACGGCGACCTCGACGCCAGCACGCACGCGCGGCACGGCGAGCTCAGCCAGGACGAGCGCCTCACGCGGGAGCACATCGCCGTGGGCACGACGACCAGGGGCGGAGGTTCTTGGCGAGCGGCGCGGTGGCCGGCCCTGCAGCGATACGGGCGCGACGTTGGTCTTGGCCGAGGCGGAGCTCGCCAGCGCCTGCGCGGCCGCCTCGCGCGCGCCGTCGGTCTTGGCCGAGGCGGAGGACGCCCGGCGGCGAGAGCCGGCATGCTCGCCGCCGCCGCGCGCCCAGCGCCGCGGCGCGTGGCCGACGGTGCTCACGGTGGCGGCGCGGCGAGGCCCGTGTTGCGGTGGCGAGTGACGCGCGCCCGCCCCGGCGGCGGCGCAGCGCGCGGTGGCGGCGGCGGGCGCGGCGCGGCCGGAGCCAGTGCCCGCTGAGACGAGCCTGAGGCGTCGAGCGCCGCGGCGGCTTGGTCGGGCTCCTCGCGCGATGGCCGCTGTGAGGCCGGGCGAGGCCGCCCCAGCAGTCGGCCGGGACGAGCGCCTCGCGCACGGCCGCTGCGAGGCGCTGCAAGGCGAGGCCGCCCCGAGGCGCAGCTTCCTCCCAGGCGGAGCTCCTCATGCCGTGCTCGCGGCCGACGAGGTGTGTATGTAGTGGCGGCCGTCGCGGAGCTCGTTTCGGCGGCGGCGAACTCCGGCATGGATGAAAAAAAAAAGGTCTAGCAAAGGGCGGCGGAGGCCTCCATGCGTGGGCGACGGCGGCAGTGCGCCAGGCGAGCCTTCCCGCCGGCAGCCATGGGAGCATCCATGGGGAAAAGAAGTCAGAGAGAGGGACAGAGGAGAGAGAGTGGTGTGGTTGGCTTTGTCTCTCTGGCAACTGGGCCATACGTGGATAGAAACGACCATCCGCGCATGTCCTTGTCTGTCCGTGACCACGCAAATTGTCCGCAAATTTAGTCGAGGTTTGGGTCGTGCCAGACCACGCGGGCCGTCCGTTTTGCATTTGGGTCCGCGCGTTGGGACGTGTTTTTACCCAAAAGGACGCTCGCGGACGGTTTAGGTCTCCCCGTTGGAGATGCCCTTAGGAACTGAAATTACAACAACAAATCATGTCAGTTCATCGAGTCGAGCCTCACAACGACAAATAAAGTAATAATAATAAAAATAGCTTTGACAAATGAATAATAATAATAGTCACATCTCGTCTCACGGATCCCCTACATCTCCCACACAAAGGGGATTTATTCGCACATAAGAGGATAATTGCACAAAGACATAATGATTATATAAATGAAGTTCATCTTGATATTACCATAGCAAGCTATAAATAAAATCAAACCAAATCCAATATCAAGAGTCTCGAATGCGAATAATTTATAACCCTAGTTCTTACAAAGATGAATCTCTCTATCTCTCTCTTTCTCTCTCTCTCTCTCTATGTGGTCATTATGATGGTGGACTGAAGGATCTTTAGGAGGAAGATCGCAGCGAACTTCGAGGGATGAGTTATTCTTCTTCTTCGAATATTTTCTTCTCTGTTTGTGGACGAAATGTGGCAGATGTGAATGTTTTTCATCATCGTTGCATTCACAGAAGTTGTTCCTTTTTAAAAGGCGAATGAGGCATCGGGTGGTATGGTCACGTTAAAACAGCAGCTGCCTGGAATGAAAATCTTCTTAATTAAAGACTTTCTTACTTTCCTCCAAATTTTCATTTATAGCTTGATTTCGTTCCTAAATTAACTATTTCCTGAAAGTATCATGAAATTATAAGGAAATGCAAGGTTCGTGGTATTTGGCACTTTGCATGTCAGTTGGAAAGCAAAAACCAACGAATCCAAATAAGAAAAATATGAAAACACCTCGAAAAAATATGTCGTTTTTAGGAGCTATCAGAAACCGATCCAACCCACGCAAAAAAATCCACATTTTTTTAACTCACTATAACCGTAAAAGGCCTTCGTGGGTAACCAAACATGCCCTTGAGCGTTCCTCTGGGCCAACGTTTGGCAAGCTTTGGGTCGGTGTGATGCATGCCTAACCATCCAGGTACGAAACCAAACATTCAATTTCTTTTTGGCCCGGTGGGGTATGTTCAGAATTCCGTGGGCAACCAAGCACGCCTTCAGTTTTCCCACTGTTTGTGTGCATTTGTGTGACCATCTGAGGCTAGGGGATTGTTTGGTTGCCCGCGCCAATGTTTTGCCTACTCATACAAGATAGTCGTATACTCAGCCAGCACGTGCACATACAAGCTCTTAGGGCCTGTTTGTTTGGGCTGTGGCTGGCTGGCTGTGCAGGGAAAGCTGCTGTATAGGAAAAGCTCTCGTATTTAACCTGAACGGGGCTGCAGGAAATACTAGTACAAAGAATTTGCTTCTCGTGGGGCCAAGGAGATGTCGTGGTCGTGGGGGTTCGTAATCGGCGACAGGGTCTCACGCGGAGCTCATAATCACGTTGGGCTGAGATCTTCTCTGGCCAGGACGGCAGGCCAGGACGGCAGCAGCGGCTCTCCGGCGTCCTTCCGGTCAGGCCGGCGGCGATTTCCACAGGGCGGGAGCTGCGGAAATCGCAGTCGATCTGAAAAGGCAGGACCGGCGATAGTCAGGCGCGAAAGGTGAGAATCGGCCTGGGACGTCGGGCGTCGGCGGATGGAGGCGGGGGATGGTGGATGCGGAGTATCGCCGGCGGCAGTGGCCGAGCGGCAAGGGCTATTTTGCCTCAGGTCGCTCCTCTAGCGATGGGGAGAAAACTGTTCAGCTTGGCGGTGGCATGCAACGTAAATACTGCGAAACAACATGACCTAGTCTAAAAAACGGCTCAGCTATTAAGGAGAAGCTGCGGGAAGCACTGCTTTGCCATCTCTGCCTATTGCCTGCTTCGGCTTTGGCAAAGCCAGCCCCCAAAGCTGACCGTTTGTTTCGATTGGATGGCTTTTTTCTGTGGAAAGCTGAAAAAAGCCCAAACAAACACCCCCTTAGACAGGTTGTGCTTCGTGTTTGCTCAGTTATCCACTTCTGCACATGAGTCCTCCCCGGATCCGTTGTATATCTGTGATTCGATATAATCCGCATTCGAAACTGCATGTGACCATTATCCACTCCGATCTGAATCCTCTGCAAAAGTATGGTAATGGACATGGAAATAACAATATCTGATTCGACCCGATCCGTTTTCATCCCTACCGGTGGAGGACCTGATCTGGATTCTCGTTTTTTAGGGTCTCATGTGTAAAAGTGTAATTTATTTTATCTTTGGGGGTCTTTTTTGTAACTTTTAATCTCACTGACAGTTTTTTTCACTGACAGGTGTTTTTGAGGGTTACTCACGGACAGTTATTAATGTAGTTTCAGGCCTTTCGAGGTCCTTCCCGCGTTCTAAAAAAAATACTCCATTTGTTTTGGACCTCCAGTGTGCAAGTGTGCAGTTCAACGCAAAAGCGGGTTCCACAAGAATCCATTAGGGCCAATCTAATATTCACGGCCCAACACATCGGCCCGTCGACGAGAAGTCTCCTCCTCTTACCCCGTCGACCCAGCGCACGAAGGGTTAACTGCACATTTGCGCAGCAGCGGTTTCTCTCTCAAAAAAAAAGGTTACACAGCGGAGGTTATCGGCGTCAACCGGCGGCGGCCGCCGGGCATCAGCATGGACGAGAAGACGCAGAAGAAAGTGGAGGCGGCGGTCCTGGAGATTCTCCGCGGCTCCGATATGGCGTCCCTCACGGAGTACAAGGTCCGGAGCGCCGCCGCCGACCGCCTCGGCATCGACCTCTCCCTCCCCGACCGGAAGCTCTTCGTGCGACGCCTGGTGGAGGACTACCTCCAGTCCCTCGCCGACGAAGAAGAAAAGAAGCAACAGGGCGGCTCCGGCGAGGAGGGGGAAAAGAAAGAGCACCGCCAGGAGGAAGAGCAGAAAGAGGAGAAGGAAGAGGAAAAGGAGGAGGAAAAGGAGGAGGAAGATGAAGAGGAGGAGGAGGAGGAGGAGGAGAAGAAAGTAGTTGTAGGGAAGGAGTTGGACGACAACGGAGACCTCATCCTCTGCCGCGTGAGTTCAACTTTTTTTTCTAGCCCGCCTAAATAAGGGTAAGGTTCTGCTAGGTTTTTACGGTGCGATGTGTTTGCGTTTGCAGCTGTCGTCCAACAGGAGGGTGACGCTGTCAGATTTCAAGGGCATGACGCTGGTGTCCATCCGCGAGTACTACCTGAAGGACGGCAAGGAGATGCCCTCCTCCAAAGGTACTGCAAATCTTGCAATCTTTCTTGAGCCCAAGCATTGGATTTCTGATCCAATGCTAGATTTGATTATTTTGCTTGTTCAGTAAGAATGGAGTTTCGTCTTAGTATGTTCACAGTTATGAAAAACTCACTAGTTGTGGCAACCTCACTGCATCGTCAATTCGGTTCAGCCCTTGCAGGAAAGAGTATATCGGTTGCCTGAAATCCACAACATCCAATTATGTCAAAACTGAGACAGTCTGGTGCCATTTTGCCATGCTCGTTTCTTCCTTAAGCTGTTGCATTCCACTTGCAAATGGTGGAGAGTAATGCAAATATTGAGTTTTGCACATCTATAAGCTATTGCATAGTTACGTCAGAAAACAAATTCTTGCATATCATTCATGTTGTAGTAGGATGTGGAATCTGCTCGAACTAAAGCTTTGTGCAAAAGTCCCCATGTAAAGTATGGTCTTAGTGATATCGCTCTTGATTGAAACCAACTTCCCTGTTATCATTTTTCCTGTGGCTATTATTGCTTCGCCATAAACTTTGATCTTGTCTTGATGCAACTATGTAGCGATGCTCAGTTAACCACTGCTCACTGCTAGATTATGATTAGGGTGCCTTTTCTTCTTCTATGGCTGCTGCCCTACTAGTAGTTTATCTGCTGTGAATCAACTTATGAAAATGGTTTAAATTCTGCACAACATACTAGTATTCAGAAGGTATCAATAATATAGTAGGTTCATTTGTCTGCGCAGAATCAACTTAATAAAAATGGTCAGCAAAATTAATATATTAGTATTCAGAAGGTATCATTGAACACTTGAACTCAGCACATCATACTTGACTGATATTCAGAAGGTATCTCCCAACTTTATGAACCTGTTCTATGATCTTACCTCTTCTTAGGTTGAACAAACCAGTGGATAATGGTTTCCTTTGTCATGTTGCTCCTGGCATTCCTTCATATATTATCCATTGTCCGGAGCAGTTGGTGTGTTTTACTTAGCATTTCAGTCTCATTGATGTGATACTCAAGAACAAGCAACAATCAATCCATTACAATCTTTTACTGTATAGTTAGTGAGGGAGTCAGATCCTGGTGAATGTTTCACATGAGACAGCCTCCTATTCCATAATAATACCTTTTATTATTTAATTTAAGGTCAAATCGGTTGTTGCTTTCAGTTCTTAATTTTCATATTTGAGTTTGATACTTCCAACATATGTATCATCTTCATTGGCATTATGTACGTGGTGCTGAATATTTTGAATTCTGTAGCTGCTGCTTTCTGCTGTGTTGTTTTGTGTTCCATTTTACACCCCATTTCTTATGCTGACATGTGCTCCTTAAATGAAGGGATAAGTATGACGGTTGAGCAGTGGGAAGCATTTCATAATTCTGTACCTGCAATAGAAGATGCCATTAAAGACCTTGGAGGATCAGACTGAGAGCACCAAATCTCTGAAGCTTCTCCTTTAGTCAGGATGTCCATGGGTGTTGGGTGCTAGTGATCCATGGAGCTACTAGAGTTCCTGTGGACATCTGCGAAGCTTGTCTCCCTTAGTTAAGGTTCCTACTGATGCGTGCTGAGTAGTCAGTTTGGGTGTGTCTGTTAACGTTATCCGCCCGTATGATGGACCGAAGTTTCGTTAAGCTACCATGTGACCCGTGTTTGATTAATCGTATGGAGAGAGTAGGACAACTGCTGAAAGCTGTCGTTTTCGGCTGAAGTAAAATCAGGGATCGTCATGTGCACACATCTAGATCATCGACAGTTCGAATTTCCGATTGTGATGCTGCTACCGCTACCTACAAGAAGAGGCTTGACAGTGTGTACCGGCCTAAGCTTGTTCACACTAACCAGGACTAGAATTATCTATCCTACAAGACAGTAGTAGGCAACTGAGCTTTGTGGACTAGGCTCTGGTTGCTGCGCTGGTAGGCGACTGAACTATCTGCGCTCCTTAATAGCATAATAATATTGTAAAATAAGTTATACAGAGCCAAAGTTAAACTGAACAAGTTAAACGCTTTCCAATGTTTGCATACTTTCATGCGCTGGATCTCCATCAGATTGACGCACGGAGGCCACATCGTCTCCCGTGATTAAAATTGATCACTGGTGGATCGTCTTATCCGTAGCGTCTGTTATAAACTTCAAATTGTCATTACTTGAAGGTCATACAGGATCCTGCTAGTTTATTTCACTCGAACAAAGGACGTTCTGTCCGAAGGCAGGATCAGCAGGATCTACTCCCTGATCATCCCAATGTTATTTTTGCATGGAAGAGGACAAGCTTGCAGGGTCTTTTGATATTATTACCAGCCCCGAGCTGCTGGATTTTAGTGTCCTGGCTCTACTTAATTAAAAGATGCATCTTTGTATCTGAAATCTGATGCTGATAAGAAGGAATCTCGATCTACATGCCTAATATATTTGAGCTCTAGAGAGGGGCAGAGCAGGTGATCAAAAGCCTTTTCTTTTCCTTTAACAAAGCTGATCAGAAGCCCTCATGTTTCACGACTCCCTCAGTCCTGAAGCCAGGACAAAAGGACAGGTAGAACTTAATTTCAGGGTTGCAGTGAATTAGATAGACTTCAGCTGCTTGATTTGAACGGCCCCCTTGACCACCAGGATTAATGCTCCAAGAAGCAAGCACAACAAACAAAAGACCATCAATTAGTTGTGTACGATCTATAGGAATTGTGATCTCAAGCTACTTTAGCTAATTGGTCAATTCCCTAGGATGAATTGTGTCATTTTTCCTGCTTGTAAGGATCGAATTAACAATTTATAAAAATTTAACACTACAAGGTCTCCAGATACTACCTCCATCCCAAAGCTTAAGTTTTTTTTTTTTTGATATTTTGTAGATACCATATGAAAATAATTCCATTATCTATCTAATGATATTGATTATGTATTTTGGATGCTAATGTTTTTTGGTAAAAACTTGGTCGAATTTGACATAGTTTGACTTTCTAAAAACAATACAAATCTTAAGCTTTAGGATGAAGGTAGTACTATATTGTTGTCGGGCCTTGTGGCTCGTTTGCAATTAATTTGTTGTTGGAAGGATCATCATGGTCAGCAGACAGCAGAGCTCTCTTCTCAGCCAAAACAGACTGCAGTTTACACATATATCCGCACAGGCACAAACGAAGACTAGAAACGAGGTAGCAGATTAGTTTGGCAACAAAAAAATCTAAAACTGAAACATGGCAATGCCATAGTATTTTAGTATCGAGCAAAACAATACTTTAGTTTTTCTCCTTTCTCAGTTTTAGAAAAAAAAAGGATCAGAATTCTTTATTCAATACTTTAAAAAACATAGTTCCGGAAATACTTCAGTTTTAAAACCACAATATTTATTTGATCCAAACACCTCAAAGTATTTAATACTTTAATATTTGTAGAAACTGAAGTATTCCGTGAATACTTCAAAAATAGTTTGATGCCAAATGGGGCAATTAGTTATCTCATTTCTTTCTTCTCCGCGTCCTCTATGAGCCGGGTCCAATTATATAAAAGAAGATGCATGCATTTTACATGCGCATACACTCGCCCGGTCATCCATACGAAAGAATTTACACGCATAACCTCTATGAGTACCTCAGAGAGATTGAGCCGGTGGGCCAGGTTTTGAGATTGACGAAACCACCTCACGTGTCTCAGTATCGATGAAGACATATCGCCCACCTTTATAAGACACATGTCTGTTAAACCTCTAGCGAGCTACAACCACCATCGTAGACATTGAACCTCAGTTTCGTTCTAGATGGATACCTAGTTATTGATATCAAAAAGTTATATGGTCCACAAGTTACTCAAAGCTATGTTTCTCTCTCATAGGTCTTTAGCCCAGGATATTTCTCATGATTTCTTTTTTTCCACACAAATGGGCGATGCGCTCTTGTGACATGATAGAATTACCTTTGCCACAGGAACAACGGTATATGAAAAGAACAAATAACTAATCGTTTCGTACCACCAACACAACACATTCTTTCACGCTCACCTAGGACCATGCGTTGCTGCAGAATTACAACTATGATTTTCGGAAGAGGGGTGGCAATGTTCTATCGCATTGATGTGGTACCTTGTCTTGCTCTATGACATGTGGGCCTCGTGTATGGCGGATCCACACGTCGGTGCCACGGCAAGGCACCACAATGGTAGAGGATTATTTTCCCCTTTTGACCACATCATCAGAGATATAAATAAACAATGTTATCGATTTTTTTCTCCCTAAAACAGTACTAACCTTATTTTGCGAATAAAACAGTAACCTTTCAGTCCTGGACGCGACGCGAGAGAATCCATGATGCAGTGCAGGCTATGGGCGACTTGAATTAATAGCTCGATCAAGCGTGACGCGCGTCGGACCACGGACGAGTCCGCGGAAAGACGAATGGGAGACGAGGCGAGCCAGTCGGGTCGCGGGCCGTGGCGGCACATCGATCAAGTCCTCTAACAAATTACGTCGGAACCGAACTTTTTCGGCGAATTTACAGGTTCGGGCCGAAGCGCGCACCGATCAGTGACCAAAAACTTGAGCCGGCCAGAATACGAAGTTCAGTGCCCCGAACATTTCCCCGCACGGCCCCTACTAAAAGGGATCACGGAGGGGAGTTTGGTTCGCAAACCCTACTCCCCTCCGCCGTCTTCTCTCCCTCCACCGCCGCCAGTAGGCTCCGACGAGCAATCCGCGCGAAGCCAGAAACCTATCCTCCGCCCGCTGCCGCACGATGGCCTCCCGTGGAGGTTCGGAGGGCCGTGCCGCCGGATTGGGGGGCGGCGATTCGCCGCCGCGTCCGCCCATCTTCCGTACCGAAGCGGAGCGGCGGAAGTGGAAGCGGAGCGAGGGGTCGCGCAAGAGGAGCGCACGCCGGTGGACCAACTAGGGGCTCACGCCCCCAGGGAAGCTCGCCCGCTACGGCAACCAGGCCGAGGACTCCTCGTCTAGGCAGTCGAGCCGCGCACTGCCCGTGCCCGTGGCTGCGACCATCGAGGAGGACGACCTCGCCCCCGCTCGATCGCCAACATTCTCCACCGAGGACTACGTCCACGGCAGCGATGAGGAGGAGGCGGTGATGGTGCAGACCTTCGCCATCAGCGAGGCGGAGGCGAAGGCGAAGGCGCGCTTCCGTCGGGAGGAGGCCGACACCGTCCGCCGGTGCGGGAGTACGAGGCCCGCCGGGAGGCCCGCGTCCGCAAGGTCAAGCTCGAAATAGTCGAGCTTGACAACGAGGACGCGTGAAGACTTCACGGCGCCGACGATCTCCGCCAGCACCGGCACCACCGCGCGCGCCATAGCTCTAGTAGGCCACATTTTGCTCATTTAGCTAGGTTAGGTTGTCGGTGTGCCAGTAGTATTGTCAATTCCCCGCGCTATGTAAAGTATCGATGCTCAATGGGAGCATCTATTTCATCTAAACTGTGATCATCGATTAAAATTACCCGCGCCAATTCGAATTCCTGTTTTCGGTTCCATTTTTAGGGTTCCATTCCGCACCACTGCCAATTTCGTCAGAACTCGCGTTTTCGGTGAACTGAACTCCCCCTTTTTGGTTTTCGTTTTTTTCGGTTTCTAAGGGCATCTCCAGCGGCGCGACGCAAACGGACGCTGAGCGACCGTTTGTGTCCGCCGTGACCGGAAATACATCTCGCACTATCTCCAGCGGGGCCGTCCGTGGAGACGCAAACCTGACCCAAATATGCGCCAGGTTCACGTCTCTGCGAACGCTGAGCGGCGCACAAAGTGTCCGCTCGGTCCTCGCACGGGCCCACCTGGCAGGGACACAACTGCTTCGTCTTCCGCGGCATTACTTGCGGCCGGCGCGCTGCAGCCTTTGCAGGGCCGCGTTAATGGCGCACCTCGGCTTCCGTGAGCGTGCGCAGCTAGGCGGCGTTGCAGTGGCAGGCCATTGAAGGCGTGATGGCGTCCGAGTCTCTTAAAGGGAGCTGCCGGCGGCTATTTCCCCGACCAAACCATTGGCACATCCCACACTATCCACCCCACCGACGCTATGGGGAAGAAATGATGGCCGTTCCGCAAGACCAAGAACGACCACAAGTCTAGCGGCTCGGTCCGGCAAGAAGGCACGGCTCGGCCGGTACGTCCGCGTCGACTTCGCGCGGCAGCTATGGGAGGAAAACCGGTCGGTACCATGGCCGGACGCGAACTTGCCGGGAGGGGGCTGGTACCTCAACTTGAGGAGCGTGCCGGTTCCCCCGTGCCGCGCGAGGGCCGAGAGCGGCGGGACGAGGTGCGCCGCCGCCGAGCGATCTTGCCGCCGGATCTGCGGGAGGATCCAGCGTACTCGCTGAACTCCTACAACTGGATTTCATTCGGGTCGTGGGATTTCGACACGCGCCGCCGTGCTGGCTACCTCGGCGACGTAGACTACTTCGAGCGCGAGATCGCCGCAAAAGAAGAAAACGACCAGGAGGACGCGGACGAGGACGGCGACGAGGACGAGAACGTGAACATGGCACACTACGACCAAGACGACGGCGGGCCGATGTGGGATCCGGAGACCCAGTCGCCGGACATTTCCGAGGAGGAGGCCACTGCCATGGCACTGGCCAACGAGCAGGACGAGCTCAACGAGCTCGCTTTGTTGGACGGGCTCGCAATCCAGCCTCGCGGTCGGCCGACTCCTCCAGCCACGCCGACGCGTTCAAACGACCGCGCTCCGCCCGCTACCCGGCGTGATCCTGCCACTTGCCCATGCGGCGGTACCTCCTCCTCCGCTGCCGGCGTACAATCTTCCATGGCCGACGCCGGAGTTCATTGACCTCGTCAGCGACGACGACCAGTAGGCAGCACCTACTTTTTGCACGCATTTCTGGCTTATTTATGTTTTTTATTATGTCTTCATGAATGAAAAAAAAATTATACGTCGTGCCGCAGGAGCCACCCCGACGCAAACGGATGCCCGGACGATTTCGACCATTCGGACCGACGCAAATAGACACGACGCGTCCGTTTAGACGTTCGAAATGGGTCGCACCGCTGGAGATGCGCTAAGGTTGTTGGCATGTCTGCGGGGGCGCGCGTGCCCTGCAGCTGACACACAACCAATGCGGCATGCGGGACGGACCGCTGGTTCCGTCGATCTCCATCGTCCGTGCGACGCAGGGCCCGACCGGCCGGCCGCGCCTGTCAAGCGCACATTCGCCCTGAGCCGGACGAGACGGCCAGCCAAAGCGAGGACCGGTCGAGGGCGTGGCTTCGCTGCCTGCGCTTCGCATCATCCGGCAGGACCTGGTCGGCGCGCACCGCGTCCGCGTCTTCACGTGTCACCGCCACCTGCGCGCATGTCGCTTGCGAAAACTTCTCTTGCGGTGCGCGCGCGCGACCAGGCCGGGGACTCTCCGGCCTGACGTTTTCGCGGGAGCGAGACGTCGACGACGACCCGACGAGGAAAGCTTTCAGATCACCGTGTATGTGTACGTACGACCTGAAACGGAGAGAGTGCCTACGTACGTACGTTGCAGTCGGTCAAAGTAAACGCACGCGTGACTTGACGCGCCTAGCTGGTGGGCAGGAATTCCATGGCTTCTTCCAGGAAAATATGCGGGCGCTGACAATGTTCCACGACTCCTTCCAAGAAAACCCAAGGCTGGAAAACTGCTATAGTATGCCCGACATGAAGGCGTCGACAAAGAAGCACCAATGTTGCACCCCGGAGGCCCATGCCAATGGTGACTCCATCCGTCGATTTCGGGACTCCATGAGTGTAACATCCCAAAAAAATTCAAAACAAAACAAATGAATTTCACTAGTTCCAAATTTTGGAACCAACAAAAACTTTTATTAAATTAAGTTTGATACATAGTGATCTTGCTTAATTCTTGTGCTATTGCCATGATTGCTTGTTATTAGTATTTGAAATAATCTTAAACCCTAAACCTCACCCTCTTTTCACCATCTTAGTTAAAATAAAATAAAAGGAAATTAAATAAGAAAAAGGTATATGTGCCTATGGCTATCTTTATAAATCTTTACCCTAGACCTTTCTACTTTGCTTAGAGGTTTGGAAAACCTTCATACACCTTACCTAAGGCTTATCAAACCAAATCCAAGTGGTTTCCAAAGAAAATAAAAAGAAACTAAAAATGCCATAGAGGCATATGAGAGAAAAGTGCAAATTTGTGAATTTAAGAATCTTGACCCTAATACATGTTGTGAATGGTGGGATCACTCCTATATACCATTTCAACACTCAACAACACCAATTGAGTCAAGCCAAGTCAAAGTAAAACACAAATGCAACATATGCATAGAGGCATATGTGACACATAGCCATAATACCCAATTTTTGACCTATGACTTTAAACCTTGACCAAATGTTGCGAAACCATCTCTCAACCTAATATAACACTAAATTGACCCTAACCCATGCCCAAGTAAAGCAAGATCAACACTTTACAAAAATAATGAAAAGTGACACATCACCTCTTATGTGTTATGGCCATTTTTGCAAATCTTTGAACAAGACCATTTGAATTGGTTTCAAGGGTCTTAAAATGTTTCTAAACTAATAGGAACCACATTAGAGTCAACAAAAGTCAACTCCAATGGAGAGAAATCAAATAGGGAGAAATTCCCCAAAATTCACTCACATACACTTAGCCAAATTTGCAAATCTTCAACCAAGGCCACCATTGCTTGACTTATGGTTTCTAAAACTCTTATATAACAAAAACAAACACAAATGCATAAAAGAAACCAGATTCAAATCAAGGGAAATTTCAAATTTGACATACATATGATAATGGTCATATGACCCATTTATAAAATCTTCACTACTTTACCCCCCTGCATTTGAATCTTCCTAAACTAAACTTGGTCAACTATGACCATGTCATCCAAGACCATGTCAAGGTCAACAACTTTCATGTTGACCATCCCTGCTGAAGTTGACCAGGTTGACCAGAATAAGATGGACAAGAAAGGACTTTGAATTAAAGAGAAGATGATCCACTTTTTGAAATGTTGCAAACCTTCACCAAATTGACCACCACCACCACCTTTCTACTTCTTTATTTATATGAATGAAGTGCACCAAAAAGATCTCCAAAATTCCTCAAAAATGTTCTTGCGGCCATTTCATCATACACCTTGCATGCACAATTCTGAAAAATGCACTACACCCTATTATCCTCTGGTCCAAAGCTAAACCCCTTTACTCTTTGATCATTGATGCTCCTGTACCTCCCCTGCATCAAGACCTGTACTGGTTTGGTCGATTAAAGTGAAGCCATGATCAAGAACCCCACCATGCCGGCCATGTTGGACACACCCATGCCAAACCCTACCCTGTACCTCACCTTTTCCTCCAACCTTGTCAAACTAGCCTCTCTCACTTTACTGAGTAAGCTAGACAAGGTTCTGGGACAAGAGGAAGCCTCCACAGCTCGGGCCAGACATGATCACCGCGTCCAGTGCACGCCAGAGCGTGCACTGGCATGCCACGGTACCCGCCAGGGCTCTGCCTCGCCTGGAGCCTCTCGTCCTCCTCTCCCTTTTCTTCTCGTGCATGCGCGATCACCACCACACCCGTACCCTCCTGGACACGCCCACTGGCTCGCGGAAGCACTGACGCCCACGCCATGATCAAAACCTTCCGCCGCGGTACCGCAAGGACACCTCCGTCGCCAGCCCTCCACAGACCATCATTTAGCACGCCATCACGCGCGCTAGCTCCGCCTAGCCGTCGCCTACCCGACGCGCATCGTAGCTTGCCCCTTCGCGCCCTCGAACGCCGTCGCCATGATCGACTTCTTCCGCACCCCTCGGTCACCTCGCGTTCATATAAATAGAGCCCCTCCCGTGCTTCAAGCTCCACACCAAACTTGCTCCCCTCCTCCTCCTTGACCTCCTCGAACACTTCTCTCGCCCCAATTTCACCGGAGCCGCTCCAATTTGAAGCCGACGGCCGCCGGAGCCCGCAGATCGCCGTCGCCGATTCGCGCCGCCCCGAGCCTTGCCGCCGCCGGCGTCCATCGACAACGTGCGCGCCAGCGCGGGAACCTCTCACGCGACCCCCTACCTCGTCGCGCACCTCTCCCAAACACAAGCTCCTCCACCCGACGCATCTAATCTAACGGACGACTGAGCCCTTACCGCTTCCTGAGTTAAGCCACTGACGGGTGGCGTGGTGTCAGCAGGCCCGCGGCTGCGAAACGCTGCTGGGCTGGGTTTTCTCTTTTCAAACCAAATCGGCCCAGTTACTTCCCGCCTAGCCCACTTAGCCATTTTTTCAAATTAGTTCTTTTCTGTTGAATTCCAATTCTGGACCTGTACTATAAATTGAATAGTTCAAATTCTACAAACTCAAATTTAGCAAATCCAAATGTTCTGGAAAGTTTATGAATTGCTCTAACTAACCCCACTGGATTCAAACTCATACCTTGTGTAGTTTTTGAATAGCAAAAATAACAAAACAGATACTTTTCTGTATTCAAATAAATCTTAAAAATCAACCACTTTGAATTTTGAAGTGAATCCAATTGCAATAATTCACATTTAACAAACTCTAATTTATTATGTAAAAATATGATATGGGTTCTGTACATGATCATGGGCTAGAATCAAAATATTGGCTATGTAGTCAATACTAGCCCATTTAAACCATATCCAAATTTTTGAATTTAAATCTATGAGGTGTAGCACCTCATTTAAATCATTCTCACAAGTGATATGAAGTAATGTGTTGACCTTTAAATGCTTAGGCTCATACTTGCTCACTTGTAGAATTTAAATCAACATAGTATTTAAATTGCATTAGTTATTTAAATCACATGAGATGATGAATATCATTTAAACCACTTTTCTCAAATACTAAGTGTGAAGTGTTGACCTTGGTCAACATGGGATCATCCCTGGTTATTTGATAATATTGAATCACCTCAATAATAGTTTTTCCTAAATTAGTTACAACTATGTGTTAAATCATATGAGAGGTATTCCTCTCACTTAAATCTTGTTCTCAAGTAATTCAACATGAGGTAGTGACCATGGTCTATATAATCTCATATTGAGTTATTTGGTGATATTAAATCACTATCATGTTAGTATTAAATTGCATGAGGTATGGAACCTCATTTAAATCATTTTTCTCAAAGGATAAGTATGAAGAGGTTGACTTTGGTCAACCTAGGTCATATATTATTCATAAGAGAAATTAAATCTTAAGAAGAATTCAATGAGAGGAAATTGTTTCTCCAAACCAAAGAGAAACCTTAATTTAAATTTTCAATGAGAGGAAATTATTTCTCCTAATATTAAATAAGGAAACCCTAGAATAATTACTGGATAAATGTTAAGTAATGATGCTAGATCAATTGTGTGAGCCATTAAGGCTAATTAAGACTACTTAAGTGTTGTTTGGTGATTGTATCCTCGTATTCGTTTATAGACGCTAGTACCGGAGACTATCAAGAGGAAGAGGTCTTCTACCAAGAGGAAGAGCAAGAAAACTTTGATCACATCACCAATCAAGGCAAGCTATATTATTGCAAGCTATTACCAATGCAAGCTAGACTAATGCAAACCATTTTGGGTTGCAAGTTTATATTTTTGCAAAGTGCAAAGCTCTACAAGAGCAAGGCACCATTACATTTTACTTTATGAACCTATCCCAAGTTTTTACTTTACAAGCTTTACTTGATTTTATTTATCAAAGTTACTCCTTGGATTATGATCCACTTGGTTGAATTATAGAGTAGTACAAGAGCATCACACTTAGCCTAGCAAGCTCCAAGATACTTAGCACCCCTCATAACTAGTTGCTAGTGCTCAAGATTAAAAGTGACTACTCTAGTTGGGAACTTGTGAATTGAAATGACTTTGAAAACCTTGGAATGATGAGTCATTCTATTGAAAGATTTTGAAGGTGGATATGACGGTGAATGACTTGGTGAATTTTACAAACCGATGGTTGGGTTCGGATGCGATACCATTCCAATTTTACAAGTACCCCCACAATACCTGAATCTGGGTAAGGCTTAGCTGGAAACTTATGTATTTTAGTATGGGTTCCCTCTAAACAAGCGTCATAGGGGTTATGCCGAGGCTGCCTCCGTACCGGTGAAGTGATGTGAAATGACGTGAAACGAGGTGAATGTCCGGCCCAAGCCCTGTGCAGTTCCCAGGCTGACCGCGGTCTTCACCGGGAGGCCAAGCTCATGGGGAGAGGTGCCTATACTAGAGTATGTAAATGAAAGGTTAGGATTGGTAGTTCGCGTACTGCGTACGATAAATCGGGCCAGTTACCCTGACGAACTATTGCAATTGTTGTGGCACAAGTGTACAACCTCAGAGTTAAACCTATTCGAATAGCCGCGTCCACGGTTATGGACAGTTGGAAAGGCCATACTGTTCCGTCATCAGAACTTTTCTAAAAATATGAATGGTGACTTGTGACTTGAATTGAAAGGTGACTTTGACTTTGAATCACAACTGAGTTGTGGGAATGACACTAATGTTCCCACTTGAGTTAGTTGAGCAAATGAAGGTTTTTGATTATTAAGGTGTTTACAAAATAAAACTGGCTTTATGCAAATGAAACTAGAGCTTAGAACCCCCTTATAGTTGATAGTGTTTACCTTAGTATTAGTTTGCGAGTACTTTAAAGTACTCATGGCTGTGTCCCTGGCTATTCAAATGGCCAGACTATGAAGACGAGTACCAGAACCCGGAAGAAGGACAGCAGACGTCTACGACAACTAGGATCACTCGACGTCAACAGTTGGAATAGATGGACTACTACTACGCTACTTTCGCTTCCGCTATGTGTTATGTAATGAATAAATAGAACTTCTATTATTGTAATGAGACTGGATCATGTGATCCTTTATTTGTAAGACGATTATGGTATGTAATGAATGATGTGTTGTGATATCAATCTATTATGTCTCGCAAAAACAATATTCCTGGGATTGCGATGAATGGCATAATAGGCATCTGGACTTAAAAATCCGGGTGTTGACAAGTTGGTATCAGAGCCATTGTTGACCTTAGGAGACCCTAGTTAGAATGGACGTCTGAAAATTTTAGTTTCAAAACAAATGAAGTGACTATTTATGAAAAACTTATTCTCCCTCTTATCATTGAGATCTTTTTCAAAATAAGAAAGTTATGCTCTATTCTTCTTATACTATTACCTAAAATTTTGACACACTTCTCTAACTTACTCATCATAATTCTTCACAGATGGAGTACAAATGGGAGTTCTATCAGCTTGGTCACGGAGGCAACCTGATGTTCGAGAAAGACTTGAAGCAACTAGTGGACTATCTAGGACGCCCGTACCCCGAGTTCTTCGGAACACCCCTCAACAATCACTCCGGAGGACCACCTCGGTGGGAAGTTTCTGCCGATCTACGAAGGAAGCCTGGAACCCCAATATGGGAAACCATATGGTTTTAAACGGGAAACACTTGGAAGGAAGGACTAGTCAGAGCAATGCAAGAAGCAATTTCTCGTCTGTGTGGACAAAATGAGAACAAGATTAAGAACACTCGCTTCATCTACTACCCAAGACATGACCCCACCGGAAGACCGATGACCATGCCCCCGCACACGGAGATGAACCACTATGTAGCACACCTCGACTTCATGCTGTACAAGACCCGCAAGGAGTTGGACAACGCCCGCCTTTCGCCAAGCACATTACCGTGAAGACGAAGAATCCCCCCCTGAAGAGTAGTATCATTTAAGCACTTTCGTATGTGTGAGTTGTATCAGGATTCCCTTGTATCGTAGAGCGATGAATGGTTCTTCAAACCAACGGTGTTAGCTTTGTAATGTGTGATGCTTGGTATGAATGAAAAAGTGTTGTTGGTTTTTACCCCGCAACACTACTCAAGTTTTCAATATTATGAACTTTTTAAACTTAACAAAACAAACCATAGAAATTTCCCTCTTATCTTATCATCTACATCAATGGCCCCACCAACCCGCAACGCCACCCAGGATGCCATGATGCAACCGCGCAGACAATGATGGGCACCGAGAAGTCGAAAGAGCTGAGCGCCAAGCCAACATCGCTGCACTGCAACAGATAGCCCAGAACAATCAAGGCCACGGAAACCACGATCACCCTGGATCGAAGCTGAAGAACTTTCAGCACACCAACCCTCCGGTATTCAACAAACGAAGAGCCCTCGATGCTGATGACTGCTCCGACCATGGAGAACAACCTCGGTTGCGGGAGTTGAAGCCGCAAAGTACCGTTTGCCACCCACTATCCGTCAGGACCTGCCAGCCTGGTGGACAAGTGCCCGTGCAATGAATGCGGGACAGATGATGACATGGGAAGACTTCAAGCTGAAGTTTAGCAAATACCACGTGCCCCAAGGACTGATCAAGAAGATGAGAGACGAGTTCCGTGAACTCAAGCAAGGAAGGATGTCCGTGGTGGAATACCGCGACAGGTTTCTCACTCAAGGTACGCCCCGATGAGACCGACACCAATGAGAAGAGAAAGGAAAGATTTCAACGGACGCATGATGAGATGCAACCGTGTTAGTGAACCGTTCGCCGACTTAGAAGCCCTCGTGGACTCAGCATACATGGAAGGAAAGCGCATCAGGCCAATGAGAACTGCAAGCGCGAATGATGAACCGTAATGGACCCCACCATACCCAAAGTACCGCAATAACTCTTCTGGAGGATTCACCCCAAGATACAATAAGCCCCCTGCCCAGAATTATCGCCCCAACAACCACAAGAACAACGGAGGACCCCCGAAGCCCGGAGGCAACAACAACAACAACAACAACAACCACCACAACAACAACAACCACCCCAACAACAACAACAACAATGGAAACAACAACAACACCAATATTGCCCCAAGGACTGGAAGCAATGCTACCCCCGTAATCCCCAAAGACAAGTCCACCGTCAACTGCTATGAATGTGGAGTTGTGGGTCACTTCTCCAATGAGTGCCCCAAAAGCTTGCCAGGATTGCCGCCAATACCGCAAGACTGCTCAGAACAATGCCTTAAGAAGGAAGGAACAACAACAACGGCCGTCTCTACCATATGACTGCCACTGAAGCTCAGGAAGCACCCCAGAACATGCCAAGTATGTCTTCTGTTAATAAAACGCTCAATCTCTCTTAGGAACCTAACTTTTCTTAAAATCTCGGGACGAGATTTGTTTAAGGGGGAAGGGTTTGTAACATCCCAAAAAAATTCAAAACAAAACAAATGAATTTCACTAGTTCCAAATTTTGGAACCAACAAAAACTTTTATTAAATTAAGTTTGATACATAGTGATCTTGCTTAATTCTATTGCTATGATTGCTTGTTATTAGTATTTGAAATAATCTTAAACCCTAAACCTCACCCTCTTTTCACCATCTTAGTTAAAATAAAATAAAAGGAAATTAAATAAGAAAAAGGTATATGTGCCTATGGCTATCTTTATAAATCTTTACCCTAGACCTTTCTACTTTGCTTAGAGGTTTGGAAAACCTTCATACACCTTACCTAAGGCTTATCAAACCAAATCCAAGTGGTTTCCAAAGAAAATAAAAAGAAATTAAAAATGCCATAGAGGCATATGAGAGAAAAGTGCAAATTTGTGAATTTAAGAATCTTGACCCTAATACATGTTGTGAATGGTGGGATCACTCCTATATACCATTTCAACACTCAACAACACCAATTGAGTCAAGCCAAGTCAAAGTAAAACACAAATGCAACATATGCATAGAGGCATATGTGACACATAGCCATAATACCCAATTTTTGACCTATGACTTTAAACCTTGACCAAATGTTGCGAAACCATCTCTCAACCTAATATAACACTAAATTGACCCTAACCCATGCCCAAGTAAAGCAAGATCAACACTTTACAAAAATAATGAAAAGTGACACATCACCTCTTATGTGTTATGGCCATTTTTGCAAATCTTTGAACAAGACCATTTGAATTGGTTTCAAGGGTCTTAAAATGTTTCTAAACTAATAGGAACCACATTAGAGTCAACAAAAGTCAACTCCAATGGAGAGAAATCAAATAGGGAGAAATTCCCCAAAATTCACTCACATACACTTAGCCAAATTTGCAAATCTTCAACCAAGGCCACCATTGCTTGACTTATGGTTTCTAACACTCTTATATAACAAAAACAAACACAAATGCATAAAAGAAACCAGATTCAAATCAAGGGAAATTTCAAATTTGACATACATATGATAATGGTCATATGACCCATTTATAAAATCTTCACTACTTTACCCCCCTGCATTTGAATCTTCCTAAACTAAACTTGGTCAACTATGACCATGTCATCCAAGACCATGTCAAGGTCAACAACTTTCATGTTGACCATCCCTGCTGAAGTTGACCAGGTTGACCAGAATAAGATGGACAAGAAAGGACTTTGAATTAAAGAGAAGATGATCCACTTTTTGAAATGTTGCAAACCTTCACCAAATTGACCACCACCACCACCTTTCTACTTCTTTATTTATATGAATGAAGTGCACCAAAAAGATCTCCAAAATTCCTCAAAAATGTTCTTGCGGCCATTTCATCATACACCTTGCATGCACAATTCTGAAAAATGCACTACACCCTATTATCCTCTGGTCCAAAGCTAAACCCCTTTACTCTTTGATCATTGATGCTCCTGTACCTCCCCTGCATCAAGACCTGTACTGGTTTGGTCGATTAAAGTGAAGCCATGATCAAGAACCCCACCATGCCGGCCATGTTGGACACACCCATGCCAAACCCTACCCTGTACCTCACCTCTTCCTCCAACTTTGTCAAACTAGCCTCTCTCACTTTACTGAGTAAGCTAGACAAGGTTCTGGGACAAGAGGAAGCCTCCACAGCTCGGGCCAGACGTGATCACCGCGTCCAGTGCACGCCAGAGCGTGCACTGGCATGCCACGGTACCCGCCAGGGCTCTGCCTCGCCTGGAGCCTCTCGTCCTCCTCTCCCTTTTCTTCTCGTGCATGCGCGATCACCACCACACCCGTACCCTCCTGGACACGCCCACTGGCTCGCGGAAGCACTGACGCCCACGCCATGATCAAAACCTTCCGCCGCGGTACCGCAAGGACACCTCCGTCGCCAGCCCTCCACAGACCATCATTTAGCACGCCATCACGCGCGCTAGCTCCGCCTAGCCGTCGCCTACCCGACGCGCATCGTAGCTTGCCCCTTCGCGCCCTCGAACGCCGTCGCCATGATCGACTTCTTCCGCACCCCTCGGTCACCTCGCGTTCATATAAATAGAGCCCCTCCCGTGCTTCAAGCTCCACACCAAACTTGCTCCCCTCCTCCTCCTTGACCTCCTCGAACACTTCTCTCGCCCCAATTTCACCGGAGCCGCTCCAATTTGAAGCCGACGGCCGCCGGAGCCCGCAGATCGCCGTCGCCGATTCGCGCCGCCCCGAGCCTTGCCGCCGGTACCAGTCGACGTCTCGTCATCGACAACGTCGCCTAGCCTCCGCGCCAGCCCCGCGGGAACCTCCGTCACGCCGCCGACCCCCTACCTCGCCGGCGCAGCAAGCCTCCTCCCCCGTCGACGACGACGACTGTCGACCACCCGATCCGCATCTAATCTAACGGACGAGGTGAGCCCTTACCGCTTCGGTGAGTTAAGCCACTGACGGGTGGCCCCTCACATGTCAGCTGGCCCGCGGCTGCGAAACGCTGCTGGGCTGGGTTTTCTCTTTTCAAACCAAATCGGCCCAGTTACTTCCCGCCTAGCCCACTTAGCCATTTTTTCAAATTAGTTCTTTTCTGTTGAATTCCAATTCTGGACCTGTACTATAAATTGAATAGTTCAAATTCTACAAACTCAAATTTAGCAAATCCAAATGTTCTGGAAAGTTTATGAATTGCTCTAACTAACCCCACTGGATTCAAACTCATACCTTGTGTAGTTTTTGAATAGCAAAAATAACAAAACAGATACTTTTCTGTATTCAAATAAATCTTAAAAATCAACCACTTTGAATTTTGAAGTGAATCCAATTGCAATAATTCACATTTAACAAACTCTAATTTATTATGTAAAAATATGATATGGGTTCTGTACATGATCATGGGCTAGAATCAAAATATTGGCTATGTAGTCAATACTAGCCCATTTAAACCATATCCAAATTTTTGAATTTAAATCTATGAGGTGTAGCACCTCATTTAAATCATTCTCACAAGTGATATGAAGTAATGTGTTGACCTTTAAATGCTTAGGCTCATACTTGCTCACTTGTAGAATTTAAATCAACATAGTATTTAAATTGCATTAGTTATTTAAATCACATGAGATGATGAATATCATTTAAACCACTTTTCTCAAATACTAAGTGTGAAGTGTTGACCTTGGTCAACATGGGATCATCCCTGGTTATTTGATAATATTGAATCACCTCAATAATAGTTTTTCCTAAATTAGTTACAACTATGTGTTAAATCATATGAGAGGTATTCCTCTCACTTAAATCTTGTTCTCAAGTAATTCAACATGAGGTAGTGACCATGGTCTATATAATCTCATATTGAGTTATTTGGTGATATTAAATCACTATCATGTTAGTATTAAATTGCATGAGGTATGGAACCTCATTTAAATCATTTTTCTCAAAGGATAAGTATGAAGAGGTTGACTTTGGTCAACCTAGGTCATATATTATTCATAAGAGAAATTAAATCTTAAGAAGAATTCAATGAGAGGAAATTGTTTCTCCAAACCAAAGAGAAACCTTAATTTAAATTTTCAATGAGAGGAAATTATTTCTCCTAATATTAAATAAGGAAACCCTAGAATAATTACTGGATAAATGTTAAGTAATGATGCTAGATCAATTGTGTGAGCCATTAAGGCTAATTAAGACTACTTAAGTGTTGTTTGGTGATTGTATCCTCGTATTCGTTTATAGACGCTAGTACCGGAGACTATCAAGAGGAAGAGGTCTTCTACCAAGAGGAAGAGCAAGAAAACTTTGATCACATCACCAATCAAGGCAAGCTATATTATTGCAAGCTATTACCAATGCAAGCTAGACTAATGCAAACCATTTTGGGTTGCAAGTTTATATTTTTGCAAAGTGCAAAGCTCTACAAGAGCAAGGCACCATTACATTTTACTTTATGAACCTATCCCAAGTTTTTACTTTACAAGCTTTACTTGATTTTATTTATCAAAGTTACTCCTTGGATTATGATCCACTTGGTTGAATTATAGAGTAGTACAAGAGCATCACACTTAGCCTAGCAAGCTCCAAGATACTTAGCACCCCTCATAACTAGTTGCTAGTGCTCAAGATTAAAAGTGACTACTCTAGTTGGGAACTTGTGAATTGAAATGACTTTGAAAACCTTGGAATGATGAGTCATTCTATTGAAAGATTTTGAAGGTGGATATGACTGGTGAATGACTTGGTGAATTTTACAAAACTGATGGTTGGGTTCGGATGCGATACCGTTCCAATTTTACAAGTACCCCACAATACCTGAATCTGGGTAAGGCTTAGAAACTTATGTATTTTAGTATGGGTTCCCTCTAAACAAGCGTCATAGGGGTTATGCCGAGGCTGCCTCCGTGGTGAAGTGATGTGAAATGACGTGAAATGAGGTGAATGCCCAAGCCCAGTGCAGTTCCCAGGCTGACCGTTGTCTTCACCGGGAGGCCAAGCTCATGGGGAGAGGTGCCTATACTAGAGTATGTAAATGAAAGGTTAGGATTGGTAGTTCGCGTACTGCGTACGATAAATCAGGCCGCCCCTGACGAACTATTGCAATTGTTGTGGCACAAGTGTACAACCTCTGCAGAGTTAAACCTATTCGAATAGCGTCTCGGTTATGGACAGTTGGAAAGGCCATACTGTTCCGTCATCAGAACTTTTCTAAAAATATGAATGGTGACTTGTGACTTGAATTGAAAGGTGACTTTGACTTTGAATCACAACTGAGTTGTGGGAATGACACTAATGTTCCCACTTGAGTTAGTTGAGCAAATGAAGGTTTTTGATTATTAAGGTGTTTACAAAATAAAACTGGCTTTATGCAAATGAAACTAGAGCTTAGAACCCCCTTATAGTTGATAGTGTTTACCTTAGTATTAGTTTGCGAGTACTTTAAAGTACTCATGGCCGTGTCCCTGGCTATTCAAATGGCCGACTATGAAGACGAGTACAGAACCCGAAGAAGGACAGGACGTCTACGACAACTAGGATCACTCACGTCAACAGTTGTGGAATAGATGGACTACTACTACGCTACTTTCGCGCTATGTGTTATGTAATGAATAAATAGAACTTCTATTATTGTAATGAGACTGGATCATGTGATCCTTTATTTGTAAGACGATTATGGTATGTAATGAATGATGTGTTGTGATATCAATCTATTATGTCTCGCAAAAACAATATTCCTGGGATTGCGATGAATGGCATAATAGGCATCTGGACTTAAAAATCCGGGTGTTGACAATGAGCAGCCAAGGCAGTGCCATCAAGCTGGGAGAGACACCGAGGTGCCGCCGCCCGATCCAACCAATTAAATCTTGGATTTTCCTTGATGCTCGAGGCAGGGAAGAACAATCAGGGCCATGTCGACGACTCCAAGGAGGAAGGCGGTACTCACGAGTGTCGCCGTCATCAGCAAAAAAACGAGGATTTCACCATGGTTCGACTATCGTTCCCAAAGCCCTGTTGAATCGAGTAGATGAACCCAACAATTGCCAAACCACCATCAAGAGACAAGTTTATCACATCGTTGGAGCAGGGGGTGGGGGAGGCGTCGACCACCACCCACCAAGAGCACCATCAGATGGGAGTGGCACGACATTGGCAATCATCATATCACCGTGTGAGATCCATTGGCCAGACCCAAATATGCTGCAAGTGGGTCGAAGCTCAAGGCTACAGGGGCACCTTTGTCGCCTGAAGGACGCGCCTCCTCAGGGTCATTACACTCTAACACTCCCCCTCACGTCTGTGCTCATTTTTTATGGAGTCTTGACGTGCACAACAGGAACAGGGTGTAGGACGCAATATTATTTATTGCTTTTCTTGGCTATTGAACCCTCAACCTCCAATTTCAAGTTGTATAGACCTAACCAATTCACCCATCAGTTCGAATTAATGGAAAGAGACTAGACAGTGTATTTATATTTAACACTCCCCCTCACGTCTAGTCTATTTTAGTCCTTAGCGTGGTTTGGTGTAGGCCGCAAAATCTTTTTTTATTTGTTTTTAAAACTACGTGAGCAGAATGTTGAACTTGAGACAGCTCTGATACCATAAAAAATTGCTGCACTAGCCAATTAAACCAAAAGTTCGAAACAAGAGAGAGCGCTGATCATTACACTAACACCTTGATGACGATGGACATAGGGGGTTAGAGCTCCTCCACGGTCAAAACAGATGGTTTTTCAACCATAGTAGATTCCTTTGATTTACGGTGACGAGTTCCCTATCTGGAAACAACAACACCATGAGGCTACATCAATCTAACACTGACCTGGTAACCTGGTACAGTACCAAATGAGGAAACGAGTTTCACTTTACCCTTTTCCTGCGTACCACGCCACGTGGCATGCAGTCACGAGGAGCAGGCTAACCTAAGCGCGAACGGTTGACAGTTGTTCGTACAACTCCACAGTCACGAGTAGTGTCAACTGCACACTCACGGGGACGGGGTGGTGCTCATCATCATCCCACGCGACATCGCCGCGAGCACGGTCTCGGCAGCGAGCCGCCCGGGCCCCGCCGACCGGACCACGAGCGTGTGCGTGACGGCGCCGTCCGCCACCGCCATGTCCGACGCCACGACGCTCAGCTGCGGGGAGCAGCCGGCGACGGCGCTGAAGGCCCCGGAGATCGGGTGCGAGTCCAGCGGGGTGGTCACGCGCAGCACCACCTCGTCGTCCCGCTGCATTGCCTGCTGCACCTCCACAGCCGGCCGCTCCGGCGTGCCGCCCCTGAGCTGGAGCCGGGCCTCCAGCTCCTGGATGTACGCGATGGCGTCGCTGAGCAGGGACGCCTTGTCCATCTTGGTGATCCGGGGAACCACCGCGCGCAGCGCGTAGAAGCGCTGGTTCAGCTTCTCCCGCCGCTGCCGCTCCGCCTCCACGTGGTTCAGCGGCTCCTCCCGCCCGTTCGCCGGCTTGCGCCCGCGCTTCCGCGGAATCCTCCGCTCGTCCCCGCCCGCCTGTTTCTTTTGCCCGTCGGCCGGCCTGGCGCCGAAGCTTGTGATGCTCTTGGGAAGCGGCTCCGTGGGTTTCGCTTTGACCACCACCTGCTTCTTGGCCGGCTGCGTCACGCCGAGCCGCAGCGCCCAGGCGGCCTCGCTTCCCGCGGTTAGTACGGGCGGCATTTGGAGGTCCTTCCCGAAGATCCTCGCGTGGTCGTCCGGCGAGGCGGGCTCGGAGTGAAAGGCGGATTGGATGGCGCGCAGGACCTCGGGGCTCTCGCGGATGGCCGCGACGGAGCCGAGCTCGAGGACGCCGCCCTCGCACGGGAGGAAGACCACGGTGCGGAGGCCGGCGGACTGGGCGAGGGAGGCGCGGACGTGCCAGCCGGGCGCGGCCAAGCGGGGGTCCACGGCGGCCCAGGCGTGCCGGCCGGTGGCCAGCGCGCGGCCCGGCCCGCCGGCGCCGCCGGCGAAGGAGAAGTACATGGACGCGAGGAAGTACATCTCGGCGCCGGTGACGCGGTCCAGCCGCAGCGCGTAGTCCTCGTCCCCGTCCCCGCCGCCGTACAGCGCGTGCAGCCGCAGCAGGACGCGCTTGCGGGCCAGGCTCCGCTCCGCCGCGCCGGCTTGATCGTCGTCGTGGTCTTGCGGGGTGGCATCGCGGCAGTGCCCGTCGCCCCAGCCGAGCACGGGACGGGCGCCGGACACCTGCCAGTAGATGCCGTAG
Organism: Lolium multiflorum; assembly: GCA_030979885.1. Taxonomy (NCBI): domain Eukaryota; kingdom Viridiplantae; phylum Streptophyta; class Magnoliopsida; order Poales; family Poaceae; genus Lolium; species Lolium multiflorum. The sequence goes on along the minus strand of CM061749.1, from coordinate 236,912,651 downwards.
GTCCAGGCTCCCGACCCCCGCTCGACGAGGTCGTGCAGGCGCGCCTGGAGCTCGGCCGAGGAGGAGGAGGAGGACGCGGGCCCTGCGTCGAGGTGCGGCGGCGTGGTGGCCAGGTGGTGCGCGGCGTCCTGCCCCAGCACGGCCGCGAAGAGCGCCGCGTCCGTGTCCGACCACGACATGCGCGCGGCTGGTCAAAGAAAGAAGCGCGTACGCGCTTGTGGTAGAACGGGAGTAGCTGATGCTCTCTCGTCTCGATCGATTGGGTGGTTTTCACCAGAGCTTTGCGGTTTTATATATAGCCGCCAGCCAAGTATAGGAATCGGGAGGAAGATCACGGGAGCTAGCTGGCTGGGGAAGAAAGTGATTTGTTGCGAGCGACTGCAGAGTGCAGTGAACCGATGTAGAGTCGGAGACCTCGCTAAGAAACGGGGGCGCGCCGCGTGGCCGTACATAGGAGAAGGACATACAAGGTACGAGAGCCAGGTCAGGTGGGTTGGCCGCACCGGGACGGTGGCCTTCTTAATTTGGGGCGAGGTGGCAAGGCGCTGCTCGCGGCACGTGAACCATGTTGGCATGGTGCATGCACTGACTAGCGAGTGAAGAGGGTCACCTCGGAACAAGGTCAGCAGTCAGTGTACCGATCTAGTATAAAAGCGAGTTTGGTTGCTCGTGGATTTTTGCTGCAGCTGGTTTGTCTTCGTAGAAGTTTTACGAGGTCATGCCGACCTAAAAGTTATGTTACACGAAATTATATTGGTTTCTAACACGTTGTTTTAACCATCACAACAGAAACCTATGCCCCGTTGTTTGGTTGGGCCTTTTTTTTTTTCGTTTTGCATATCGGCGGTGTTTGGTTACGAGCCATTTCTGCATACGATTAAGACGCCTGCTTTGTAATCTGCTTGCAAAAGCGATCAACACTTCATACAAGGTGCTCGGTAGAATAGCATTTCAGACATGGCTAATATAAAGCACATAATTAACAACATAAACATAGTTATAGCAGTGGGTTGTATTGTTGCACCACGAGTCCGCGAACAACAACTGCTCGTGATGCAACAAAAGTTCAGCAACCAACGGGGTTAGTACATACCTCCTCGTCATACTTAGCTACCACCAAAATATATAAAGACTTGGCATCACTTTTCATCAAATCTAGGTACTCCCCAAATATACATCATCATCATCAGCAGCACTAGAACGAGCACTACAACAAGAATCTAATACTCAGACTCTTCAAAGGTAAATACTTCATCATGAAGCAAGTAAACCATGACATCTTGCAATCAGGGCTCATCGCAAGGTACCTAGTGGTTTGTGCCTTATGCTCCATGAGGTGGCTAGGAGCACGGTGGATCACAGTGGGAGAGATGTGAGCTTGGGGAACACGCACGTCGTAGATCATCTCTGAGTATATATAGTTTGAAATGGGCTTGTTGAGGAGATCTCCCTACCTCGGGTGAGTCTGCAAACGAGAAGATAGTTAGTTCTTCGTCTTGTCATAGCTTACGATTGAGTGCATGATTGAAAAATTGTTGCATTGATCGAACCATGATGTGGACATAGTAGGTATCATCACCCATCATGATTATTGTTGTCTCTTCCACCCAGCACATATCCTCAAGCATTTTGACCCTGCTCACATGAACCCTCCGTGCTCTCCAGTACCTAAGATGGGTGTAGATCTACTCTGGGGCAACTACATGACTACAATACTTGAGAACGGACTCTGCAACATCCTTTGGGTACTTCATCCTGAATTCGAGGTCCACTCTAACCCCTTTCTTGATGAGGTCACACACAACCTGCCCAGAACGAACATGGACAGTGCAGGTGTCCATGTCATGATGTTATTCTTCGTCACCGGGCAATACTTATCAGGCACCGACCTATACCGAAGCGGCACCACCACCTCCGCCTACAACCCCGAGTTTGTACAGAGATCTAGCGAGTTTTCCTTGTCGTACAACACAAATAAAAGTACCATGTATAGTACAAGAATAATGATAAGGAAGCAAACTAACAAAATCTTAGAACATAGCACGCATTGTCAGTAGTGTGATAGTAGTACCTAGCCGACATTGTCGGGCCACCTGGATCGACACTACCAAACCGCGTAAGTGGTCCAACTGGCCATTGGGCCAATTGATTGCCCTGGCCTGGTGGTACTACCGACTATGCTTGTCAAGGCTCAACGGGCAGATTCTTTTGGAGCATGTTTAGAAGATAGGCCATACTCCCCAAATGTTGTATCTCTATTCCTCCCTTCTCCATTAATACAAGAGTTTCAATGTTCTGGATCTCTCAACCGACCCTCTTAATTCACCTCGTGCTTGAGGATTTGGTAGAGATGACCTAGATCCACCTTTCCACGAAAAGTAAACTTGAATACCCTTGCAGTCCATTATGGATCTCGTTACTCTTGGGTGCCTTGGTTCTCTAGACGGAAGATGTTGTCCTAGAGCTTGTGCTTGGTGTTGTGAAACTTCGTGGTCGACGTTTAGAGCCTATAATTAAGCTGCATAGATTGACCAACCTTGTTTTAAAGGCTTCGGTTGCCACCTTGAAACCACCACATAGTAGAGTGTGAGTTAATCTTTGTGTACCAGCAAAAAAAAACCTTTGTGGTGTGCTCACCAGAGAACAAGATGAGTCCTTTGTGGTGTTGGTAGTTTTTGTGGAGCCACACCTTAGACGTACTTCCCCATAAAATGAAGGAACCATGGTAATTAAACATTGTGTCTGCATCTTCCAGTTGTATTATTTTTACCTTTTATTACTTGGTCCCCTTGTATCTTGTTTATCTTGTGTGCTTGCTTGTACCTTGTCATATACTCCCTCTATCCCAAAACTTAAGGCTTATATTTGTTTTTTAGAAAATTAAACTATCTCAAGTTTGATCAAGTTTTTATAAAAAATTATTAAAATGTAAAATACAAAATCAATATCATTATTAGATAGATAATGAAATATATTTTCATATAGTATCTACAAAATATCATAGTTGTTGATAGATTATGTAAAAATTTAGTCAAACTTTACTTGGTTTGACGTTTCAAAAAAAAAACCTTAAGCTCTGGGATGGACTTAGTAGGATTATTCACCTAGCTACATATCTAGATAATTTATATTCTTGTCAAGTCTAAAATTTTAAGAAGATTTAAAATTTCGTTAGAGCAACCTTTCACGCGCTTAGCTAGTATCAACTGAAAAGTCATTGGCTTATGACACAAATAGCTGAATACAGGTTCATTTCTGCAAAAAAAAGGTAAAATTAAAGTGGTAGTCCTTCAAGCGCTAGCCCCACTTGTGGTGGGCGTCCGCGCTAGATTCTTAATGCGCGATCGGTTTCCGACAGCCTAATTAGGAAAAACCGTGTTTTCCTTTCTGACAGGTAGCTTTCACATAGTGCATGTCTCTCCTTTCATGTAATTAATGTTAATAATCAATGCATGCAAGTTAGCATGACAAAAAGTAGAAGGCATGCATGGGATGGACCACCTTTTCTTCTCTCTCCCCGCGTCACGTGCATTCCTAATTAGCATGGCTAATCACCGGATGCAAATTTAGGGTCACCTGTAGAATATATGTAGCAGAAACCATTGTTTAAAATGATTTATCTTTCAAATGAACGCTTCGATTTAAGATTCGTTTTCACCAATAAATTCGTCTCGACGAGATCTTCAAAACTAGCACCAATATTAATATGTTTCACAAACTTTTTTTGCTAAAAGTTATCAACCCTCTCTATCCGAATAATCAACCCCTTCGTACTTGTTGATCAACGTAAATGTATAAAATTATCAACCCGGTAGCTATTTAGGAAAGTTCGCATGCATGCATAAATAGACGAATCTGATGTGAATCTTTTCCAAATTTGAAAATTCAAAACGTTTTAACTTTCAAACGATAACAAATTAAGATCCGCTTTCACCAAAAAATCCGTCTCGACGAGATCTTCAAAACTAGCACCCATGTTGATATATTTCGAGAAACTTTTTTTCGGGCTAAAAGTTAGATTTCTGCTAAACAACAGCTAGCTGTATTCCAATTCGTCCACGCTCGTTTTTTGGTCCGTTCGTTTGTCTTTGAGATTCGTGCTCCAGAGTTGCCTTGTTTCCTCGGGCTAGCGGGTGTCGGGGTTTTATGGGCTTAGGATCCGAGCCCGTTTCGTTGTTTGACACCCGTTTTGTGTTATCAGCTTTTTGAATTGTTTTTGGGCTCGCACTGTGTCTTTTTCGGTTGGTCTTTTCGAGTTCCCGACAGCGAGACAGAGAGGAACGGGTGGTGGAGGAGAGGAGCGGTGCATCCCGTCGCTGTGAAGCTCCTTCCTATGGCGAGATCCAGAGACGGCGGAGGCAGGCGGGCTCGCCGGCGACGGTACGTTGATTCGTAGTTCGCGGTTATCCTCTTCTCTTGTCTCAATTTTTTCTGGGGTGGGGCGGCGGTGGTGATTTGGCCTGCGTCGGGGGTTGTCCTTGTCTGCGCCATGGTGGGTTAGGGGTTGTAGGTGAGCAGGAATTCGTCGCGGTTTGGTGATGGTGCGGCTCCGTAGTTTGATTTGCGGGGCGTGGCGCGCGGGGGGCAGGCCTGTTGGGCGGCGTTAGTGAGTTCGTTGTGGGCTGTCGCGGATTCGAGCGGCTCCTGATACCGGATGAGCGCGAGCGAAGTGGATGGCGGTGGCCGTACGTGGCCCCGTGGTGCTGGCGTGCGTGTGGGGTGAGCGGCGGGGCAGGGGTTGGCAAAAGAGTGGAAGGTTGAGGCGGGCAGGAGGTCGGCGGCGGAGCTGCAAGGTTTCCGTTGGCGATACATGGACGGAAATGGTCGATTTCGAGATATATATGCTAGATTTTTTAGGGTGGTTGTGGAGATTGGTGTCTATTGCAAGGCAAATCAACTTTCTTAGAGGTTTGATGCTTGGTAGTGTCACTGTTTGCTCTGATATTGCATGGTTATTCTTAAATTATCTGTTTAGAAATCACTGATTTCGTTTTGTTTGTTATCCGTTCTGTTTTCTAGCCATTGTGGAGTACTGGTCAGTTGGATTGAATCATAATCTGAATTCTATTTTGTCGGATTCGATTTTGTATCATCAAGTAACCTGTAGTTTGTCGGATTCGATTTTGTAGTTTGTCTCTTATGTATCATCAAGTAACCTGTAGTTTGTCGGATTCGATTTTGTAGTTTGTCTCTTATGTATCATCAAGTAACCTGTAGTTTGTCGGATTCGATTTTGTAGTTTGTCTCTTATGTATCATCAAGTAACCTGTAGTTTTGTCGGATTCGATTTTGTAGCTATTCCCTGGCATGGTTATGATATTCAGTGTCATGCATTAACTGTCCCTGGCATGTCTTTTTGATGGATTACTCAGATACATAATGTGCTTGTAAATTTATGTTGGTAGAGGATCATGATTTGCGAATTTCTTTTTGAGCATCTATTAATTGTACCATAGCTTCATCCATGGTCTTTTTATGGTACTTTTATCAATGCATTGCAGCTCTTTGTACGCTGTAGCTGATCTTGATGATGATAATTCTGATGACAGCGATAGAGACAGTGTGTCAAGTGGCAATAATGTGAGATTTCTTTGATACGTACAATGTCATAATCTGTCCCCTGTTCTGTTTTTTGTTTTGACGTGTACTTTGTTGTGTGTGTGTGGGCAGAACCTGGAATTGAAAACAAGTGACACGGTGTTAGACAATGCATTATTTGGGTTTGTCAAGAAACAGGTATGTTTTTGTCTCTATGGCATGCATGTTTTATCAGATTTTATCTATTAATCTTTTTTATTCTTGTTTGGTATACCTATATTTCGCTTGTTTTTGCAGGGTGTCAAGTCATTGAAGAGGAAGTTCTCAGAATTCTGCAAGGATGTTTCAATAAGTGCCATGGTACTACTCATACAGAGGCCTTTTTGTTTTTTCATCTTAATGCAGTGGCCTTTTTGTTTGTATGTTTTTTTTGGTTGCCTCATACTGCTGTTTTTATAAACATGCCTATTTGTTTTGGTTGCCCCATTGCATAGGCTAAAATGAACAAGACAGATGGTGTTAGTAGGAATGTGTTCAGCAGATACTCGCTAAAGTATTTTGTGGAAGTGATAAAGAAGCTGACCCCAGAGCAGAGATTTGTCATTTCCAAGTTTGGTTTTGGATGTCTGCTACTTCTTGACTTGCATGACATACCTTCTGAGTTTGCTAGGTGGGTGGCTGATTGTGTTGACCCTATATGCTCCCAGATGACAGTTGATTGTAAGCTAGTTGATATATCTCAGAGGACAGTTCATGTCATTCTTGGGTTGCCAATAGGTGGTTTAGAGGTCCCCTGCAATAGTAATGATGGCATGGATTTTATCTTGAGTCATTTTAAGTTGTCTGAAATCCCTCACATAACTTTCTTCGGGAATAAGCTATGTGGTTCTGAAGATTTAAGTGAACACGATGTGTTTGTCTGTTTCATGGCAATCGCTATTTCTTGCTTCCTGTGCCCTAATCCTAGAGAATACCCCAATTGCAAGTATCTGTCAGTTCTTAAATTTCCAGAGGAAGCAAGAAGATATGACTTCAGCAAACTTGTATATGATTGTTTTCTTGAAAGCATTGGCCAATATGGTATGTCTTGCAAATTGAAAGGGAGGAGGCCTAAGACCCCTATTTGTTGCAACTATGTTACTGTGGTGAGCATTTTTTTGTTACTCTCATTTGTTTGTCACATTAATAATTGTTGGTTTTGCATTTTGTATAGCTTTATATCTTACTAGTTTATCATTTTTTATGTTAACTAGGTACACTATCTAGATTGCCTGGATTTTGGGAGGCAAAATGTTGATCAGGGTATTCCGAGGATAACGGTTTGGAAGGGGACCATGATTAGGGTATTCTCAGAGCTAGACCGAAAAGGGCGGCAGTGTTATGGGAAGAAACACTTGAAAGAAGCACTAGCAAGTTGCCGTGTACAGGTTTGTTCTTGTTCTTATAATATCTATGTTTTTCCTTCTTCCTTTTCCTGATTTTTTTTCTAGCTAATGTCATCAGTGTTTACAATAGCTTAATCCCATTTCCTTTTTATGTGTGACCTTTGGTTTTTTTCTTTTCGCCGTCTAAAATATGGTTGGGAGAATCATGAGTTATTTTTTGCAACATTTGTATGGCAGATAGTTCAGGTTTCGCATGCTTTTTTTGGAGTATATCTCTTCATGTGGATGCTCCGGGGTCCTGGTTCAGTTTTGATGTCAGTTAACAAACGGGAATGCTTTTCATGGTATCAACGATAGGCAGTGTCTGCTAACAATTAGGCTAAGCTCACTAGAGAGGAAACAACTACAACATTCTATCTAGCAGTATAGTGCTTTTACCTTTTTTGCTATGCTACTATCATTTTATCTAGCAGTATAGTGCTTTTACCTTTTTTGCTATCTGATTTTGTTTGTCTCTATTTATATTTCTGCAGGGTGTGTTGCGCAATCATGAAATGCACCAGAAAAGGCAGTCTCCTATTTTTGATCCTGTGCCACTTAACTTCAGGGAGAATGTCCATAGTAAATTCCTCAACAACCTACGGGCTGATGTAATTTCTTCAGTAACCTCATGTTTTAGTTTTGTGCTCTTCTTTTTTATCAAATACTGTATTGTTTTCTTACTCATGTGTATTTGTGTATTCGGTTTTTTTATAGGTCATAGATGGGATTTTGAATACCGTTGACAGTTTTGTTTCAAGCAATTGTTCAACAAAACCCAAGATTGAGAAGCTAGTCAACGATGTTTTGGATTTCCTTTCCAAAACTAGGAGTTCGGGTGCTGGGCAACGATCTTCTGGATTTTCCCCTCTCCCTGTCATGTCGAAGAGCTTGGGAGGAGAACAAATTGAAGCAACGAAAACTGTCCATGACATAGAAATGAATGTATGTTTTCAATTTGCTATAGCATGTCTGATATTTGTGGCATTTTTCTTCTTTTTTGCAAGGTTTTAAGTTTTGCATTCTTTTTGTTAACATAGGTTCTAGCTAGCAAGTTATGTGAAACAGCTGCACCTCCTAAGCATCAAGTCCATGAAGTTTCTGAACTAGACATAAAAGATAAGAATGATCCAGGTTAGTATTTTTTTGGTCTGTTTTTTTTTTGTTCACATGTTACCTTTGCTTTACACATCTCTGTTTAGATATATTCTTTTCAGTTTTTAATTTAATTTTGTTGTTTCCTTTTTTTACATGGTCAGTTACTCCAGAATGCTTTATAACTAAAGTAGTTGAGGCAAATACTCTCGTTGCCCCTGCAATAAATCCACTTAAGAAAGCTAAGTCGAGAAGATACCATTTAAAATGTGTTGAAGATGAAGGAACCAAACTTAGTCAGGGACTGCATTCTCCTTCATTCAAAGATAATTTGGGCACCAGTCATGTGGCTTTTGGTCCGGTTGCTCGCATAATTTTGCCGGATTCACCATGCGCTGAGGTTTGTGCTTTTTGTAAGCATTGTTTTTAATTTTTTAAGTTCACCTTTTTTGTGTTTATCATAATTTGTGTCTTTATTTTGTGATTTCTATACAGCCATGCACGACAGAGTACAACCTAAAACGATTGCATCTTGTGGATTTAGCAAAGCCTCCTGTGTTTTCAGCAAAGCCTCCTGTTGTTTCACCAAAGCCCTGTGTGGTACTTTTTTTTCTGTTTTTGGTTTTATCAGCACTTTGGTATGTTAGTTTTATTTTTTGAATTTAATTATTTTTTTATTGTGTTTGTTGAAGAATGGCAGTAACCCCAATATCCAGTTGGTTGGATCATCAGATTTTAGGAGGAGTAGCACTGAGTTGGCAAAGAAAGTTGACAACACATACAACAAGTTGTTTTCTACTGAACATCGGAGGACTGTCGTACCACCTGATTTTTTGGAGAATTTTCATACTGAATCTGAGCTTCATAATTTTGAAGGAAGACACAAACCAGCAGTCAACCGGAAGTATACACTTGTCAACTCGTTGATGACGTGTCAAAACCCTCCTCTGCAGAAGAACATCAAATTTCCTGTTTCTGACGAAGATATCATAAACTACTCATCCATAGTTGAGCTTGCTCACAGTATTCAACACAAGAAGTGAGTATCTGTCAGTTTCTTTTTTGCCTTTTCTAATGCATTCATGTGTTATTTTCTGTCCCTCTTTTTTTAATATATATATATTTGATTTTGGGCTAGGACACTGGGTGTTAAGTACCCTGAGGTTCATTGCAACTATCAGTCTTTGGGAGAGTCATTAATGCCTGACGGTGAGGTCGACAATTTTCTGATCCCATGTTTCTGCCGCATGCTATTCAAGGATAAACACCCTAGTTCATCCGGAAGACATTACTTTTTTCCTCATGTTGGGGTTTGTATTTTCTCCCCTAGTTCAACTTTTTTGATTTTATGTAAATTGTTGCTTTTTATGCTATAATAAATCCTATAATCTATTATTTTTTTCAGGATGCTATATTGAATTTTGATGTTGTTCCTAATGAGGTTCTTGTGAGAACTTCGTTCTTAGGTGCAGCAAAAGCTAGCAAGGGCAGAAATTTGGGTTGCAAAGACAACCGGGTGTGTTTTATGACAATTCTTTTTTCTTTGAATCACTTGTATATTTTTTTTGGGTTGAAAAACTTGAGTTGTTTTGATTGTTGTTTTTTGCAGCTATTTTTCCCAATAGTTGATTCCCACCACTGGTTCCTTTTTGCCGTGGATTTTGAGTTTAAGTTGTTTGCGTTCTTGGACTCTTATCATGATAAGGATTCGAGTTTTCACAAAAGAATTAAGAACAGCCTGGTTGGTGCTGATTTTCAATTTATTTTTTAGAAATTAATTCATGATGTTGTCCTTTCCTTACTTTTCTCTGATCCCCTGTATTGTTTAAATTTTATTTAGGTAGACAATTTTATCCATCTTTGGGAATTGATAATAAGCGAAGATCATGACTTTGGAAATTTCAAAATTATGTATCCCAATGTGCCTAAGCAGTTGACAGTGTAAGTTTTCCCTTTGTTTTTGCTTTTGTTCTTATCTTTTGTCATTGAATCAATTATGTGTGTGATCCCACATATATCTTTTGTATGGCAGGGTTGATTGTGGTGTTTTTGTCATGAAATTCATGGAGATTTGGAAGCCATTTCTTGATCTGCGCAGATTTTTCTCTCATGAAGACATCCTGAATATTAGGATTCAGTATGCAATCAAGCTTTTCTTCCATGCCGATAATGAAGCCGATTTGAGATTAGTGCTAGACTTTCATTCGAAGGTTATTTTCTTTTTCATGATCATTTTGTTTAAGAGAAGCATGATCATTTATTTTGAATGCTTTTTAACATTCTTGTTATTTTTGTTACTTTTTCAGTGCTGATATATTGGACGCATTGCTATGTTTCCAGATTCTTGCTTTGAAGTTAGTAGTGTTTGAGGTTTTCGATGATCCCGGATAATCTTTGTTGTCATGCACAGCTTGTTTTTACATACTGCTTTTGTTTGTAAAGACGATACTTAGTCGTGTGGTATACTGGTATACATAGTTCTTTTGGTACCAGGTTACATTGGATATATACATAGAACATATATTAGTCTTTACATATATCGTGTGGTATACTGGAGTTGGACATCACTGATCTTGAGAGCGTAGTCGAGACTTTGTTCAGGAGATTGATCCAGAGCAGGTTTTCTCTTCTGAATACTCTGAGCTTGTAGATTAGTCACAAACCAACTTTGGTACCCTGTTTTTCATGGATAGACATCTCTGTAACAGCTTCCAATAACAGCTTATAGGGTAACAGCTTATCTCAGTCATTTATCGTCATTCCCGTTATTCTTGTTTCAGTTATTCTCTGTCTCAGTTCTTCTTGTTTCTTTCTTGATTTATTCTTTTTTAAGAAAGTTTCTCAGTCTCGGTTTTATTAGTTCATGTTCTCAGTAATTTTTCTGTCATAGTCTATTTCGTCAGTCTCTTGCATTCAGATATTTTCAGTCTCTCAGATTTTTCATTGTTTCTCTGTCTCTTTTATTTCTTGAATTTTTTAAATAGGGTAAGGGGTGGGTAACTCCGCCTATGCCATTTTCGTCTTTTTTACGAGATTCGTAAATTGGATAGCCGGTTCCAAGCCCGGGAAAAGGAGGAGGAACCACAACTTTTTGATTTAAGAAAACTGAGGAACTGAAGAAAATACTGAGAAAACTGAGGAACTGAAGAAAATACTGAGAAAACTGGTGCTCAGTATTTTCTTCAGTTCCTCAGTTTTCGATCGTCTGCGTCAGGGCACCAGTTCAGCCGCTGCAAGCCTCCTCAAGGTAGCTCTTCAGTGCTCTCTATCTTCATTTAACTTTGTTCACTCTCTTATTCCTCATTCTCTTATTTTTCAGTTTTAGTCTTTATTCGTAAGTCTTCAGTTTTCAGATATTATTCCTTAGTTATCTCTGTAAATATTCTAACTACTTTCTTCTTCGCAGTGGCAGAAGGATTACTCCCAGGAAAATAAGAAGAAAGAAGTCAAAATGCCCCGCTCCTAGTCCAGCTAGTAGCCGTTGCTTGCATTGCGGAGCGACGTGTCAGGTCATTCACTATTTCTCTGTCTAAGTTTCTTAGTTATTGTTTCTCAATCTCAGTCTGCATTCCCGCAAACCCAATTTTCAGTCTCTAATTATTTCTCAGTCTCTTTTATTTCTCTCAGATTTCTCATTTTTTCTCAGTCTCTTTTATTTTCTTTTTCTTTGTTCTTTATTCATGTTCTCCACGAACTCTTCATTCTTTAGTCATTCAGTTTGATATTATATACTCTTTATTCAGTCTTCAATTAATTTTCACATTTGTATTCCTAGATGTCGAGACCCAGTCCGACCTACTGACCTAGTTGCTCATCTTCGGCCAGCTTTGTATCAGTTGCTTTCAGCAGCCAATGCTCTCCTAGTCCAGGCACATCCCTATCCGATGCTACTTCCACCAATAAGCATTGTCCATGTCCTGCAACCTCAAGTTTCAGGTCATGATTATAAGTTATAACCATCACTTGTGTATGTAGGGCTGGGTCGATTTTTGAAGAACTACTATCATGTGTTTTGAGTGGACATCCAGTGTAGTGTCGTCTAGCAATCAGTGTGTCCGCTTTCTTTGTATGGTTCTATTTTTAACACTATGAACACACATATTATAGCAGTACAGAAAGTTCAAGTTGCACAGTAAGCATAGTAACAAGGTAATACAGAATCTTCATTTATACATAAATATTGGAGATATAATAAGCCAAGACCACACTGTTGTACTGTCCTAGACAGCATGCAATTTTTTAAATATGTGTCCAACCAACATGTTGGTACTTTCAATCTCTTTTTTCATGGATAGACATCTCTGTAACAGCAGCTGTGTACTTGGCTGGTTTAGTCGCCAGCATTAACAAAGTTTTGGTCCTTGGTAGTTTCTACTGTATCTTGCTTCTTCCCGCTTGGTTCTGCTTTCTTGCTTCTTCTCGCTGTTTTTTTGGCAGCACCAGCATCTTGATCACCTGTCAAGTATGTAGATGTTTAATAATTTATTGGTAATAACACATCTATTAAAGTGATCATATGAATTTGGTTTTCATTCTAGTTAGTTAATGGGACAACTACTGCTACTTAGATACTCACCAGGGGCAACTTTCTTTGATTTTCGAGGCTTCTTAGTTTTTGGTAAGTCAAACTGCAGATGCTTGTTGGGGCAATTTTTCTTAGTATGACTCTGGCTTCCACAATGGCTGCACTTGTAAAATTTGTTTGTCTTTATAGCTTCCCTTATTGTCAAATGCCGCGGTCTCCCTTTTGTATTTGCAACATCCGGGTCTATGAGTTCTATTGTTGAGTTTGTGTTCTCATCAGTTGTTGTTGTTGTCAGATTCACCACTGTTCTTGATGATGTGGTCTGCTCACGCAACTCATGCTCGTCTTGATCATCCATCTTATCCATCTCGTCTTCTATTCTATCTATTTCTTTCAAAAGGAATTCATATTTCCTTTTGCTTTTTGATCCTTTTGAGGCAGTGTGAACTAATTTTCTTGCCAGCACATTGTACCTCAGGGTATCATTGTCTGCAACTTTCTCTGTAGGAGTTTTTGGGATTGCCCTTTTGTGATTTTTGCGCCACCTATCAATGAAATATTTCTCTGGTATTCTTTCAATGTTTTGATAAAGCATAACCTTCAATATATGAGAGCATAACAGACCATCCTTTTGAAATTTGCAGCAAACACAGTTGTAGCAATCATTGCTCATTTCAACTTCAACGACATAGACCCTCTCTCGGTGCTCCTTTATGGGATAATTTTTTGCCTGGTACACAAGGTACAATTCTTCTTTCTTTTCCTCCTTTATTTGCAGTCGTGTGACATCATTCAGTAGTTTCTGAAACTTCCTGAATATGTATATGTTATAAAAATCATGCGCTTGTCTTTCTATGTAGTACTTTGTTATGAACTTCTTCTCCCGAACCTTCTTGTGTATTGCATTGTGCTCACTCTCAGCTTCCTTTGAATGTATTGAGTCCATTATTCTCTGATATTCCCTCAGGAAACTGGTCATACTGTATGTTGCTCCAACACCCTTTTTGAAAAGTGAGTTTGTGCCCTCACTTCGTGCTGTTGTCTGCAAGAAGGGCAAGAAATTTGTCTTAAAGTAGACAGGCACCCATTTTTTCCTCGAAGCCCACAAGTCCTGGAAATGTTTCAAGTTTCCCACTTGGTACATGTCAACCATCTGTTGCCACAGCATCTCAAATTCTTCTATTGTTAAGGAGTTGTTTATTATGTCATAGAACTCCTCATAAAGGCCTTCATTTGCTCGAAATGTGGGGTGCAGATGGTCTTCTGCTTTGCTTGTCACATGGAACAGACATGATCTATGCACAGTGTTCAGGAAGACCTTTTGTATAGCTTTCTGCATAGCTGCATCTTGGTCAGTTATGATTGTCTGCGGGTGTTTCCCACCCATAGCTGATAGGAATTCCAGGAAAACCCATCTAAATGTTTCTGCTTTCTCGTTTCCAATGAGTGCACACGCAAACAGATATGTGTTTCCATGTGGGGAGATGCCAACAATTGGAGCGAATGGGAGGTTGTACTTATTTGTCAGGAAGGTTGTGTCAAAGCTAATGCAATCCCCACACATCTCATAGAATGACCTTGCTTTAGCATCTGCCCAGAAAACACTTTTCTCTTTGTTGTCACTGTCTAGATCGAATGAAGAGTAGAATCTTGGGTCTTCCGCTTGTTTTTTGCTGAAGAATGAAAGGACCTCCATCATGTCACTGTTATTAAGTTCTCGGTTGATGCTGGTGCTGTAGTTGCTTACTTTCTTTTTGTTGTATGGTAGTTGGTCTGACCCTCCTCTGAGATGAGCCAACACTGAAACTATTTGTCTTGTTGGTATATTGCTCTGCTTCAGTGATCTAATCATTGCTTTCTCTTCTTTTGTCATATAGGCATGAGACCTGAAGAATCTGCTGTGGGGGTCGAGGCTGTGATTATGTTCAAGGTACAATGTTTTGATTGTCCAAATGCCACCTCTCTCGCTGATAATCATCTCTACTTTGCAGTCTGTTTTAGCTATTACTGTGCTTTGTCTCTGAGCAACCATTTGATCTGTTTCTTCTTCACTATTCTTTCCATACTTGTTGCATTTCATTGTGACCCTAATTATTTCATTGTTCCGCTTTTTGCTTGTAGTTCTGTAAGCAGATACTATAGCAACTGAGAAACCAGCTGCAAATGAATATGTGTTGAAGAAATTTTGCCCCTCTTCTCTTGTCTTGAATGTCATCCCAATCTCAGGTTTCAAGCTTTCCAATACTGCATCATTATTTCCCTCCTCTACTCCTGCTTTTTCATTCTCCAGAAACTTATCAATGTCCTCTTCGCACAATTTTTCGTTCTGATCAGTATCTGACATAGGCATCCCAAATGGGCTTGCCGAAGATAGTACCCGGGGTTTACAGAAGGCCCACTACCCGAAGAATAAGAGGATTCGAGAGCCCAAGATGTATTTAAGGAAAGATAGAGTTGTAATAGGAAGTGTTATTTTGTAATCTGGCGGGATGAGTTAGAAACCGTCCCGACTCTGTAATTTGTAAACCTCGGCTCCACCTCCTATATAAAGGGGAGTCGAGGGAAGAGATCATCGAATCATTATCTCAAAACCCTAATTTTCATAATCGTCGAGTACTTTTCAAAACCTTCGAGATCTACTTGCCTCTACTTCTAACTAAACCCTAGCCTACAATCCATAGGCATTGACAAGTTGATACCTTGTCAATTGGCGCCGTCTGTGGGAATTAGAGGCGTAAGGATCGATCTCGATGGCACGTTCAAGATCTTCGACATCATCAACTGCAAGCAACACAATGGATCGAGGTAAACAGATCGGGTCTTGTCGATTTTGTTCCTCACCCACCCTCCCGTTTGGATGCATATGCGTATCTGGCGGAGCCCATGGAGATGACGTTCGGAAGGTTTCACTTTCGCGTCGAGAAGGAAGGATCGTATCGTGTCGAGGTTCCGATTTTGTCGGGATCGTCGAAGGTCGATTCCGATTTTTCAAGCTATGCGTCGTCAACCGAGTCAGGAGAAGAAGAAACTTCGGCGACACGCTACATCAGCACCAGAACAAGAGAGAAACTCGCCAAGATCTTCAACGACATGTCGTTTGAGTCATCTGCGGACTCATATATAAGCGATGGCTCAAGCGATGTCAACAGCTATGACTTCATCGACAAATCTATCACAGTGGGCAAGGTCTTCATCAATCTAAACGATGATGCCACCAAACCCAACATAGATCTGAGTACAAAGTATCATCAGATTTATGCCATTGAAGATCAAGAGGAAACATCGAGGCTTTCGACGATCTGGGAAATCCATACGTCGATCCCTCCAATCTGCGACAAGGCCCAATAAATACGTCGGCCAGAGCGAGATAGAGTCCAACTTTCACAAACAGCGTGGGACAGAGCCGCGAAAGCTATGAACGGTACAGAACCAATGGCTACCACGGCCACACCAGAGGAATTGCAAGCATATCAATATAGGCTCGCACGAGCTGCGAGGAATTGGAAAACAGACATTGAGTTGAACAGAGAAAGGAAGCAGCTCATCCAGAGAGAAGGGCAGATCTGAGTCGACAATCTAGAACTTCGGTGATAGCCACAGGAGGCTCGGAACAGAGGAAGATCAAGGTTACAACACATACCCGAAAGAGAGCACTTGGTTCAAAACTCGACATGTCCTTTATGTCGATAGACACAAGAGGAAACATTATCCCTAAGACACCGAAGCTGGGTATATGGCGACACAAGCTTTTATCCTCGCGTCTAAACCACCTCCGGTGATCCAAGGGAAACACTATACAATATGGCGATAGCAGGAGTTGGAGCTATGGGGACAGCGTTCGTTTCAACGCCTCCCGAAGGAACAGGGCAAAATAGTCCACGACCTGCAGCAGCAACGGCGGCAGCCCCGAAGGACCAAGTGGAGCAAGAGATACGCAACACAAGCAAGAGTCGACAGAGCACGACAAAGCAGAAGGGATCATCGGCAATCTCCGGAGCTTAACGACGAAGATATGTGCGGCTTGCCATGCTTCACGAGGAGAGTCCGAAAAACTCGAGTCCCTTCAGGATTCAAGCTACCCGACAATTTCAAAAAGTTCGACGGCCTTCAAGATCCAGAGGATTGGCTAGTCGACTATCTCGAGACAGTGAAGCTCACGGGAGGAACCAGGGCAACAGCCATGCAAAGCATTCAGGTGCATTTGAGTGGAGCCGCACGATCGTGGATAAAGAAACTCACTCAGATCTATCGACAGCTGGGAAAGTTTCGAGGACGTGTTCGTCAAGAACTTCGATCCACGTGCAAAAACCCGTCGTTAGAGGAGTTGAGAGCATGTCGACAAAAGCCAGATGAGTCAATGAGAAAATACATTCAAAGATGGAATATCATCAAAAACTCGGCAGAAAATATATCGACGAGAGAGCAATAGATGCGTTTGTTGCGGGAATCAGGCGTGGAGATTTTGTCGAGGACTTGGGAGAACCAATCCAAGAACAGATATCTGCGTTAATGGAGATAGCAAACAAATGGGCAGATGGAGAAGATGCTGTCTATAACAAACGACACAGTCGCCAGAAGAGGACCGGGGGCGAAACTATCAACCAAGGCGACGGTTTCCTCGCAGTACAGAATACGACGCTCCAGGACAAATCTCGGCAGGTTTTCGAACAAATACAGGAGGAAACAACAGAGATGATTATCGAGAAGCAGTGAGCAGCGACAACAGGGACGATTCTCGCAACAACAGACAAAATAGCGGGCCTGGTTCCCAAGGCCTTTCATGTCCCCCGAAGAGATGATGAACGGGCCGTGTGATGCACTTTTTCATTGACAACAACGGTAAAAGACAGTCGGGCACTTGCAGAAAGACTGCGAAATTTTCAGGCAATGCTAAGGCATGCAGAGCACGCTAATGCTCGAGCAGCACAGAGAAATCCTCGGGAACCCAGGAGCGAGATCCACCTGCCACCACCTCCCGCAATCACAGACGACAATCGACATCAGCGTCGTTAGAGGAGTAGTGCTCATATCACCTGAAGGCGATAAGTTGAAGTACATCCTTCGGATGACGTTCCCTAACGCATCTAACAATGAAGCAGAATATGAGGCTCTCATACACGGGATGAAGATGGCGAAAGCCTGTGCAACTCGACTAAAAATCTTTGGCGACTCACAATTGGTGGCTCAGCAAGTTATGAACCAATGTGACGCAGTCAATGATAGCATGATGGCATACAAGGAGGTGTACAACGAGCTCGAGAAGTTATTCGATGGATGCGAAGTAAATCATATTAGTAGATTGAGCAACGACGAAGCCGACGTTCTTGCAAATATCGGGTCGCAATGCCTTGTCCCGCCAGGTGTATTCTGGGAAGAGATAACAGAGAGATCCACCAAATCAACAAAGTCAAAAAAGAAGGAGAAGAAACCCTCGGGGCTACCAAGGAAGAGCAAGACGAAGAAGAAGAAGAACAAGACCTGGTCATGGTGATACAGATACCATGGATGCAGACGTTCATATCATACATCCTCAGGAAAGAAATACCCGATGATCCAGTCGAGGCAAGCGAAATTCGACGCTCCAAAGCCTTCACGGTAGTCAAAGGGGAATTATACAAGCGGAGTATTTCAGGCGTCCCGCAAAGGTGTGTCACACCCGAAGAAGGAAGAATAATTCAAGGATGTACACGAAGGAATCGTGGCCACCACGCAAGTAGTCGAGCTATTGCAGCCAAGGTTTTTCGGGCAGGATTCTACTTTGACAGCAATCGAGGACGCTAAGGAAATAGTAAGAACTTGCGACGCGTGTCAAAGGTTTGCCGCAAAACCCCACTCTCCAGCAGCAGAACTAGCACCAATACCATTGTCATGGCCCTTTGCCCAATGGGGACTTGATATGGTAGGCAAGTTACACAAATCCTGGCCAGGAGGAAAGGAGTATATGCTAGTAGTCGCTCGACAAATTTACAAAGTGGATAGAAGCGAAGCCGATAAATTCACCGACGGAGCATCCGCAGAAAATTCGTAAAAGGCCTCGTCTTCGATTTGGAGTACCCCACGCATCGTCACAGACAATGGCATAACTTCACATCCAACGAATTCAAAGATTATTGCAAGGAAGTAGGTATCAAGCTGCACTTTGCATCAGTTGCACATCCTCAAACCAATGGGCAAGTCGAGAAGCCAATGGCATCATTTGCAACGGCATCAAAGCCTGTTAGGACCACTGGAAAAGCTCGACATACCTGCCAGAAGAACTACCAAGCGTGTTGTGGAGCATCCGAACAACACCACACAAGAACACAGAAACTCGTTTTTCCGGTTCATGGAGCAGCAGATTACCAATCGAGATAGAGCACAACTCTCCACATGTCGTGAATATGACGAAGAAGTGTCGAGAAAAGCGCTAGAAGATGACGTCGACGCACTTGATGAAGCTCGAGATGAAGTACTATCTCGGGTAACCAAATATCAACAGACTGAAGAATTACCACGCCGACGTTTGCGGCAAGATCTATTCAGGTGGGAGACCTAGTTCTTCGGCTCACGCAAAAGTCATGAAAAACTCGAGTCACCATGGCTTGGCCCTTACATCATCACAGTAATCGGAGGAGGAGCATAGAATAAAGGACAAGAAGACAGGGGTGGAGGAGCAAAACCCTTGGAACGTGGCGCAACTCGGGCGTTTCTATGCCTAGAGCTGAAATACACCTTATGAAACTTCAATGTACCGAAACGCCCGCGGTTTTCAGACGCACTCTTTTCTGGGCACCGAGTGGGGCCGGGAAGGTTTTTAATGAGGCGGGCTCGCGGTGCTGCAATATAATAAAGATAGTGTCAATATAACTTTTTCTTTATCGACATGCTCAAAGTCTCGAACCCGACAAATTTCAATATAGTTCGTCGAAAGAAAAAAGCATCACCTTGGTATTAAAAATACCTCGTGAGTCAATCAAAATACAAAATAGTACTCAATAAAAACGCTCGGGGGCTGATATTCACCATAATGAATGCCTTGGTTCAAAAACCTCGCAACAACTAGCCACCGAAATACTCGGGGGCTAGTCAAATATAGAAATACGACGTTTGCTTCACAATATATAATCAAAGTCATAGGTTAAAAAGAAGAGTTATCTACAAAAGGAAAATAATTACTCCTGATGCAGTATGTCATCAAGGGTAATTCTGCCTTCTTCGGGAGCAGCGCCAAGAAAGTCAGCATAATGACCGTCGGCAAAAAAGTCGGCATCCATCCGAAGAAGGTCTTCAATCATTTCTTCGGCTATAGGCGAAACCTTCGTGTTAATTCGGTCGACACCAACTCTTCGGCGCTTTACCTTCTCATGAACTTTCGCAACAACTTCGGTCAGGTCAAGTTTCGAGTGGCATATCTGAAGCATGATAAGAGCAAATCTGGCGCCAGCCACCAGTTGAGCTTTGACAAAATCATGGATCTTGTGAGCGTCCTTAAATTTTTCCATTACCTCAGGAAGAGTTTTTGGTTGAACGTTCCGAGGGAACATGGAATTGTAAACCATGAACAGGGTCTTGGTACAGAAATCAAGGAAATCGTGAGTTTGAGAAACGCGATCTTGAAATCTGACAACCTGGCGGGTCCTTTCTGGCGTAGCCCAAAACAAAGAACCATGATCAAGGGAAAGGTTAACAAGGAGGTTCGTCCTAGTATTTACCCTCTCTTCTTCCGCAACAGTATCAGTAAAGGAACCTGTTAAAGCAAAGGAGCAGAAAAACTTCAAGAGACGTAGCATGAAGATAAAAGATATCGGAGGATGGAACAAGCATACCCGACATATCAGCTGGCTTCATTCATTAACTCGAGCATGAAATTTTCTCGAGTAGTCGCCTTTCAGCCTCGGAAGCAATTTCCTTAGCAGCCACGGCCTCGCGAGCTTGCTGAATTTTTCGGCTTCAGATGATTTATGAGACTTTTCCATCATCACAAGAGTTTGCTTCTTCGCATACTGAAGTTGCTGTCGAAGTTCGTCCAGTTCTTGCGACAAGGTATCTTCGACAGGTGCAGTATCAGCAAAAGCTCCCCTCAAGCGAGAAGAAGAGGCGAAATATTGGAAGGAGCGGCAGACGGAGTATAGTTATCAAATATCAACTGAAATTTAGACAAGACAACATCAAACAACAAACAAAGATAGAGTTTTCATTGATCTCTCGGAATAATTACAAAGGCATTACAGTGGAGCTAAGGAAGTACGTGTCGCCAAATGACTACTTTGGCGACAAGAGCAAAAGAAACATAGAAAGAAAAATAAAGAGGCATGCAACTAGACCTCCGGCCTTGATGAGCTAGGAGTCGACGCTGGTTTGATCCCGAGATAGGCCAAGATCTTCTTCGTGTTGGGCTTGGCTGCCTTAATCAACGACCTCCATCTTGATTGCTCTATCTGCTCTGTCGCCAACTTTCATCCAATCAACAGCCTGTTGACTGTCAGAACCAAAGCGGTGCTTTTGACAGCAATTTTCATATTTTCTTGGCGCATCTTCAGTCCAAGGTCTTCTGATGAATTGAACATCTTGGCGAGATTAAGGAAAGTTGAGGGCTCCTCTTTCTTCGGGAAGAAGTAGGGGAACAACACCGACAATCCTGCATTAGCATTGGCCACACCTTCACGAATTTCGGACCCATGCAGCTCCAGATAGGAAAGTGCATCAATGAGAGGGTCGTCGACAGGATTCGACAGATCAAATTCCTGGTTTGTTTGGTCTGCCAAGGAAATAAAATGTGGGTCAAACAACAAAAAACAGTGACTCTCGTAAAAATAGAAGGGATCAAAAAACTTACTGAAAGTGCGTCGACTTTGGGATTTCAGACGTTTGAGGATTCCTTGTTCACGAGAAGCTTGTGCAGCTTTGTGCTCGTCTAAGGCAGTTACAGCATCCTCAAGTTTTTTTTGCAATCCCTCGACACTAGCAGCCTTTGCTCTAGCGTCATCAGCCTCGGCTTTGGCTTCACTAGCAACAAGCTCGGCTTTCTTACGAGCCGCCTCACTTTGCTCAAGTTTTTGAGCAAGCGCGTCGGCACGTTTGGTGGCCTCTGCAAGTTTCTCTGTTGAGATATAAAAAAGAGAGAGAGGAAAGATCAAAAATCGCGACAAGCAACAGGAGCAAAAAGTGAAGGAGAAACGGCAAGTATAAAAGTTGTTACCTTCGGCTCTGCTAGCATACTCACGGTACCCAATAAATTGGGACCCAATGCGGAGAAGCTCTTTGATCATGGGCTATTAAAGAAGAACGCAGGAAAAGAAGCACCGACATGAAAAAGAGAGTGAAGACGTAAAAAAAGCAACATAGGGGAAACACAGATATCAACAAACTTACATCATCCAAGAGCAGAGTCGACGAACTGCCCAATTGAGGGGCAGGCTCAACAATCTTTTCAACCCTTGTCCTTTTTGGTGAAGGAGCAAGGGGGCTTCCTGGCGGAGTTGTGGTGACGTTTTGTTGAGGAGGCGAGGATTCTTCTCCTTCAACTAGCGTGTCCGAGGCAAGTACAGTATGTGACGTGCTTGTTCGAGGAGCCACGTCAACACTTGGTACTTCTTCCTCGTCATCACTGTTGGTTAAAAATCGACAGCTTAAAATCAAGACAAGATAAACATTTCGAGTACAGAAATAAGAAGAAAAGTAAAAAGGACTTACGAGCTGACGAAGGATCCAAGATAAGGATCATAAGCTGCCTTCTGACGTGAAGGATCAATTTCTTCGGCTTTGGAAGTGCCGGAATCTTCGACATCGTTCCTTTTCCTTTTGCCTCTTGGAGAGACAGCGGGGGGGGAGATTGTGCCGATAAAGTATCTTCAGAATGACCCGCAGATTTTCGAGAATCCACGGGTTCGTTCACAAAAGATGGAGCTTCCTGATTATCATCCGTGACAATGGTCCTTTCTTCGACTTCTCCATCCTCAGGAAGAGGAGGAAGGGAAGCCATAGTAGGATGGTTCTGCAAGAAAATAGCGACAAAAGAAAATTAGCGAGATACCAATACAATGAGATGCAAGGAAAAGTTTAGAACAAGACAAAAACTCGAGAAGACAAAATACCTCGGGAAGAGGATTGGAAGCACTGTATGGTTCTACTCGACAAGAGGAGGAATAGGATCCTTCTTGGCTAGTCGAGAAACTCTTCGAACCAATTTCTCCAAGTCCTTTACAGAAGATCGTTGGAGATTCTGTTCGTTTTCACCTATACGTCTAAAGGGGATTTTTGCGAGCCTGAAGAGGCTGCACTCTAATCCTAAGGAAGTAGGCGTGATTCGAACACCAGATAGTTCTTTGCCTCGAGTATTTTGGAGCTGATGAATACGAGACATAAGAGCTTCGTCGCCTTTTCTCTTCTTCGGAAGCTTCAGCGTCCCAGAACGGCGGCGCTTGATCTTGCACTTCCGTCGAAAGGAATTATGTTGTGCTCCACAGAGTTGGCACTTTCTTCGTGAATGTAGAGCCATCTTTTGCGCCATCCTTGGACAGAATCGGGAAACTTGACGTCGAAATAATCGACATCAGTTCGGACACAGATAACAACGCCGCCTATGTTATAGGTGGCGTTGTGAGAGCCATTACGGAGGAGGCAAAATGCGTTTCCACGAATCCAATTAGGAGGAATTCCGAGGAAGCATTCGCAAAGTGTGATAAAAATGGAAATGTGAAGGATGGAATTGGGGGTCAACTGGTGCAGTTGAATCCCATAAACGAAAAGAAGGCCGCGGAGGAAATCATGAATTGGGGCCGACAGGCCACGGATAAGGTGATCAACGAAACTAACCCGATACTCCATTGGAGGGTTGGGGTAGCTCTCCTCGCTAGGAAAGCGGATGGCGTCTTCTTTCTTCATGAGGCCAAGCCTCTTCAGCGTATTGACATCCTGGTTGGAGATCTTGGATCTCTCCCACTCAAGATCTTCGGCGGCCATCTTGGATTCTGGCGTGCTGTGGCGAGTAAGTCGTGTGCGCGGTGGCATCAACGGCAATGGGCAAAGCAGTGATCGTGAGTGTGGAAGAACAGAGAGAGTTGGGCGCAGGGGAAGCTTTGCGAAGAGAAACAGATGTGCGGCGCAAGCGAGGGAGTGCACGGAGGTTGAAGAAAGGTTTATATAAGAATCGGGTGAAGCGATGAACCGTTGGATGAAGAAATCGTGTGGTGACAAATCTTCTAGATAAAAGGGTAAAAAGGTATTTTAACTGAGATAAGCGTTACCGTACGTGCGCCAGGAAAAGTGGAGGACGTGTGTCCCCCACTTGCACGACGTGTCAACGTGGAAGAAGCAATGGACCCACAGGGCAGAAAAATCACGACTGTTAAACAGAGATGAAGTAAATTTGAAGCATGCCGACAAGAATTCGAAAAGATTGGCGACAAGAGGAGTTATTTGAATACTTCGGGAGCCTTTGACCAAATACAAGTTTTTGCCCAAATGCTCGGGGCTACTTCGACAAAAAGTAAAATTTCGAGTATGGCAATATAGAAAATGTTGAGCCTACAACCAAGCACAAGTCCTTGGCTGTAGCCTCGGGGCTACTCCCATCGAGTGTTCGCGCACCCGAGAGATAAAGAGAAGATCATATTGGGACATAATAACAATATAGTGACAAGGTGGACTAAAATGTTGAGCCTACAACCAAGCACAAGTTCTTGGCAGAGCCTCGGTTACTCCCATCGGGAACGCTGTTCGCGTACCCGATGAAGTTCAAAAATAAAGATAGAAAGCAAGAGAGTATATTTCGAGTTATAATTAACTCTACATATACTCCCATCGGGAACAATATAAGTCAAAATTGACTCGATAAAATGTGCCATTCCAACAGCCGGAAAAGCACTCGACAATATATTCTCAACGCCAAAGTTGCGATCAATTTCTGAATGCCGCAAATTTGCGAAGGTAAGACCCCAGATCCGTTCGCTGGGCGTGGCATCGCCAAAGATCTGCTTCTGCTTTTATCCGTATCAACATTAAGAAAAATCCTAACGACGCGTTAGGTACCCGATAAATTTCGACTGAATGGTAAGACCTTGCGGCACCTGCGACTTACACCAAGATCCCGAGATCATGTCCGGGGACGTGATCTTGAAGTAGGTTTTTGCGGATTGCCACTAGAGCGTTAACTAGTACCTGATCCGTCGATGAACTAGCCCCAACTACCATTATCCCTGTACAATATAGAATTTTATATGAAGAAGTATAAAAAGGTTAAAGCTTTTGAATAAAAATAAACAGTGAAGATTTTCCCCGACTCTATGATTCAAGCAAAATCTCGGCTACTGACATAGGCATCCCAAATGGGCTTGCCGAAGATAGTACCCGGGGTTCTGAAGGCCCACTAGAAGAATAAGAGGATTCGAGAGCCCAAGATGTATTTAAGGAAAGATAGAGTTGTAATAGGAAGTGTTATTTTGTAATCTGGCGGGATGAGTTAGAAACCGTCCCGGACTCAATTTGTACTACACGAATCCTCGGCTCCACCTCCTATATAAAGGGGAGTCGAGGGACGAGAGATCATCGAATCATTATCTGCAAACCCTAATTTTCATAATCGTCGAGTACTTTTCGGCTGAAACCTTCGAGATCTACTTGCCCTCTACTTCTAACTAAACCCTAGCCTACAATCCATAGGCATTGACAAGTTGATACCTTGTCAGTATCATTTGATGCCCTGTCACTTGATTGCTTTGTTGGACTAGTGCCATTAACATTGTCATTCTCACAATGTAATCCTGAGCATAAGATATCTTCATGCTCATCCTGCAAAATATTAGGGTTTTATAAATTATTTTTTGTTTCATGGTTTGAACTATGTGTGTTTTTACTATGGATAACTAGTTCTATAATCAGAGACTGTACCTCTTCAATATTCATGTCTTCAAACAAATTTCTCCCCCATGGGTTGTCTTCGCATCTGCCGTCGGAGTTTGTATCATCCTGATGTCAAACAAGATATTTTTTAGTCAGTATGTTTATTTTACCTTTATACAATCATGTATATAGATTTTCACACGCCAGCTCACATGATTTTCTGCACTGTAATATTGGGAACATCCACTGTTTGTTGTCATGCATTTTTCAGTATATGCTCCTGTAAAGCTGGCCACTACAGACAAGTGTTTATCCTGATGTCAAACAAGATTTTTTTTAGTCAGTATGTTTATTTTACCTTTATACAATCATGTATATAGATTTTCACACGCCAGCTCACATGATTTTCTGCACTGTAATATTGGGAACATCCACTGTTTGTTGTCATGCATTTTTCAGTATATGCTCCTGTAAAGCTGGCCACTACAGACAAGTGTTTATCCTGCAAAATCATTTGTTTATGTAATTGAATTAGTTTTTTTAAATCATAATGATTATACATTTTGTGTTGCTTTTCTCATTCATACCTCCTTTTTTGCAGTGGCCGTTGTGTACAATGTGTCGAATTTACCTTCCAGGAGCCCTGTGAATGTGAAACCATCCTGCATTTTTGACATAAACAAAATGTAAGTTCTTTTTGTTATAATAAAAACATTTTTCCCAATGTTGTTTTTCTCTATCTAGTAATACCTGTAGTAACATCTCTTCATCTGGTTCAACCATTACATGATTTCTGTGCCAGAGAGCATCACATTGATCCTGCAAAATAATAGAAAATCAATTCAACACATATTGTCTATTTTCCATAATTTTCTAATGGTTCATGTTCATCACTGCTTTTGTAGTTTGTTTAAGGGGTTATTTCTTGGTTTTGGTACCATATGCAACCTTCTTTTTTCAAGTATCTTTGTTTTTTGTGTTTACTTTCGGCTGTCATTCAAGATGACGCACATGCAGTTCCGTCCGGAGGAGTACTCCTTGAAGGAGACTACTCACCTCGGTGGGGCAGATGTGGGGTGAAAAGCACACCACCACATATTACCTTGACCATTTCGTTATTTTCATTTTAGTTTCTACTTATAAATATTTCGTGGTCTACACTTTTCCTAATAGTACTGACATAATATCTCCATACTATGAACTGTTGGTGGCCTCGAAGGATTTATCCAGGGCCTTTCCGACTCGTGTTTGTGTGGTCGCGCTCTGGTATGACCGTGACACCAGCAGGCATACCACCGGCGCTGAAGGAAATACTTCACAGAGGTTTTATTATTTGACGTGCTTAACAGAGGGTTTAGGCAGTGACTAGCTGGGGTGTTTTTGTGAAGGGACTGCTAAAGCAACTAGCTGCATGGCAGGCCTGCAGTTTTCCACTAGGGCATCGAACTATTATAGCAGCTCGATGGATGTTTTGGTTTCTGTTGCCATAAACCCGCCATACTTATTTGCTATGGCAGCATATAGTGTTTGCCAGAGTGAGCACAGAGCTTGGAGATTGACTGAATTATCGAATTGTACTTATTTTCTATTAGATTAACTTGTTTTCATCAAACTAAAGTTTTCTGGCACATCATCAGATGATACAAGCTGACTGTGGATACCCATCTCAACCACCTGTCCTAGATGAAAACAGTGACACATCTCATACTACATTTTTTTGTTTTTATTAGCAGGTCAGTACTGAAGCCTAGGAGATGAGACGACCCATTGTACCTCATGATAATCAAGGCAGTTTATGTCCAACTTTTTTTCAGTAATTTGATTGTAACAATTGGGGACAGAATCACTAGTGAAAAAGCGACTGGGAGATACAAAAACTGAAGGGCATTGTGATTCTTTGACAGGGGTTTAATCTGAGTGAAACTAACCTGGAGTGATGCTGATTTCCTTGTCAGGTCAGTACTGAAGCCTAGGGTTCTCTTTCTTGGTTGTTCTTCTTCTTCATCCTCCATCCTTTTTCGCCTACCCTGTTGGATCTCTTCTTTCTTTTGTGTGTTATTCTCTGATCTGACGGGAAGTGCTTCTTTCTTGGGGAAGAAGGTCTCGACAGGTTGGAGGCAGCAGGTGGAGGGGGACGGGGGGTGTAGGTGGTTCTGGAAGCCTGACCTCTACAGGCTGGCACATGAAAAAGAAGCCCAACAACTAAAACGTTGAAGGGTGCTCTCTTCTGAACCTGGAGTAGCCCAAGAGCAACTTAAGCAGGCCATGGGGGTTGAGGTTGTTATTGGGTTTGGTGCTTTTACTCGGGTCCACCCGGAATGAGGCCTAAAAGCCCGGGAAGAAACATCGAACGAGAATGACTACCAGCGCGCGAAAGAAACGAAGGCAACGAGGATGACAGACTGACGTGGCCGAAACTGATTGGCTTAAAAAGTGACTGTGGACGAATTGAAAAACAGCTAGCTGTTATTTAGACAGTCCCAAAAGTTATCAACCCTCTCTATCTGAATAATCAACCCCTGCGTACTTGAGTGATCAACGGTAAATATATAAAATTATCAACCTTGTAGGCTATTGAGGGAAAGTTCTGCATGCATGCAGAAATAGACGAATATGCTGATGTCAGCGGAATCTTTTCTAAATTTATAAATTAAAAACGTTTTAACTTTCAAACGACAACTCTAAATTAAGATTCGTTTTCACCAATAAATCCGTCTCGACGAGATCTTCAAAACTAGCACCCATGTTGATATGTTTCGAAAAACTTTTTTTCGGGCTAAAAGTTATCAACCCTCTCTATCTGAATAATCAACCCCTCCGTACTTGAGTGATCAACGGCGAATATATAAAATTATCAATCTAGTGTAGGCTATTGAGGGAAAGTTCTGCATGCATGCAGAAATAGACGAATATGCTGATGTCAGCGGAATTTTTTCCAAATTTGTAAATTCAAAAAGTTTTAACTTTCAAACGACAACTTCAAATTAAGATTCGTTTTCACCAATAAATCCGTCTCGACGAGATCTTCAAACCTAGCACCCATGTTGATATGTTTCGAGAAACTTTTTTTCGGCCTAAAAGTTATCAACCCTCTCTATCTGAATAATCAACCCCTCCGTACTTGAGTGATCAACGGCGAATATATAAAATTATCAACCCCAAATTAATTTTATTTGAAACAGTTTAGCGATTTTTTTAGTTTAGAAGCTATCAACCCGGTGTCCTGTTATTTATCAACAGTAAATATAAATAACTACCAACCCTAAAAATCTAATTTTATTTTGAATATTTTGGCGACTCTTTTTATTTTACAAGTTATCAACCCGATGCCCCGTTATTTATCAATGGTAATTATAAATAACTACCAACCATAAAAAGTATTTCATTTAGAATATTTTAGCGAACATTTTATTTATTTTAGAAGCTATCAACCTGGTGCCTCGTTATTTATCAACGGTAAATATAAATAAATAATAACCCTAAAACATATTTCATTTAGAAATATTTAGCGAGTCTCTTTTAATTTACAAGCTATCAACCCGGTGACCCGCTATTTATCAATGATAAAAATAAATAAATATCAACTCTAAAAATTTAATTTAATTTAAAATATGTAGGGACTCTTTTTTGTTTACAATTTATCAACCCGGTGCCCCGTTATTTATCAACGGTAAATTTAATTTAGAATATTTTAGCAACTTTTTTAGCTTACAACTTAAACAATAGTACTTAATTTGAGTAGCAAGTGGTAGTTCATTTGAGTTGCAAGTGGATCTCCCACCCGTTATTTCCCCCTTAAAAACCACTAGCCCGAAAAGGGAATTATAAAAATTAATCGAAAAAACATGAATTACCGTACGAAATAACAACACAAAGGGAATTGCAAAAAAAGAGAATTGTCAAAAGGGAATTGCAAAAAAAGAATTGAGAGTCCTCGTGCTGAAAAAAAGAACGTGCATGCATGCAGAAACTTGTGAGAGCTAGTGCTGAAAAGTTGGCTCATTAAATGCAAACTCATGAGATAGTTTATGCATGCATGTAGTGTGAACGCTCTTGGTTGTATGCAACATGCAAGTGTGAACATGAGCTGTTAGTGTGAACACACATATGCATGTGTACGTAATTAAACACATGAGCTGTTAGTGTGAACACACATCTGCATGTGAACGTAATTAAACAGTACGAGACAAAAAAGGGAATTGATTCGCGCTTCCGCGCGAGCGCTCCGCGCTGACCGAAAGTGATCGCTTGAGCGATCGATTGCCAAGGAGGGGATTCCACTTGTGGTGCTTATTTGCAGTTTTCTCCGCAATATGTGACATTGTCAAGCCATACCGTCGAAGCAACCCTTCCCAAAATAGATGACGAGGCAATTCTTTCGTTAGCTCGTGGAAGCTTGCACGGTTGAACCCTTTCCTTATTGCGCACTATATTGAGCAAGTAGGATTAGCGATCAGGTTTGTTGTTTTCTTGTGTTGCTTGATTTTGTCTTAATAATGATTCAAGCTGTCTCTTGGTTTTGTCAAACTAACATCCGCTTTCCACTCCGTGTCCGCATTGTATTGGCTCCGCATATGCTTCTAACTAATTTCCGGATTTCTGTATCGCAAAAAGAATATGAAAACAAACATGACACCACCTAGTTTCGTCAGTTTAGTTCCGTTACCATCCCTATGTATATATATTTTTAGAAGTTTCCATGGATGAATATTTGTTAGAAGTTTCTTCTGATGACTCGTACGGTGTCTTTTGATGTCCTATTCCGGCTGATTCCTAACCGTCTTCCTCAAGCAACTCGTGACCTAGTTTTGGAACCAATGAGAGCCATCTGCCATGAAACCGCGTAGGTGCTGCGCGTTCGCCTTGCCATTTTGGGTACGACATTCACCGAGTTTCATTTGCGTGCGGTTTGTACGCTCTCCAGCTCTTCTGCCTAAGGGCATTTCCAGCGGGCCGACGTATTTCGGACGTACGAAATATCTGTTTGCGTTGGTCCGTGGACGCGATGTGGCCCAGGGCGATCGTTTACGTCTTGGGTACCTCCAGCGGTGCCGACGTATTTTTTGACCGGGGACAGCGTCAAGCTCGCTAATGGCGTTTTACGTCCCGTCGAGGACTGCCGCCGGCGATTAACTGTTCCCGCGCAACGACGATCGTTCCCGCTTGCCCAATACATTGGCAAGTTTCGTCGGCGTTTCGGCGCGCGAAACGCCCGCGCCAACGCCGTTTCCCGCCCGCCGTGGCTATATATGGTGGACACCGGGGGCGACGGACACACCTCAAGCTACCATCCATCCATGGCCGACCACATGAATTGGGAGCACGTTGTTCACATGTGCCGCCAGCTCCACCCGGAGGAGGAGGAGGAGGTAGCCGCCACCGGCGTTGAGGCCCAGCAGCTGGACTGGAGGTGGCGGCGGGCGAGGTCGGGAGGCGGAGGCGGCAGCGCGCGGAGCGCCTCGCGAAGGGCGGAGATCGCCAACGCCATGGCCGAGCTCGCCGATGCCAGGGCCAAGCTTGCGGAGGCGCGGACGGCCATCGCGGCCCCTCCGGCCGACGCCGTCATCCACGACATCGCGGACGACGACGTCCCTGTGGTGACCTGGCATACCACTGCATGGTGTAGTATGCAAGTCTGATATAACACCAATGAAACACCGTTCCACTAGTATTATATCGCTCAGAGTGGTACAACAGAAACATATGCGGGTCCAAGGCATGTCTATAGAATTACATACAGACTCTGTTACATAAGATCAGCACAGCCTCTCTACTTTACAATGAGGTAAATCTGCAAATAAACTCCAGAAGAACGACTCGTAGTCTAGTCTTATCACGGACTCTATTTGTAGAGTATATAACTAGCTACAGAGGCTATGAATAGATTCTAGCTAAATAGGAGCTAGGTTTAGGAAGCTAGTTCCCTTCTATGGTTAAACTAGGGTTTCTCCTTGTTGGATGGGTATCTGACTCCTCTGACCGGGTCCTGTCTCTTGAAGTAGTTGTTGACTCCTTGGTCTTCAAGTTGCACTGTAGATCCTCCTTCGATGCCTCCATATCTAAGCATGGGATTTAAGAGTGGGATGAGTACGAGCGTACTCAACAAGTTCATTGTAGGAAAGAGGTGTTTAATGCACTAGCTACAGCATTAGACCAGAAAGTCTAATACCAATGCAAGTTTTCATAACCATTTCTTCAAAAGGTTGCGTTTATTCAGAAGAACTATGTCCGTCAGCCTTCACCGGTTTACTAGAACTTCATGGAGCTCCTTTCCGGCCGCGTTCGCAGTTCCATATCCCGGAACAGGAAGTGACAGGTCACGGTTCTTTACACTCTGCAGATGGGTGTTGCTTTACCCATAAGAGATCTTAACCTTGTTGCCAACCGAGCTGCATGCTCGTCCACACTTCCTTTGGTGTGAGGCCAGGAGTAAGGTCATAGCCAATCATATTCCTCCGCTACCTCGCACACCCACCCTTTGTTGCATGCCCCGACCCCGGGTCCACGCCGGTCCCATTATTCCTGTAGATTTCAAGGTGGACCCGACCACGACGACAGCTGGGATCTACCATACACTCCTACGCGGTAGCTGCAACCCATCATAGACCGCATTACCGTGGGGAATTAGAGTGGGATCCCCACCCTCCGTTGTTCCGCAAGACACAACGCACGGCAAGCAATGCTTTACCGTGGGGAATTAGAGGGGATCCCCACCCTCCGGTTGTTCCGCCAGATACAAGCTACGGCGCATCCGTTGATGTACAAGAGGTGGAAATACGATTGACTAGTCCGTCCCATTCCAGATCTTATGGTTAACACGGGTATTACGGCACAAGAATCTGGCGACATTTGTTGTTTAATCCTAGATGGATATAAACCCTTGCAATGGAACCTCCACCATATCAACACAATCCATGGTTCCATTGCCCACCACATAGTCATATTCATAGTTATGAAAGTAGTGGTTTTGGTTTTTATGCAATAGTGATAACCATAGTACTTTGCAAGTAATTTGATAGGAATACTCAAATGACATGAGCAAGTGATGAACTTGCCTTTCTTGACTGCAAGATTATGCAGACAAGGTCTTATACGCAATAACTCCAAATTCGAAATAGCATCATCGTCCAGTAAATGTTTAAAAGATTGGCAAGGATGCAATAATGCATAAGTATGAGATGCAATCGCTCTAAGCGTGATCTAACCCCGATGATTTAGGATTAGTGAGTTGAAATGATTTGTTTTAGGGTGTGTTACACTTTTAGAGTGATTCAAAGATTCACAAACAAGGTTCTTATTAAGAATTGGTTGCTTGTTATCATAAACAGGTGCTGTAATAAATAATAATAACAATAATAGCACATAACAATAACATTTGGTATAATCTTAACATGTAATGAATAGTGGTTGGTTTTAGCACTATATGGCATGGTTAATGATTAATTATCATATACTTCAAAAGAATAACTTTTGAAGAACATGTTCTTTGATAAAGAACAAGTATGATAATTAGATTGGGTTTCTATGGTTGACTATGGTTTCAGGTAGTTGCTGGAGTAAATATTAGATGGATCCAAACAAGGTTGGATTCATCAATACCAGGTGGAGTTATGCCTAGGCATCCTAAGAAATTAATTATACATGGGTGCTATCAAGGTTGATGCTACTTTGCTGGTGATAGATGGCTATTGTCTATAGGTTCTATTAGGCAGGTTTGATGATGATTCTTTATTTACTTCAAAAGAATAACTTTTGAAGAACATACTTCTTAAATAATAAGAAGCATATCAATTAGGATTGAGATTGTCTAGGGTTTGTTATTTGGTCCACTAAGTAAGGAATGATTGACTCCTAAATAGAATGGTTGATATGTATCCAACACTAGTAGGTTTTAGTGGAGTAGGGTATGTAAGGTAATCATCAATCATGGTTACTATGAGGGTTCATCACAATGGTGTGATGCTAAATAGGGATAAACAAGGATGATTGTTTTGGTACTAGGATCTAGGGTTTACACTTGGTTAACCCTACTCGATCAACTAGGTTTAGTGATATGCATACATGGAATACTAAATTGCTAGTGATAGGGTTCTACATTTTATGTAGACATAGGTATGTCTTTTAGTTGCTAAGGGTGGCTCTATGATTTGAATTAAGGTACCCAGATCACCTGTCCTAACCCTGGGTTTAGGTTAGAAGAAAATTAGGGTTCACATGTAATAATAGAACTAGGGTTCCTAATTAATTTAGGGTTTTAGGGGTCACATGAAATGATGAGTTCCTGGTTCTAATGAAATTAGGGTTTTCTAAATACCCTAAAGTTCTTGAATTAATAACTTCACTTTAAGGTTGAAGTTATTAATAACTTTGAAATAAATTAATATTGGATTTGGCATTTTATTATTTTCAATGAATTAATAATTAAGGTATTTATTAATCAGGGTTTAAATCCTTCTAATAAGGATTAACAAATCAACAATTAAATAAAATTAGTTTTATTGTTTTCTTTATTTATTTACTGGTTTTTATTTAATTTTAAAAAGTTTTTCCAATATTTGAATTTTAATTGAATTTGGAATTAATAAATAGGGATTTCTATTTTCGTGCCCTCGGGTCCTTAGTTGTGCTCAGTTTTCCCCAGCTCCTTAGTTTTTCCTCAGTTTTACCCAAGCGTTTGTCTGAAACCATCACACGTGATGTAACGGCCGGTTGCCCGACGGTTGACCGTTATCTTCGACTAGTGGGGCCACGTAGAGCCCGCAAAGACACGTCGACCATCCATCTTTGTTTGACCGTAAGCATCGCTTCCCCGACCAAAACGCGAACGAGTGGGGCTTCGCTATATCAAATGACAAGTGGGGCCATGACGCTGATACAAGGGGCAATACACGGGTAGGATTAGATTTTTAAACGGAGCTCTACAGCGATGGCACGGAGGAGGTGGCATGCGGGGTGCCGAGATGAGATCGACCTCCACAAAGAACTGCATGAGGCGAGACCAGACGCATTAGATAGATATGAACTAGACGCGTTTAACCATGCAAAGAAGAGAAGAAATGGTCGACGACATCGACGACCACCTCAAAACTTTGACTGACCGTGTCGGACACGAACGCGAGCAATGTAGAGAAAACTAGTGTCTCTCCTTTCGGCGTGTATAGGTGGGTGCTAGGAGAGTGTGGTGGCGGGGGAAAGACCTCGCGGCGGTGTGGCCCAGCATAGCGGGTCGGCGTGGCCGTGCCCACGCGTGCATGCATGTTCGGCACATCATCGCATGTACGTTCGGCATTGGCCTCGGCGGTATCTCTGGTGTGTCGGTGATCGAATGAGGGGACGGGATTGAGGGTGCATCCCGACGTTGACCTAGCAGTGGGCGGCGAGCATAGCCATTCCGACCATGCCGATATCGGCATCGGCATCGTTTGGAGGCTGTGGTGCTCGAATCAAGTTGGGATTTGTTTCTTGTAGGCCAAAATGAATTTGAAACAAGTTTCATGTTGAAGGTTAGGTAACGAAAGTTTGTAACTATCCCAAAATTATACTAGCGCCATGGTGAGGTTCTTTTTGATAGAGCTATACGGTTGGGCAAACTTTTTTGACACTTTTTAGATAGGGTTCCTTGTTGTTACACGTATGGCATCATGTATGGAAAATTTGGGGTAATTTGGAGATGTTCGAAAAAATCACTTTGCTTAAGCGCATGCCGTTTCGTCTCGTGAAACCAGCTTTTCTAACAAGGTGATTATTTCTACCTTCTCTAAATAACCTCAAATTTCATACAGCTGATCTTCTATACATAGATAGATAGATTGTTTCGTTTTTACATTTTTTGAACTTTTTATTTCCCTTTATAATACCCAATTGATTTTCAGGTCAAAACCTCGAAAAAAGCATCATGTATGGCATCATTTTCACCCTAAATTTCAAATTTTCTGAAACTTTCCCTTTTAGATATTCCTTGTTGTTATAGGTATGCCATCATGTATGCCAAACTTTTGTAACAAATTGGGTTTTTTCTGCCTTCTCTAAATGACCTCAAAAATCGTACGTGATAGGTTTATCATTCTATACAAAGATAGATGGTTTATGATTTTTTGAAAAGTAATGGCTACAACAAATTGTTGATGGTTTATCATTTTTTGCGTGAAAAGTAATGGCAACAACAAATCGGTGATGGTTTATCATTTTTTGCGTGAAAAGTAATGGCAACAACAAATCGGTGATGGTTTATCATTTTTTGCGTGAAAAGTAATGGCAACAACAAATCGGTGATGGTTTATCATTTTTTTAGAAAAGTAATGGCTACAACAAATTGTTGATGGTTTATGATTTTTTGCGTGAAAAGTAATGGCAACAACAAATCGGTGATGGTTTATCATTTTTTTGCGTGAAAAGTAATGGCAACAACAAATCGGTGATGGTTTATCATTTTTTTTGCGTGAAAAGTAATGGCTACAACAAATTGTTGATGGTTTATGATTTTTTGCGTGAAAAGTAATGGCTACAACAAATCGGTGATGGTTTATCATTTTTTGCGTGAAAAGTAATGGCAACAACAAATCGGTGATGGTTTATCATTTTTTGCGTGAAAAATAACGCCTAAAAGAGTTTATAATTTTTAGCGCGTGAAAAATAAAACCGCCCTTCAACATACTTAGAGGGTGGAAGCTAATTAACCGCCAACGAGAGAGAGAGGGTTATCCTGCCCGTTCCCTATATTCATACGATCAACGGTCGGCGGGCATGATCCGCGTGACATGGGATAGACCAATCAGGATATTGCACGTGCGAGAATTTGTGAAGAGAGAGGGCAAAACTGAGTACTATCAAGAAACCAAGGGCACTGAGTAGTAAATAGACTAAGGGATTCAAATATGAGATTTAAAAAATGGAAAATGCGTGTTTTGTACAATGAAACCCATCTTGGCCTACCTCAAACTATTTGCAATACCAATATACATCAGTGTGAGAATTGTGGCCTCATTTAGACAAAGTATGATTTGGGGAAGCTGTTTTGGGAAGGGCTTATTGTGGAAAACCATGCACCTTCATAGCTACTAGGTGATTTGAGAAGAAGTGGCAATTTGTGGTAAAACTTGATTTATCTACGATTTATCTATGATTTGAGAAGTGGCAATTTGTGGTAAAGACTCCATGAGTAAGTGCCACTCTTTTTCGGATTTTTTTGCACATTAAATGACTCATTTAACTAGTTAATCCCATTTGTTGACTCTCTGTTGACCAGCCACTTGAGGGTAAAACTGAGTATATTGCACTAGCCCGTATTAGCACTCGAGGGGAAAATTGAGCACACAAAAAATGCTAGTATAAGACTCGAGGGTATACCTGAGTATATCTAAATTTCCAGGGTTAGACTCGAGGACACGTGCAATTGTTGACGCGTAGACGCGGGTCGCGGTGGAGAAGTCTAGACGTGCAATCGTGGACGCGTGTCGCGCTGCGAAGTCCAAGACATGCGACGTGCACTGTGCACGCGTAGGACGCGGGTCGCATTAACCACCCCTCGCCTTTATAGACGCCTCCTCGCACTCTCTGTCACTCTCACTCGCTCACGCATCGCCAACTCTCTCACGTCCCATCATCTTCTCCAAAGCAAAAACCTCTCCTCCCTCTTCCTCCGCCTCGGGAGAGATGGACAAGGAGAATGCCAATCCCATCATCGAGGTAGGCTCGAAGCGACGCTCCATCTTCGGCGCCGTCCCCTCTACGGACGTCGCCTGCCGCCGCTGTCGCCGGTGCATCGGAGGCGCTGCCGCCGGTGGCCGATCCCGCGGGATGGGACCCCTACGACCCCGTGCTGTACGTCCCGCCCCCGAACCCCTACGACACCTCCCTGGAGGACCCATGGAACGAGGTAACTACGGTTTGCTTCCTTTTTGTTCCCCATTCCTTTTTGAACCCTATTTTTGCTGGTGTAGATGGATCTGTAGATGGATGAGTATTGGGCTAATATTTGCGCCGATTTTATTCCATTTTGTTTTGATCACTTCTTGATTTCGTTTAAGATTTGGGGTTCGGCTGTTCGGTTAATTTATGCAAGTAATATTGGATCTCAATCAGTTAATTTATGCAAGTAATCATGGGATCTCAATCAGTTATTTTATGCACTAATCAAAAGATATCAACCGTTTAATTTTGCAAATAATCTCGAATGTGTTCAAGTTCAGATCTAGTTCAGATCTAGAATCTGTTTCTTTGCCTATGATGAATGGTTGGGCACAAATTTTGGGAGGGTTCAGCGAACCATTGCTGTGTACAAATCTGTTGTGCATGAGCTTTAGTTCGCTTACACCTTCCCTGTAGATATATAATCATGTCCACTCTAACTGAGGCTGACTCTTTTTCTTAACTTTGTTATCATGTACGTTAGTGATCGTTGCAACTCATTCACTAGTTTCTGTTTGATATGGATCAGATGTGGCAGCGACGTCGGCACGACGAGGAGGAGGACGTCAAGACTCGCCAGTGCGGAGGCTGCAGTCGGCCAGACATCTCCTACTTCGCCAAGGAGGTCTACAGTGCCTTTCTGCACCGGAGACTCTGGCGCACGGACTTCAACGCCTCGTCACACATGCGAGAACATCAGCACCACCTTCCCCGGACGACGGTGAACGTCCACTCCTTCCGCGCAAGCACGGGGCGCTCGGCATGCACCTCCGCAGCTTGCGGCGGGTGGAGATCTCCGCCGGCGCATGCCTCCGCTCAAGCCCAAGGCTGAGCAAGAGCAACAAGTGGAGGCAGATGGGGTAGGCGGAGTCCCGGACGTGTCTGCTGCTGCTGCCTCCTAGTTTGTTGTTGGGATCCCTTTGTTGTTAGCTAGGGATCCCTTGTTGTTATGTTAGTATGATGGTGCTGTGAAGAACCTGTTACTATGTTGGCTGCTGTGTATGCAGCTTATTATCTATCCATATTATCTAGGGATTATCTATCCCTAGTCTACTATATTTTGTTGGCCGTACTTAGTTTTCTTGATTTACTATGACTGTGAATTTATCGTACATTATCCTGGAGATTTGCTTCTAGATTTAACTACATACATATGGACCGAGGGAGTACTAGATTTGCTGCCATATTGGGCAAACAACGAGGACCAAAAGGCACAAATAATTGAAGAAAGCAAGCTTCTCTAGATTTTATACTAATTTGGTGAAAAGGAGAGAGAAAGAGGGGAAAAAGGTGCACTTAATAATGCCAATTTGGGGCCGAGAGAGGAACCCAGCTCCTGCTCACGTGCAACCAAACGCTTCTCGTCGTCCCACGCGGTCCCTTTCTACCAGCCCACGCGACGCGGGCCCACACGACGCGCCCACGTGATGAACGGTCAACTAAACGGGAATCCTGCCGTCGAATCTGCCATGGGTTTCAAACAAGGGCTTGGGGAAAACTGAGGAAAAACTAAGTAGCTGGGGAAAACTGAGTACAACTAAGGACCTGAGGGCACGAAAATAGAAATCCCTAATAAATAAAGCTTAAATAACAAGTATTAAATAATTGAATTTTTATTAAAAATAAAAATTCCATATTATATTTTTATTGGATAGATTTTTATTTTCTAAGAATTTTGATAACTCATTTATATTTTTCTGAGTTGTAATGCATTTTTGATAAATTGGCAAAGTTTCGGTAACTTAATGAATTTGAATTAAAA
The DNA here is from genome assembly GCA_030979885.1 of Lolium multiflorum. Classification (NCBI taxonomy): domain Eukaryota; kingdom Viridiplantae; phylum Streptophyta; class Magnoliopsida; order Poales; family Poaceae; genus Lolium; species Lolium multiflorum. Next base: position 236,873,581 of record CM061749.1, on the reverse strand, counting down.
CTGAAAAATGACTAAGTGTACCCGGCCAGGGCTACCCACAGCCACTGGCTGGTGGGTCCATGTCCACGCTGGAGGCCACATGGCGCCGAGGTGGCAACCCTGTGCCTCACCGGCGGCCAGGGACGGTACTCGCCGGAGCTAGAGCGTTCCCGCGGGGGCGTGTGCGGGTTCGTTGGAAAGGGGACGCCGAGGCGAACCCGATGGTGGCGGCGCCGCTATCTAATGGTCACCGGAGCTCGCACGCCGGCGAGGCCGAGCGGCAGATATCACGGAGCAACGATGCTACGCATGTTACGGGGCGTAATCGAGCGAACCAAGTACACCACGGAATTCAATAGCTCACCAGGAGTACGTAGCGCTTGACGGCGTGGTCGATGGAGGTCTGGCTCGCCGGATTTCATGGCGCCGGCCGCCGGAGAGCTGAGCTTGGCGACGGCGCTACGGGCTGCCCCTGCTCGATTCCTTTTGCAGGAGGAGCAAGTCGAGCATGGCGGTTCTAACGGTGGTCATGGCGAGGCCTGGGGCTTCCCCAATCGACGGCGACGGTCGACGTCCGGCTCAGGTAGGGTTTCGGATTGGGGAAAATTTAGAAGAGGAGGAAGAAAACCGAGGCTAGGCTCGTCCCGGGGCTTTTATACGGCGTCGGAGGGTGCCTCGTCACGTCGTCGAGGAAGGAGAGGGCGCCAGCGAGCGATGAAGAGGAGCACGCCTTCGTGCTGGCGTCCATGCGCGTCGAGAGGATGAGGACGACTTCCTCTCGTTGATTTTTCAACGAAGAGGTAAGTTGGGCTGGTAAGTGGGCTGCTGGTGGGTTGTGTTGCTGGGCCGCGGCTGGGCTGCACCATGGGCTGCACGGCCAGGTGAGCCAGGTAATGTTTTTCCCTTCTTTTCTTTTTTCTGTTTTATTTTCTGTTTTGATTTTCTATTTTGAATTCAGTTTTGAATTCAATTCTGTTTGCAGAAATTTGTAATTACTTTTAACTTGGCAATTACCTTTCAAGCAAAATTCTACTTAAGGCATACTATTTTGATGTTTAATATAATGATAGGTTCAACGTGCACAATATTTCAATTATGTATGTTAATAATTATAATCTTCCATTCTCTTACTTTTAAAATTCTAAATATTTTTATAGTACTATAGCACTTGATAATAATAGGTGATAAATTGCCTTTGCTTTATCTAGCAAGGATTTGTTAATGGATTATGATCTTAAGGCTTAGCTTCTTATTTTTGAAATAGGATTTCAAAGGTGTGATTTCATGTGCCCTATATTTTATAAGTTAAGGAGATGATCTAGTGGCATGATTTCCTATACCTGGATATTCCTAAGGACTTGATCTCCAATTTGAGAATGTTGTCACTTGCCTATTATCTTATGTGCATAACTATGTGCTAATGAGTGGAAACTTCTACTAGAACTCCTTCCAAGTGTAGTACTTTTATTATAGTTTAGTAACACCTTGAAATACCTAGAGTAGGTACTACTCTCATCATGGTTTGGTCTTGGTTATAAAGATAAGTGATTGATCACCATCATGGGTTTAATCAAATGGTTTAGCACTAGATTTTACTTAAGTTCCATAATTAAGCATAAACTTTAATTAGTGAACAATTCTAGGGTTCTCATCATATTCACCTAATGGCAATTGGTTTGGATCTCAATTAGGGTCTAGGTTTATATTATGATCACCATAGTGATACACATTCTAGGTGTGAGACATGATTACAAGTTGTAGAATTGAGGTGACACCATAATGCATGTGCTAGGGTTTAATCTTCCCTAACCATGATAAGGTGGTTGTTTACTTAACATTTTATGTTCTCCTCTAGTTACTATGATATTGAGAATTAGTTTTATCTTCTACCCATTGGCTTCTATTGTTAACCTCAATTTATCATTTAAGTAACTGCATTGGTTATAGTTCTTTTTATAGTTAACTTTGGTCATATGGATATATGGTTTCTCACCATATAAAGTATAGAGTTTTACTCTAAGGTTTTCTTATGTTTCTTAAATGAAGAATATGTGGAATGTAGATATGGTAGAATTCTACTTATGATCACCAATTGAATCACAAGTTAGGGTTGGAATATAAGCCTAGGGTTGCCTACTAGTTACCTCCCTATGATTTCATGTGGTGAATGAGATCTACTTATCCTATTAGGGTTTATTCTCCATACCTCAAGTTCTTAGGGTTTATGATCATCACTTAATTAATAATGATCAAGGTTTGGCTTCCTAAGGTATCTCTCATTAATTAGGTTTCTCAGTTCCATGATCAAGCATTGTCTTGATCAACTAGGGTATAGTACTTATTTTATAATTTCTTGAATGGACATGGTTATGGTTGCCCCAATAATTTATACCCCAGGAGAATGCCAGAGATATTATGTTAGAGTTCCCTCCAAGGTATGATGACATAATCATCTGGATATATGGAATGGGTCCTTCTCACAAATTTAAGTATTGACTCAACTATCTTGAGAAATACACCATAGCTTGAGTTCTCTCATACAGGAATAGTTATTCTAGGGTTTATGGTGTACTCACAATATCTCAATAGGTATTAAGTCTAAAACTCCACTTGGCTATCTTGATTGAGTTAATCTCCTCCTTACTTTATCAATTCATGGATATGGTATTATTCCATGTGATATTAGGTTATCTCACCACTTCAAGGGAAATGGTTTACAACCTAATACTTTAGTTCAAAGGTTGTCCTTTGTTCATTACTAGGTAAGGCTAGGTTTAGAATAAATGGTCTCTCTCATATGGGAAGGCTTGAATAATACTCTAGGGTTCCTCTTGAAGATAATGTTGTGATCATATGGATGTTTATATCCAAGGTTTGCCTCAAGGTTTGTCATTGCTTCCCTAAATAAAATAGGAATCTCACCTCTTTAGGTTTGATGTAAAACTATTTGGAATAGAGAAGAATATATATATTTCTAAAGTTGATCTCCTTGTCATGATTCCATGTTTTAAGTGGAATCAATACCATGAGGTGTATGGTAGGATCATGGATAGTTTTAAGGCATGGAGAAGATGAGTGAAGAATAGTTTCTCCAATTGTTGTTACTTGATTTCCAATTAAATGGATGTTCTTGTGTTATGACAATGATTACCATATTATGATCTTTTATAAGATCAAGCATTTGATCATTGAGTAAAGTGTTGTTGTGTTGGTTATTAGTTCCATTTGATCTAACCCCTTAGATCAAATCATCTTTACCCAGAACAAGGTTTTAACAAAGTCACATTGAGGTTTATAGCGCTTGACTTGATGAGCTACTTCAATTCCACCAAGGTCAAGTGAAACTTCAGTTACTGTGACTGTTTTACTTTAAAGCGAAATTCCCAGATTTTCTATGCATGAATGCAATGCACACATCTGTTTCCTCTATTTTTGTAACCCCAATACCTGGGATATTACAGTCTCTACCCCTTAAACTAAACTTCTTCCTCGAAGTTTGATCTCTCTCACGTTTCGGAGTGTGGATCTGACTTGTGCGACTACTTCTTTTCTCAAACTCCGTGGTGATCTCACTGGATATAATTGTATATATCCCTTGTCCAGATTCTTCCTGGAATCCATTAGGGTTTGTCTCTGAACATTAGTTTCTTACTCCAGTTCTATCATTTTTCTCTGGAATCTAATAATACTTGTCTCTGAGCCATGGCTTCTAACCTTAATTATTTGATTTCTTTCAACCCTATAGTCTTGTTTCCTTTCTCATTGAAGAATCAATGATGGGACTTCTTCTTGTCCAGACAGTCTTAGTTGAAGACTAATTAGATAACATTCTCCTATTTGATAAAATAGGTCTTTGTTTTCCCTTACTACCAAAACTGCAATAATGGTACTTGGTAAGGTACTGACCATGGAAATGGTTGTGATGGTTTATTTCCCTAAGAATGGATTAGACTCATTTAGTCCATCCAATCACAGGTTTATGGTTGATGCCTCTGACTATGTTGGGTTATTTAGGTTCTATGAGAGGAATCATTCCAATGGACTTAAGTTTTTGGTATAGTCAATCTCCTTTGGTCTTTGGCCTTCTTGGGCTGTATTTTATCTACGGTATTTTCTTCGTCTAACTCCTTTATACTTAGCTTACTTGAGCTTCTGTACTTCTGAGTAAATTTTACTTACTTTCTCAAGTTTTAGTCCACTTCTTACTTCCTCGAGGTATGCACCTCGGCTTCTAGTCTGATATCTTTCTGAAAGTAGTGTTTGTTAATCTTACAAAAGTAAGATCGAACTTCCTCTCAGTTCAGACCTTCATCATCTATCTTACTCAAAATACTGAATTTTTGTACTTCCAACTCAATGTTTACTCTACCCCTTAGAGTTTTCTTATGGTCTTTAACTCCTTTTCTTCCAACCATTGGACTTATGATTAGAATATTGGTCTAGGTTCTAGCTTATGGTTTGTATTCTTCTAAGGTCTCACGAAGAATGTTTGTGGTGTATCCGCTCATTTGTGGACATCCAATGTTAATCCTTCGACTAAATGATTATAGGTCATAACTATTTGGCTGATAAAATTTTATTTGTTCACAACTTCTTGGTACAGATAATCCAATTACGGACTACTTGATACCAATTGTGGCTATTCGTTATCTAAAAATGGATTCTATTATAGGTTCTTATCAACTTGACGAGACATCTTCTACTTCATCTCGCAGTATTGATCCTATACCAATTGTGGTCTTCTGATATCAACTATGGTGTTCTTATATCTGCTATGGTTTCATATATCACCTTCCTTCATTCAGGGTTTATTTTAAAGAAAAACCACTAGCTGACACTATGAATATAGTATCCTAAGTGATTTCACATGCATCCCCTCTTCTATGATGACTATGGTTCTGCTTGAGCTTCACCATAATCACCAGATTTCTCACCTTCATGCTTCTTATGTACTAAAGTACTCCTCTGTTGAGGTGAAGCATGAGTTTTGATTGGTACTTCCCTCTGAATATTGTGGTTGCTTCCCACAACTTTGTTTCCTTTATCTGGTGAACCTTCATCTTGTCTTCAGAATCTCCAGAATTCGTCACTTCCTCACACGAATACAATTACCCTCTAGATCTTTAACATCAAGTAGGAACTTGATATTGCAACATGCATTTGCATACCAAAGTCAAACTTCATGTATGGATCTAGTCAAGCAATGAAAATCCAATAAAATCCAAGAAGATTCAGCTTTGTGCATATAATACACACCATTATAAGCCTGAATATAATATTTGAGTAAGACATCTCTAAACATCAGACTGAGATGTGTAATATATAACACCACATAATATAGGTTTATATCATGATACTTAGCACGAATGTATGGAATTCTACTATTTGTCTTAACATTTACCTTAATTGCACATTTGCAATGAGATAAACTTGAAACAAAGTGGTCTAGGATAGTTAAGGTTAACCTAATTTTCTTTGGAAGTACTACTTAACTTTCATTTTATTGAGAACTATCTCACATGATATCTCTAGATTCTAATATAGCTACTCTAAACTCCTAACTATTAGAGCATAGCTCCTATATTTCCAAGTGTTTCTATCCTAAGACTATGGTCATGCTGTGCTTGGCACACTTCCCATATTTTTGGAACACAATTCTTGCACTATTGTTTTGCACTTGGCTTCTTATTGTACTCCTCTTAATTAATTATGAGGTTCTAGTCCATCACATAATGATTCTCAAGTGAATCATATATGATTAACAACTCTATCCTGTAAGTATGCATAAATTATTCCTATATCTCTCCCTTACCTCCCATGATTGACTCATCATGGTCTATACTACCTCATATGATTCATAGTTATCACTTACTATCAATTGTTTCACATGTCTAGATAATTTACTTACTCATTACTTAACTTGGTCTACATTTTCTATTAGGATATCTTAATTATCTTCATCACTTGATATTACTCCTATTACAGGTCTGGATAATTTTATATAATCATAACATGTGTTGGTACACATCTTCCAATAGGATATCTTCCTTATGGTTGTATCCTCTCTTTGGACTACCATGTATTGTATACCAACTGTGATCTACTCATCTATTGTTTTAAGGACTTATTGATGGGCTACATGTTTAGGATTAACTAACTAACTTCACTTAGGAAAGATAGGTAAGAAATGTTGACTTAAGTGTGTCAGGATTATTCTCAGGTGAATATCCATCTCAAGTCATAACAAGCATTCGGTTTAACTAAGACAACTTCCTATAGACACTACCAATCCTATAGGTCTCTTTTTTAAAGGGTTTTAATCCTAAGGTCAAAGCATTTGCTCTGATACCAACTGTGGTGACCCGGCATACCACTGCATGGTGTAGTATGCAAGTCCATATAACACCAATGAAACACCGTTCCACTAGTATTATATCGCTCGGAGTGGTACAAAAAACATATGCGGGTCCAAGGCATGTCTATAGAATTACATACAGACTCTGTTACATAAGATCAGCACAGCCTCCTACTTTACAATGAGGTAAATCTGCAAATAAACTATAGAAGAACGACTCGTAGTCTAGTCTTATCACAGACTCTATTTGTAGAGTATATAACTAGCTACAGAGGCTATGAATAGATTCTAGCTAAATAGGAGCTAGGTTTAGGAAGCTAGTTCCCTTCTATGGTTAAACTAGGTTTCTCCTTGTTGGATGGGTATCTGACTCCTGACAGGGTCCTGTCTCTTGAAGTAGTTGTTGACTCCTTGGTCCTTGGTAGAGATCCTCCTTCGATGCCTCCATATCTAAGCGGGGATTTAAGAGTGGGATGAGTACGAGCGTACTCAACAAGTTCATTATAGGAAAGAGGTGTTTAATGCACTAGCTACGATTAGACCAGAAAGTCTAATACCAATGCAAGTTTTCATAACCATTTCTTCAAAAGGTTGCGTTTATTCGAAGAACTATGTCCGTCACCTTCACCGGTTTACTAGAACTTCATGGAGCTCCTTTCCGCCGTTCGCAGCCCATATCCCGAACAGGAGTGACAGTCACTTCTTTACACTCTGCAGAGGGGTTGCTTTACCCATAAGAGATCTTAACCTTGTTGCCAACCGAGTGCTCGTCCACACTTCCTTTGGTGTGAGGTCAGGAGTAAGGTCATAGCCAATCATATTCCTCCGCTACCTCGCACACCCACCCTTTGTTGCATGCCCCGACCCTGGGTCCACGCCGGTCCCATTATTCCTGTAGATTTCAAGGTGGACCCCGACCACGACGACAGCTGGCTCTACCATACACTCCTACGCCGTAGCGCAACCCATCATAGACCGCATTACCGTGGGGAATTAGAATCCCCACCCTCCGGTTGTTCCAAGACACAACTGCTACGGCAAGCAATGCTTTACCGTGGGGAATTAGAGTGGGATCCCCACCCTCCGGTTGTTCCGCCATACAACTGCTACGGTAAGCGCATCCGTTGATGTACAAGAGGTGGAAATACGATTGACTAGTCCGTCCCATTCCGATCTTATGGTTAACACGGTATTACGGCACAAGAATCACGACATTTGTTGTTTAATCCTAGATGGATATAAACCCTTGCAATGGAACCTCCACCATATCAACACAATCCATGGTTCCATTGCCCACCACATAGTCATATTCATAGTTATGAAAGTAGTGGTTTTGGTTTTTATGCAATAGTGATAACCATAGTACTTTGCAAGTAATTTGATAGGAATACTCAAATGACATGAGCAAGTGATGAACTTGCCTTTCTTGACTGCAAGATTATGCAGACAAGGTCTTCGATACGCAATAACTCCAAATTCTGAAATAGCATCATCGTCCAGTAAGGATGATGTTTAAAAGATTGGCAAGGATGCAATAATGCATAAGTATGAGATGCAATCGCTCTAAGCGTGATCTAACCCCGATGATTTAGGATTAGTGAGTTGAAATGATTTGTTTTAGGGTGTGTTACACTTTTAGAGTGATTCAAAGATTCACAAACAAGGTTCTTATTAAGAATTGGTTGCTTGTTATCATAAACAGGTGCTGTAATAAATAATAATAACAATAATAGCACATAACAATAACATTTGGTATAATCTTAACATGTAATGAATAGTGGTTGGTTTTAGCACTATATGGCATGGTTAATGATTAATTATCATATACTTCAAAAGATTAACTTTTGAAGAACATGTTCTTTGATAAAGAACAAGTATGATAATTAGATTGGGTTTCTATGGTTGACTATGGTTTCAGGTAGTTGCTGGAGTAAATATTAGATGGATCCAAACAAGGTTGGATTCATCAATACCAGGTGGAGTTATGCCTAGGCATCCTAAGAAATTAATTATACATGGGTGCTATCAAGGTTGATGCTACTTTGCTGGTGATAGATGGCTATTGTCTATAGGTTCTATTAGGCAGGTTTGATGATGATTCTTTATTTACTTCAAAAGAATAACTTTTGAAGAACATACTTCTTAAATAATAAGAAGCATATCAATTAGGATTGAGATTGTCTAGGGTTTGTTATTTGGTCCACTAAGTAAGGAATGATTGACTCCTAAATAAAATGGTTGATATGTATCCAACACTAGTAGGTTTTAGTGGAGTAGGGTATGTAAGGTAATCATCAATCATGGTTACTATGAGGGTTCATCACAATGGTGTGATGCTAAATAGGGATAAACAAGGATGATTGTTTTGGTACTAGGATCTAGGGTTTACACTTGGTTAACCCTACTCGATCAACTAGGTTTAGTGATATGCATACATGGAATACTAAATTGCTAGTGATAGGGTTCTACATTTTATGTAGACATAGGTATGTATTTTAGTTGCTAAGGGTGGCTCTATGATTTGAATTAAGGTACCCAGATCACCTGTCCTAACCCTGGGTTTAGGTTAGAAGAAAATTAGGGTTCACATGTAATAATAGAACTAGGGTTCCTAATTAATTTAGGGTTTTAGGGGTCACATGAAATGATGAGTTCCTGGTTCTATTACTTATGAAATTAGGGTTTTCTAAATACCCTAAAGTTCTTGAATTAATAACTTCACTTTAAGGTTGAAGTTATTAATAACTTTGAAATAAAATTAATATTGGATTTGGCATTTTATTATTTTCAATGAATTAATAATTAAGGTATTTATTAATCAGGGTTTAAATCCTTCTAATAAGGATTTAACAAATCAACAATTAAATAAAATTAGTTTTATTGTTTTCTTTATTTATTTACTGGTTTTTATTTAATTTTAAAAGTTCTTCCAATATTTGAATTTTAATTGAATTTGGAATTAATAAATAAAGCTTAAATAACAAGTATTAAATAATTGAATTTTTATTAAAAATAAAAATTCCATATTATATTTTTATTGGATAGATTTTTATTTTCTAAGAATTTTGATAACTCATTTATATTTTTCTGAGTTGTAATGCATTTTTGATAAATTGGCAAAGTTTCGGTAACTTAATGAATTTGAATTAAAACTGAAAAATGACTAAGTGTACCCGGCCAGGGCTACCCACAGCCACTGGCTGGTGGGTCCATGCCCACGCTGGAGGCCACATGGCGCCGAGGTGGCAACCCTGTGCCTCACCGGCGGCCAGGGACGGTACTCGCCGGAGCTAGAGCGTTCCCGCGGGGGCGTGTGCGGGTTCGTTGGAAAGGGGACGCCGAGGCGAACCCGATGGTGGCGGCGCCGCTATCTAATGGTCACCGGAGCTCGCACGTCGGCGAGGCCGAGCGGCAGATATCACGGAGCAACGATGCTACGCATGTTACGGGGCGTAATCGAGCGAACCAAGTACACCACGGAATTCAATAGCTCACCAGGAGTACGTAGCGCTTGACGGCGTGGTCGATGGAGGTCTGGCTCGCCGGATTTCATGGCGCCGGCCGCCGGAGAGCTGAGCTTGGCGACGGCGCTACGGGCTGCCCCTGCTCGATTCCTTTTGCAGGAGGAGCAAGTCGAGCATGGCGGTTCTAACGGTGGTCATGGCGAGGCCTGGGGCTTCCCCAATCGACGGCGACGGTCGACGTCCGGCTCAGGTAGGGTTTCGGATTGGAGAAAATTTAGCAGAGGAGGAAGAAAACCGAGGCTAGGCTCGTCCCGGGGCTTTTATACGGCGTCGGAGGGTGCCTCGTCACGTCGTCGAGGAAGGAGAGGGCACCAGCGAGCGACAAAGAGGAGCACGCCTTCGTGCTGGCGTCCATGCGCGTCGAGAGGATGAGGACGACTTCCTCTCGTTGATTTTTCAACGAAGAGATAAGTTGGGCTGGTAAGTGGGCTGCTAGTGGGTTGTGTTGCTGGGCCGTGGCTGGGCTGCACCATGGGCTGCACGGCCAGGTGAGCCAGGTAATGTTTTTCCCTTCTTTTCTTTTTTCTGTTTTATTTTCTGTTTTGATTTTCTATTTTGAATTCAGTTTTGAATTCAATTCTGTTTGCAGAAATTTGTAATTACTTTTAACTTGGCAATTACCTTTCAAGCAAAATTCTACTTAAGGCATACTATTTTGATGTTTAATATAATGATAGGTTCAACGTGCACAATATTTCAATTATGTATGTTAATAATTATAATCTTCCATTCTCTTTCTTTTAAAATTCTAAATATTTTTATAGTACTATAGCACTTGATAATAATAGGTGATAAATTGCCTTTGCTTTATCTAGCAAGGATTTGTTAATGGATTATGATCTTAAGGCTTAGCTTCTTATTTTTGAAATAGGATTTCAAAGGTGTGATTTCATGTGCCCTATATTTTATAAGTTAAGGAGATGATCTAGTGGCATGATTTCCTATACCTGGATATTCCTAAGGACTTGATCTCCAATTTGAGAATGTTGTCACTTGCCTGTTATCTTATGTGCATAACTATGTGCTAATGAGTGGAAACTTCTACTAGAACTCCTTCCAAGTGTAGTACTTTTATTATAGTTTAGTAACACCTTGAAATACCTAGAGTAGGTACTACTCTCATCATGGTTTGGTCTTGGTTATAAAGATAAGTGATTGATCACCATCATGGGTTTAATCAAATGGTTTAGCACTAGATTTTACTTAAGTTCCATAATTAAGCATAAACTTTAATTAGTGAACAATTCTAGGGTTCTCATCATATTCACCTAATGGCAATTGGTTTGGATCTCAATTAGGGTCTAGGTTTATATTATGATCACCATAGTGATACACATTCTAGGTGTGAGACATGATTACAAGTTGTAGAATTGAGGTGACACCATAATGCATGTGCTAGGGTTTAATCTTCCCTAACCATGATAAGGTGGTTGTTTACTTAACATTTTATGTTCTCCTCTAGTTACTATGATATTGAGAATTAGTTTTATCTTCTACCAATTGGCTTCTATTGTTAACCTCAATTTATCATTTAAGTAACTACATTGGTTATAGTTCTTTTTATAGTTAACTTTGGTCATATGGATATATGGTTTCTCACCATATAAAGTATAGAGTTTTACTCTAAGGTTTTCTTATGTTTCTTAAATGAAGAATATGTGGAATGTAGATATGGTAGAATTCTACTTATGATCACCAATTGAATCACAAGTTAGGGTTGGAATATAAGCCTAGGGTTGCCTACTAGTTACCTCCCTATGATTTCATGTGGTGAATGAGATCTACTTATCCTATTAGGGTTTATTCTCCATACCTCAAGTTCTTAGGGTTTATGATCATCACTTAATTAATAATGATCAAGGTTTGGCTTCCTAAGGTATCTCTCATTAATTAGGTTTCTCAGTTCCATGATCAAGCATTGTCTTGATCAACTAGGGTATAGTACTTATTTTATAATTTCTTGAATGGACATGGTTATGGTTGCCCCAATAATTTATACCCCAGGAGAATGCCAGAGATATTATGTTAGAGTTCCCTCCAAGGTATGATGACATAATCATCTGGATATATGGAATGGGTCCTTCTCACAAATTTAAGTATTGACTCAACTATCTTGAGAAATACACCATAGCTTGAGTTCTCTCATACATGAATAGTTATTCTAGGGTTTATGGTGTACTCACAATATCTCAATAGGTATTAAGTCTAAAACTCCACTTGGCTATCTTGATTGAGTTAATCTCCTCCTTACTTTATCAATTCATGGATATGGTATTATTCCATGTGATATTAGGTTATCTCACCACTCCAAGGGAAATGGTTTACAACCTAATACTTTAGTTCAAAGGTTGTCCTTTGTTCATTACTAGGTAAGGCTAGGTTTAGAATAAATGGTCTCTCTCATATGGGAAGGCTTGAATAATACTCTAGGGTTCCTCTTGAAGATAATGTTGTGATCATATGGATGTTTATATCCAAGGTTTGCCTCAAGGTTTGTCATTGCTTCCCTAAATAAAATAGGACTCTCACCTCTTTAGGTTTGATGTAAAACTATTTGGAATAGAGAAGAATATATATATTTCTAAAGTTGATCTCCTTGTCATGATTCCATGTTTTAAGTGGAATCAATACCATGAGGTGTATGGTAGGATCATGGATAGTTTTAAGGCATGGAGAAGATGAGTGAAGAATAGTTTCTCCAATTGTTGTTACTTGATTTCCAATTAAATGGATGTTCTTGTGTTATGACAATGATTACCATATTATGATCTTTTATAAGATCAAGCATTTGATCATTGAGTAAAGTGTTGTTGTGTTGGTTATTAGTTCCATTTGATCTAACCCCTTAGATCAAATCATCTTTACCCAGAACAAGGTTTTAACAAAGTCACATTGAGGTTTATAGCGCTTGACTTGATGAGCTACTTCAATTCCACCAAGGTCAAGTGAAACTTCAGTTACTGTGACTGTTTAAAGCGCGAAAATTCCCCGATTTTCTATGCATGAATGCAATGCACACATCTGTTTCCTCTATTTTTGTAACCCCAATACCTGGGATATTACAGTCCCCATGCCCATGCGCTTCGACTGCGCTGGCGACCTGCGGATTCTGCTCGCGTCCTTCGAGTCCCCGTCAGGCTTGGGTGGCGGAGGAGGAAGCCCACAACTATGCGATGGCCATGACTCGGGGTTAATGTGCTCCGACCTGGAGTCGCTCCAGCGTAGGGGCCCTTCTCCCGCGGGTCGAGAAAACCGCGGTGGAGGCCGCCATCGCCGCCAGGGACGAAGCGGTGGCGGCGGCTAGGGACAGGGCCCGCTTCGTCACCGACATGGCGGCGATCCAGGCGCCGGTCCAGGCGAACGAGGACGCGGTGGCGGCGGCGGTCCAGGCGGCGGCGGAGGAGGAGGAGGCCCGGGCGGCGGAGTCGGCGGTCCAGGCGGCGGCGGAGGAGGAGGAGGCCCGGGCGGAGGCGGCGGCACCAGGTGGCCATTGCCCAGCGACGGCCCCGTGGGACGCTCGGCCGAGGCCCTCGAACGCCGCAGTGGCAGGACGATGTCCGCCGCCGCGCGCGCGCGGCGCGAGTGCGCAAGCGCTCCGCTCGACAACGCCGCCGCCCTTCCGGCGCGCAGTGGGCGCGCGACGCGAGTAACCGAGGCCGGTGTAGGCCGCGCGACGGCGAGTAGGTACGGCCGTTGTAGTTTTAGGTTAACTCGACTAACCATCTCTGTAAAGATGGTCCTTTTGGCCAATCAATAGTAATGAAAAGATTTTTTGCTTACCTAGTCACTGCCGACCGGGCCCAGATGTACCCAACGCGGACAGATTCGTGCTCAGAGACGCAAACCCAGCTCGCTTCATTTTGGACGGCCCGATCACTTTGCGTCGCCCCGCTGGAACAGGTCAGACGCATTTCCGATCATGGCGGACAAAAAGGTCGCTCAGCGTCCGTTGTGTCGCGCCGCTGAGATGCCCTAACTCTACTTCGGTACGTCCGGCAATCGCTCGGTCGATGGACCATACCATTTCCAAGCACGAGCAAGATGGATGCCCACGCGCGTACGACCGCGTGCTGAGACAATGAACAACCCGCCGCGGAGTGAAGACAATGAGAGACGTGTGTCGGCGGCAAAACATTCCTTCCGCTGCTGCGCGTGAAGCGTGGTTGACCAGCAAAGGCGGCACGCTGCATGCAGCCTTGCCGTTTTAACGACCGATGATTCGAAACCTCGTACGGGGACATGATTCAGCCCATGCTTTGCTTTGCAGTTGCAGGCAGCAGCTTTGCGCACCCTTGGTTCAACATTTGCAAGTGACCGGGCCCGTGTGTGATCTACAGCTTTAGCCAGCCGCTGCGATTAGCTGCAATCCCATCGTGGAATTAAAATTTGTCAGGGACGATTCAGGCTTGTGTCAATTGGCTGTTTTGTTCACCTCAACGTCAGATACTACTCTAGCAATAAAAAAAAAAATACTCTCTTCGTTTTTAGATATAAGCTATACTTATTTTTTGGAAAAAATTCAGAATATAAGGTGTATTGTGGTGCGTCACTTGTATGAAGAATATTTTTAGGGATTTGATAGCGTTTTTTTATCTTATGCAAAAATTTCTATTGGCACACGTTAATTGTTCATGGATAATCCCGCTCAAACATGGTGTAGTTTTTGTGTGTTATTTAATTTTTGTGCCAAAAACTATATGGCTTATTTCTAAAACTGGAGGAAGTAATGGTTAAACTTTTTTTTTGCTCAAAGTGCATATTACCCAAATAAACCACTATGAAGCTAGTATAAATTTATATAAAAAAAAGCATACTAGAGAAATATTTGGTCTTGTGTAAATAGAAAAGTTATAGTCTTGATATTTTAAAATTTGTATCAGATCTGATAGACCAAGTCTTTTTTCTTTCATTTCAGAAAAAATACCGATGGGCACCGGTATTGCCGGTTAACGGAAATATTGTCCGAGATTATTCATTTTTTTAAAAAATATCTACAGAATTCATTAAAATTCTTCAAATTGGAGTAAATAATAAAAAGCTTATGAATTATCGTTCGATATTTACTTATAAGGTTAAGGAGAAAACCGGTTACTGATGAGATTTTAGGGATATCGACCGAGAATTAAAACCAGGACCAGAAACACACTATTGGAGCTGAAGAATAACGAGCAATGCACTAATTCATCGACACATTCAAAACAACCTAAAGGGCAAAAGCTTTTGAGTATAAGACCAAGTCAACCGACTTAAGTTTATTGATTTGTGTGTATAATATGTATACAAATTTTGGTAACCGATAAAATCTATATCTATACCTAATAATAAAGGGACTAACGTTTCCTTGGTTCGGTCCGTCAGTTTGCGCTTTGGTCTAACGTAAAGTACATTTTCGTCCGTCGTGATTCTCGTGTAGGATCACGATTCCTCTACCGTGTCGTACTCAAATACTACATCTAAATCTGAAAGTGTCTCGTTTAAAAAATACTGAACATGTCCTACACGAATACTACATGGGAATAGAGTCGCTGCCTATTTTAAAAGGACTCGAGCACCAACTCAATTGGCATCCAGTATCGCCGTGTCGCCTGCGCTCGGGACATTACTATCGTCTTGCCGGCCGATTTCGCCGGAACATCTCGCCATCCCGCCCGTGCTAGGACATTGCCGCAGTTTCGTCCGTCGATTTAGCCTGAAATCCGATCCCCGTGCTTCACCAAAGGTACACATACACTAACCAGTATTGTGTATTTGATTTTTACATCATTGTAGTATATATCATTAGCTATGTCTAGAATTTTATGTTGGATTTTATGAAAGTATCTCTACTATTAAGAGCAAACTGGTGAATGCCTGGTGTCACATTTTTAGGATGGACAATAATACCCCTCACGTCACTTCACTTGATGTCACACTTCCTCCTATTTACAAGACAAATGCCACCGCAGACCAATATGCCATCCAATATGCCATCCTTCAAAATAGCTACCAAACTCACGCAACGGAGAAAACAAAGCCTATCCCACGCGCCTAACAACCAACTCCCGCCCGCTCAAATCGAAAAGTTTGTTTCTCCGGTTCGGTATTATCTCAAGTTTAACCAGGTTTATCTTCTTATCTTCTTGATCCAAATAACATTTTTTTTTTGAGAATGATCCAAATAACATGGGATTTTGCGGTAAAACAGTGTCAGACGCTAATCAAATCCCGTGGAATAGCTACCCCGTAGCACCTTTTTGGATTTATTCCCCAACCGTCGCCATCGCGCCGCCGTCCTTCACCCCGCACCTTCCCCTGTACGGTCGTCGCCACGGGAGCCTGAAGCCCCGCCATGGGATCCTTCACTTGCGCTGCCACGGGATCCCTGCACTTCCGCCGCCACGGGAGCCTGCAAATCGCGGGAACACCCCCGCCAGATACGCAGCCGAACCCGTCGATTCAAGGTGGGATCCGTCGCCGCCCACCGTCCTCGCTAGCCGGCGGCGCTAACGGAGTCACAGGCACTACTGCCCCTCGCGACACAGCTCCAAGAACCCCAGTAATCTTCATGTCCATCCTATCCATCCCACTACTGCAATTTGTCAAGGCACCTTAATGGTTGTCCTTTTAATTTCTGGATCGCCTTCTCCATTGTAGCTCACATGCCGTCCCTATGCTATACTGGAATGATCCTGAAGAAGAATGAAGAACATAGGACGAGGATACTCTGTGTTCTTTGCGTTATATTCACTCATGATTGCCAAGATCTTGGTCAATGCTACTGTGATTTCTCCTTTCTCCTGATGTTCCTTTCTCCTGATGTGCTGTATTTTCGCAGGAATTTAAGATTATAACCAGGTTGGCCTAGATAATTGTAGATTCTATACCAGTCACAAGGAAGTACCTTATGTGGTTCTTGATATGAAAGGTATTGACCATGGCTTCTGTTTGTTTCCATCTAGGATGATCAATTCTATTCATCATGGTGCAACACAATCAATCTATGATGAAACATCTGTATTGTTTCTCTAATATTGATTGGACAACATTCTACCTATCAAGAGATCTCTTAATTTTTATAGGCATTTTGTATTTTTTAATTATCTCTGGTATAAGAGAAATGAAAGAGGACTAGCAATTGTGGCCTTTAAGTGACGAGCTACTTCAAGTTCTCACTATCTATTTCTCTTGTCATGTCCGTGGAGACCACGCCGCCAATTGTCGCCGCACCCGCAAAGACGACGACGCCAACTGTCGCCGCGCCCGCAAAGACGATGCCGCCACCTGCTGCCTCCAGCAAAGACAGCGAGTCACCTGTCGCTGCACCCGCGAAGACTATTGGCATGCTGCCACTGAAATTTGATCACACATGGTTCAGGGCCTTCAAGGTGTTTGATGTTTTGGCTTTGTATAATAATTCTGGCTAATTGCAGGTATCGCACCTCCCTTTGCCAGCATTAGACACCCTTGCATAATAAGTTCATGTTTCGCTTCTGATGACTCAAGATCGTATTTGTATATTGGCAGCTAAATTTCTGGTTACTTGTGTGGTCCATTGCTCCAGTATAGAACTTGGAAGCTGAAGCATATATTTTTCAAATCCAGCAAAGTAATTAGCTCTTGGATTTGTTGTTTGAGGAACATTATTTAATTATTTTTAGTTGAGCATGTACTCATTAGCACATTCATCTTGTGCAGGGAGGAGGGAATATATGCTCTTCATTATTCTCGTATGTCGCTTCAAAATGTTCTAAACAAGCAAAATCCATTAGGTATTTTTCTCTTGAAACGTAAGTAGCATTTGAAGCTGGGCTGTAATATTGCTTGACCACTATTGAATTGAATTTCCACTCTAAACAATGGTTTTTTACTCTGCTGGACCGAGGCATGACAATACAAAGGCACGGAAGGATTTCCATCCCAATCTCACAGGCATATGGTACCCAGTGATGGTCTGCATGTTGCATAGCATGATTGATATTTAGCTAATTATTTGCAGTCATCAGGTAACCATCTTTGTTCCATGTGTTATATATGTTGTCTGATTGCTTTAATTAGTAATTATATGAAGGACAATCATATTTGTTCTTATTACTTCAGTCAATTGTATGGAATTTCAGAAGTTGCATGACTCAAGGAAAAAAGATCCTCCATTATGAGTTGTGCTATATATGTTTAGTTATGCAATCGTGAATTTTTAGATATGGTCGGAGGTGAATTTGTGCCTTTGGGCAATTGTGAATTTACACCGATACCCGCACTAAAAATGCACGATGCGGCCGCCGCCTGCACATCCCCTGCATGCCGGAACGCTGACACCCGCGTCGTCTTGCATGTTTGTGGCCATGGCCTGCAGGACCCTGCATGCTGCGGCCATGGCCTGCAGGTCCCTGCACCCTGCAGCCGAAGCCTGCATTTCCCCTGCAGTTCGACCACAGGTTGCCGCATTTTCTTCAAGTTTGATGTCTTCCTCTGCCTATTGACATGTATTTGAACAGATACATGTTGCAGCCTTAATCTATAACAATAGATTGAGTTCAAGAAGTTATTTAAATCAATCATTAATCAGAAGCAGGCTTTTGGATGACAAGGGCCTTCAGAAATCAGGCCCCTTACTTTGGAGATAGCCAATTACCTGCATTTAAGAAGAAATTTGTCCAACAAACGAAGGAATTTATTGTATCTCTTTGCATTACAGGTTAGCATCTTGTGCTATGCTTTATGTTTCCTTCATTAGCTGTATAGATCTACATGTTCGCTTTGTGCTTATAAATTCACATGTCAGAGTCTTCACACATAGAATTGCCAAATTGATAAGTTGTTGCACTGATTAGGTGGTTTCCCTTGTATTTTAGAATTTTACCAGTCCTAAATGATAAGCATCTATTTCAAGACTCAAATCTATTTTTCTATGGTGATATCTGCAACATGATTGACTGCATTTATCTTGAGGTTGTCGCTCACTTTTTTATCTGAAGAAAAAATCAAGGTTGATAACCACTCAATGATATTCTTAATCTTCAGATAGAAGGAGCAAAGCTATGATTCGTATCAAATATGTCTCATATGTGAGTTCAAAAGTGCACATAATCTCATGCATTATATTTTCATCATAGATATGATTAGTTTTGCATTTATAACCTGACAATTGGTTGCTAGAGATCAGCAATGGCTGAACTGTCCAGCTTTTTTGGAACTACTTAGGTAATTATAAAAATTGCATATTAATGTTCACTAGAGTACAAGCAGCTGTTTAAGCTACTTGGTCATGTGAATAGTATATCCTGCATGCAGTTAACATGGGGAAGATGAGGGCATGTTCATCCAGCTCACTATACCAAATAAGAGGAAAAGGGTATTGCAATGCGTTGATCTTTCCAGTTCACTCTTCGAAATAAGAGGAAACGGGTGTTCTTTGTCATAAAGAAACTGTGTCAAAAAAAGAGGAAAAGGGTGTTGCAATGGGTTGATCTTTTCTTTGTATAGTTTTGCAAGGCAATTTATTATCTACTTTTCATGCCTCTATTCTCTCCCTCAGATCGCTGATATCATAGCCATGTAACTCATACTACTACAATATAATGAGTGGAGATTGTTGAATTCCTTTGTGGTTGGTTCCGTTGTTTATCCGCTTGTAAATATGATGATCGAAACACTTATTCGTCTGATTTAATGACCATGCAATCTTTGTTGAACTAAAGTTCTTCAACTTCATGTCCCCTCTCCCTGAAAAACTGAATTAAGCTTGTCCTTCTAATTAGACGTGCAACTAGAAAACGAGCAACAATGTCAACAAGAAATAGAGGACATTAAGCATGGATTTGAATCTGGAAGTATTACATATGAGCCAGCAAAACTTCAATTTACTGATGAAGCATTCAAGGAGCAGAAACATTGTTTTCAAATTGCCGATGAGAAGGTGGTTTTAGGCACACAAACCTATCACCTGGTAAAATTCACTGAGTTGCATTCACCGTTGGCTTATCATGTATGTTCTCTATTTTGGTGGGGGTAGGAGAATATATAGAGAATAGATCTTGTCCAGCCTTTCTGTATAATACTCCCTCTGGTTCAACATACATCTATTTTTAGACAATTATTTTGAACTGGAGGGAGTAGTAAAGTGACATAAGGGCATTTTCAATGGGGCGACGCAAACGGACGTGCGCGGACAAAAAACGCGCTCCAGCGGCTAGGCGCAAAACGTCCGCAGCCCGTCCTGACGCAAACATGGACCAAATATGCGCCAGGAATGCGTCTGTGCAGACGCGTCCGCGTCCGTTTGCGTCCGTTTGGTCTGCATGCAGCCCCCTCTCTCCTACCCGCTGGAGAAGGAGCAGACGCATGCGGACATGCGGACGTTTTTTCTGTCCGTGCCCGACGCAAACGGACATAAATATGCGTCGCCCCGTTGGAGATGCCCTAAGATCCATAACTCCAAACGAGGTGGGACCTTATGAGTTTTTCGAATATTTTGTGGCTTAATGGTACATACAAGTGTACTTTTACAATTATTATATTAACTCCATTTTAATGAATAAGCCTTATATTATTCTTTAAAAGTCAAACTTGTAAACTTTGACCAAGATTTTTACAAAATATAATTAACATGTACGACACAAAATCAATGTCATTAGATACATCATGAAATATATTTCTATATTATATATATATAAAAAAAATATAGTGGTTGGTACATTTTCTTAAAAGTTCGGACCAGGTTTACTAAGCTTAAATTTTCAGAAAAAAAATATAACCCTTATTCAGAATGGAGATATGGGCCGTGGCGAAGCACGGGCATTCAACTAGTATTCGTAAAAAGTTTCCCGTGAGAGTTTTCTTGGTTTGGTCACTAAAAAGCTAAATCGCATCATCTAACATGGACTATGGAGCACCGGATCGAACAGGCAGCAGGGGAAAGAAATTTCCCAAATCGAACCACTTCCGCCCGAAGCCGGCCGGAATCCGCCGCGGCTCCGCTGTAGCCGCCTCCCTTCAATTGACCTAATAATAATAAAAGGAGAAGTGTTTCCCTGGTTTGGTCCATCATAATACCCTTTCTTCCGTAGTTAGTGCGCCTTCGTATCGTATCTCACGTGGTTTGTAAGTGCCCACGATATCGATCGTGGTCCCGGTACGTCTTA
This sequence comes from Lolium multiflorum, assembly GCA_030979885.1. Lineage (NCBI taxonomy): Eukaryota > Viridiplantae > Streptophyta > Magnoliopsida > Poales > Poaceae > Lolium > Lolium multiflorum. Next base: position 236,852,603 of record CM061749.1, on the reverse strand, counting down.
CTATTGTGCTTCCTTAAGAGTCCATCGCCTCAGCCCGTCCAATCTATACCTAATAATAAAAGCAAAAGAATTCTTGTTGGTCCATTTTTTGTTGCCCCTGCTTTTCATCTGAATTACATAAACTGCCACCGGCAAGTGTTCTCGAAGCGTTATCCAACGAACGAAAAATAAAAAGAAACCGGGCCTTTCCTCCCGACACTCCTCAAGCCTCAAATCTGCCGTCGGGCTGCGCGGTGCTCCCGCCCGTGGCTCTCATGGCGGCAGGCGTTCCACTGGCTGCGACGAAGTGTGTGGCATCAGAATCCCCCAGCTCGCGGTTGGTCGTCGCGCGCAACGGGCGGCGACGAGGATGGGATGCCGATGGCGCGGGTACTGCTGCCGGTGACCGTGCTGCTGGAAAGTCATTGCATCTGCCGCTACATCCCCGCCGTATCCCCCAGCGATCCGTCCCCATGGCATTGTGAAGTCGCCGTGGCCTATGCCTACCGGCGCTAGATGTATTTTCACCATCATCGTATCCATCTACCGGCGCCCGTCTGTTCCGGCCTCATGAGGTGGCTCCCCGCTACTCCCTAAGCATACACATCCATGCAGCTGCTTGACGCGGCCATGCCCCTGGAGGTCAGGAGATTCAACGTGTTAATGCGAAATTTGTCAGATTGAGGGAGCTTTGAATCGCATGTACTGCCACTGGATAGGTTTCATACTCAGTATACAAACTCTGATGCACGCAAGACATTTGGTTCGTAGTATCAAATCATTCTAATCTATACCTAATAATAAAGGAGCTAACGTTTCCTTGGTTCGGTCCGAGGCTGGAGCCACCCTCCCGTCCTCCTCCTATACTCCGGCCTGATTATCCGTCGTCCCACCGATCCTCACTATTCGAACACGAACTTTGCTCCGAGACTCCGATACAAACTCTGCACGCCCGACGCAGGAGGCCTAGGCGAGGAGACCAAGCAGAGCAGAGAGCGCGCCCCGACCGAGTCCGCCAAGATGCAGCCGACGGCCCAATGCCCTGTAGTGTCGCGGATCTTTAGTGGCCGACGCAGACCAGCGCGGCATAACAATACTCGGTGGCTTCACGGGTTTAAGGTGTACTTTGTTTACTAAAGTATGCAAGAAGATTGTGGTGTAAAATATTCCCTTTGTTTACTCGCATGTTGGCTTCATTTGAACTGATATTAATATGTTTCATACTTACAGTAAACTCTGATGCATGCAAGGCATTTGGTTCGTAGTATCAAATCATGGATGCCAAAGAAAAGAGAAGGAAGGAATATAGAGAGCGGTATGCACAAATGACCAATGAAGAAAAGCAGGAAAAACTGAAAAAACGTCGTGAAGCCTATCATCAAAAGAAAACAGAAGATGTAGATCGAAGGATAAAAAGATGGACAGAAGAGGAAAAGGAGAAAATGCTTGAAAAACGTCGTGAAGCCTATCAACAAAACAAAACAAAAGAGCCAGAGCAAAGGATAAAAAGATGTGCACAAGATAGACAAAGATATGCAAATATGCATCCAGAAAAGAAGAAAGCTAAAATAGAACAAGTTACAGCTAATCGTGAACTGAAGCGCATCACACCATGTAAAGAATCAATTGCGATGGTGAACCCGGCATATATTGCAACAGAACATGAAGTTTTGATGGAAAAACGCCGTGAAGCCTATCAAAAGAAAACAAAAGAGCTAGAGCAAAGGACGAAAAGATGTGCACAAGATAGGGAGAGATATGCAAATACTTTCTCAGAGAAAAAGAAAGCTAGAATAAAACAAGTTGCAGTTAATCATGATTTGAAATGCATCACACCATGTAAAGAATCAATTGCGATGGTGAACCTAACATATATCGCAACAGAACAGGAAGTTGATACATCTACCTTAAATGTGAGACAGAGAAAGTATGTACAAATGAGAGAAACACAAGCAATGCTACATTGTCAAAACGAAGAGTTCTTCGCAAAGCAGAGGAAAAATGTTTCAAAGATGTTAGTATTTGATGTCAATTGAAAGATATAGAACACTTGTTAGCTTGCTTAGCTTATGCGATCTTTACACATGAGGACAGTAACAATCTCAGAATATTTTGGAAGAAGCTATGAAGTTAGTTGATTTTGTATATTTTCATGATTTATTCAGCCCTGCATTAATTCTCCATAACGTGTTAACATTATCATCATTGACACCTTTTAAACATAAGAATTGACATGCATTACAATGTGTGCCCTAATTTTTTTGGGAATTCTTCCATCAAAACAAAAACTCATTTTATTAGTGAAGTTATCTATGAGCTGATAACTATTCAATTAAAATCAACCTATAGTAGCATACTCGTGCGCTTTTACGATGCAAATTTTTATCCCGGTGCAACGCACGGGCATATTTCCTAGTATCATGTATAAAATCATGTAGCTCGATCACAATTTAGACTCCACTTCTGCCTAGTGATCCAATATCACATACTTCCCGTCATATATTAGGTAAAAACCCATCAGTTTTAGACGCTTCAAACTCCGATACGTTCACTGAGCACAGGTGGAAAGCTCTCGCTAGTGTCCACAATAATTTGCTCCCTGCTGACGCCACCACACATAGACATAGACATAGTACTGTCGTGCTTAGGGCATCTCCAGCGGCGCGACGCAAATGGTCGCTGAGCGACCGTTTCGTGCCACGAAATGCGTGGCCCTGCCGGGCCGCGACGCAGTGACAGCCCGTCCGCGGAGACGCAAACCTGGCCCAAATATGCGCGCCGCGTCTGCGGACGCTGGCGGACGCGCCGAGCGTCCTCCATTTCTTACCCGGTCCCGCAAGTCAGCGAGAGCATAATCGACCGCTTCGACCTGATTTCTTTTTCCCCCTCGTTGGTGCCCTAGTGCGACGCCCCCAATCCCGCCCGCCATGGCCGCGGATTTCGCCGCACCGTTGTCGCCGCGCGGGAGGATCGTACTCGGGGTTGGCTCCGGCGCGAACCGGCTGTTTTCGGGCGAACGTTGCCGGTTGCGCCGCCCTTCCGCGCCGCCATGACCTGTTCGACCTATTGCGCCGGTAGGTTCCTTCTCGTTTTTCGGCGCGATTTGTGCGCGGCCATTGATCAACAGTTCGTATCGACGCAGATGGACGCGTGGCATATGGTGGAGAAGTTCCGCGCGGAGATCGTTGACTCCTCTTCGGACGACGAGTCCGATCAGTCGGCGCACACATTGGCAACTACTGAGGCCTCCATGATCCACGAGTTCACCTCAAACCCGGGGCCGCAGCACCGGGGCTCTGTGAAGGGGCGCTCGAAAAACCTGCCGCACCGGTTCCAACAATGATATCAATGTGTTGCACCGATCACCGATTTTCGAAAGGCTCATGCAAGGCAAAGCTCCCCGGGTGAGCTATGAGATCAATGGAAATGCATATGACAAGCCATATTATCTTGCTGATTGCATCTACCCTGACTGGGCCACATTGGTGAAGACTGTCCGTAATCCAAACTCCGAGAAGACGAGGAGGTTTGCCAAGATGCAAGAGGCTTGCAGGAAAGATGTGGAGCGTGGATTTGGTGTGCTCCAAGCTCGGTGGGCAATTGTCCGTCACCCGGCAAGAACATGGTCGCTGAAGATCATGCATGAGGTGATGACATGTTGTGTGATCATGCACAACATGATCGTTGAGAACGAGCGTCCTGATGGCCGCAATGAGAACCAGTGGGAATTCCAAGGTGAGTTGGTTGCGCCAATTCCTGGAGCTTCTATTTGGGAGGACTATCTACATATGAATGTAGAAGTCACAAACGATACCGTCTCCAAACAGCTGCAGACGGATCTGATTGAGCATCAATGGACCATGGCTGGCCATAAAGATCATGCCTAGAGGACTAGTATCTTATTTTCATGTAGACTTTTCAAAATTTAAATGTAATAACTATGACTTCGTTGAAATCCTATTTGTTATTTCAAAACTTCATATTTGATGCAAACGCGGAAATGCGTCGCGCTGAGCCACCCCAGGGTGCAAACGGACGCGGACAAAAACGGTGTGCCACACGTAATTTGACATTTCGGACGTCTGAAATGCGTCGCGCCGCTGGAGATGCCCTTAGCCCAGGAAAGCATGGCAAGAGATGCATGCACCCACCTCCATGATCCGATCCATCGCCCAAGGTCCAGGGACACATCAAACCACGCATCAATCCATCCTGAAATGCAGCATTTTGAACGTGCCTCAGCGGTAGCAGGAGCGACGCACGTTTGCACGTACGGATCGTTGAAGGCGATGGATCCCAAAATGATTACGCGCACCTCCAGTTACACAAACTGCAAAGAATCAAAGATGGCGGCGGATGAAAATAACATGACACATCGATACGCGTGTGCTGGCAGAATAGCAGCAGCAGCAGCTGAAAGCAGATGATCAAGGCATCCGATTGCATGTTTTTGATCTAGACATCTCTGGAAGCTACCTATTGCCATGAAGGCGTGAACTGTGTCTGTCTTTTCTTTTGTTTATTGAGAGACGTAAGGTAAACCGACTTTTTGGAACATGGGTTATGGGTATCGTGGAATCCGATTAAACTTATTCTAGGTGTAAGTTATGTAGTTGTTCGATTTCTAAGTTACAAAAACATTGTGCAGGTGATCGAGTTTCCTTTCATACTATTCATTTAAAACATGTCATTTTTTCTAAGCTACATATTTTTAAATTTGAGTATGAAAAATGGCACACACATACATACGTGCGTTCTCTACGTGCAAATTTTTTGTTCAGAATTTTTAAAGCTCTAGAAATACGATTTTTTTTGCCGCTACAATACAATGGGTTCGAATGGACCTAGGTTCCACTGTGTATTTTGGGACTCCAAGGCTATGTTTGAGACGTAAAGCTCACTCTGTTTAAATCTGATTAAAGCTGTATCAACTAATTTAGAATAGAGGGAATAATTCAAAATGATAGAAAAAATGTGGAGGGGAACCATTTTTTTGTGAAAATTCTACCGATCTATTAATAATCATCAACATCAGTACAAAAATGTCCAAAAGTAATAAAAAATTCAAATAGGCCATTGGACCGCCTAGCGACGACTACAGACACTAGCGCGAGCCAAAGCCGCGCCACCGTCCTCGCCCCTCCATCACCGGAGCTAGGCAAATCTTGTCGTAGTAGATCTTGTTGTAGTAAACCGACGGGAAGTCGTCGTGCTAAGGTCCAAAGGACCAGCGCACCAGAGCAACAACCATCGCCAATGATGACAACTGCACCATGGTGCGCCACTGCTAGGGGTTTTTCTAGTAGTGATGCTTGTTCGGCAGGTGCTACGCGCGACATATCTTCCATGGTGGCGTCGACAATAGGACCGGATGGGTTATGTGGATCTCTCCGCTGAAGATGGACCAGCTTTGCGATGGTGGTGAGGGCTTCTGAAGCGAGGGAAAATTAAGGTGCTCACCAAGGGCCTACTAAACCGATTGTGAGCTCCTGTTTTCGCCATAGGGTGACTCGGGGATGCCCCTGGGTTTTAGTTGGTGGGGCATTTGTTTCTGTTTGATGGCATGTTACTTCACCCACTATCGGGTTTTTTAGGTGTTAAGTGGTGGCTTCAGATTTTGTAATGTATGATCTTAAATAAAGTATAAATAGAGGCCATATACATCGTTTTGATGCAGAGGCTCCCTCATTTCGAATAAGAGAAAGTGGATGTGATATAGTCAGAAAGCAAACCAAGAGAGGCCGAATGTTTCTTTCCCTTTAGAGAAAATGCATTGGCGAGGGAATATTTAAATACTAGAAAAGATCAATTTTTAAATACTCAAAAACCATGGATGAAAAGTACTACAATTTGTGAAGAATGTCCTGTTTTAGGCTCAAACAATGTAAAAACCACATTTTTTGGAACTGTAGTTTGTGTCTAAAAATTAATAAACAAAACAGCGTTAGTTATGTACAATTCAATTAATGTACTGTACTTATTTAGGTGTATCATCATCTTTTTCCTATGTTTCAGTTTCATGTTTCCTTGCAACCGATAACTTATACGCAAAAGAAAAAACTTATATGCGATTTCCAGTTCTCACATTTTGTATTCATATGTACATAAAATTTTCAGGTCTTCCATTCCTAAAAATCTAGGACATGAAACATGAATTGACCATAGGGTTAGTACTAGTAGTAGAATAGGCTAGTAACAATAGGATAAGGCTAGGGTCCATTTGGCGCAACAATTTACAATGTGGCCATTTTCAGGACAAGAAAAGGACGATGAAAAGAATCGTCCAAATCACTGTCGGGCGAGAGCATGTTCGTTCACTGTTTCTGGCCAAATCTGGGCAAGTCGAGGTCCATACGATTCTAATCAGCACAGTCCTTTTCCTTGGCGAGAGAAATATCTGTTTCGAGCACGTGAAACAGACAACGGACACTCATATGGTCCATACTATTGATGATTCTCACGACAACATAGATACATGGATCTAGGGACATTAAGCACTTCGATTTGGCAACTATACAACTGTCATCTCGATTGGCAAGCACCCCTGTGCTTACATGGCTCATCTACAGTCGGTGCTTGCTGAACATCCACACCACAATCTAGCACATCACTAGAGCAAGAAGAGTAAGTTCTCTTTTGGTAAACCCTCTCCAAGGACCCTCTCCAAGGACAATTAATGACTCAAGCTTCAAGCCAACGGAAGAATCGTCCTCGCTAATCTCACCACCTAATGACACCGACAGCAGCCATCTTGAAGTGTCCCAATAGAGACAACAAAATGATATCCAGGGAGAAACCAGTATTCACCATTTTCCTCAGAAACTAAATCTTCCGTTTACTCATCATTGCTCACAGTGCGTTGACAAGTACATCGGGCTAAGTCATTATTTTCACAAATTAAACTAGTATGGTGGCAAAACATGTGAAAAGCATAAAATGCATGCAACGATTTGTGTGATCTCTTTACCATCTTTGTAAAGAACCAAGTAACATCAGCACAAGGAAAGATTATAAGGGCATCTCCAACGGAACGACGTAAATTGGTGTCCGCGTGCGTCCGTTTGTGTCGCGCGGCGGACGTGAAAAAGACCGTATTTGTCCGCACGTCCGTTTGCACCTGGGGTGCCTCCAGCGGCCCGACGCATTTCCGCGTTGGCATGAATTATGATGTTTGAAAACAACAAAATAAAGAGTTTGAACGAAGTCATTATTATTACATCCAAATTTTAAAAAGTCTACATGAAAATAAGATGGTATTCCTCTAACCATGGTCTTCGTGGCCAGCCTGCCCGCTGATGCTCAATCAGATCCGTCTGCAGCCGCTTGCACACGGTCTCGTGAGTGACTTCTACATGGATCAAGGAGGCCGTAGTAGTTGCCAATGTCTGCGTGGACTGATCGGACTCCTCGCCAGAAGAGAACTCAATGACCTCCGCACAGAACTTGTCCAACATCTGCCACATGTCCATCTGTGTGGGTACGAACTGTGTATCAATGGTCGTGCATAATAGCGCCCAAAACAGGAGTAAGGCACCTACCGGCACAATTGACCGAACAGGTCGTGGGCGGCGCGGCCAGGCGGCGCAACCGGCAACGTTTGGCCCCAAGACAGGCGGCAGGCACGCGCCGGAGCCACCCCCGACTACGATCCTGCTCTCCCGCGCAGCGAGAACCGAGCCGACTGCGAGTACTGCGCCGCTGCAGCGGATGGGGTTGGGGTGGTGGCGTCGCACTAGGGCAGCAAAGAAAGGAAAAAAGAAGAAAATTGAAGGGCTCGATTTCGCTGTCCCCGACTTGCGGGACCGGGTAAGAAAAGGAGGACGCTCGGCGCGACCGCGGAGACGCAAATCTGACCCATATTTGGACTAGGTTTGCCTCGCCAAGGATGGCCCGGTCACTTTACGTCGCCCCGTTGGAGCAGAATCCAGACGCATTTTCAAAAAAAGAATCCAGACGCATTTTCGGTCACGACGGACGCAAACGGTCGCTAAGCGTTCGTTTGCGTCGTCCCGTTGAAGATTCCCTAAAAAAATGATTCACATCACAAGGCTGAAAAGACCAGAGCATTTTCATTTCTGGAGAGTGACCTCCACCTACACCAGCAGCAAAAGGCAAAGCATTACATGTGAGCCAATAAAACTTGTGATTTCAATAGGTCAAAAGAGTTCAGAAGTGGTACATAGGTAGCACAGAAGTTGCCTCCCTGGTTTAATACTATGGATTTAACAGACACCCTCCGTCTTAACCTAGACGAAACACAGTAATTTTGAAGAAGAGAGTTTCAAAGGTAGATTAGACAATACAATTTAAGACTTGAAATCATACTTTGAGGTTTGAGCATCATGTACTGCCTACTTCAAGGACATGGAATTTTACTTGAAAAGGTTACTTAGTAATAACAGATAAATCTAAATGGCAGATGACTAACATGGTAAAATTGCATGTGTGTTGGCGGGGAAGGCTTCGCACAACATAATTAGAAAGGTGGAGAAGTCTCTCGGGGGGACCAAAAAAGAAGAGGGTCATCGTGAGGAAAGTTTCTCCTGCTTGATAGACTTATTTTGGGTTGTTGCATTTCATCAGCTCGTGGTTGAAGTAGGTTGAGTGAGTTTGTTGATTTGTGTAGTCCGTGGGGAAGTTGCATGCGTTGGATGTTGTTCGCTTGTGGTAATGGTTTTTGCCCGGTTTTTTGTTAAGTGGCTAGACATAGTTCTTCTTAATTAATATATTGGGGCAAAGCTTTTGCTCCCATTTTTTTAAAAAAAGCATGGTAAACTGGCCATTCAACAGAAACCACACTTCATTCCCAGCGTCGTTGGAGCTACACATGGTGAAGTGAAACTGAGGCTGAATAAGGAAAAAATCGCATACGTTACTTAGAGCTGGTTGGTTAACTTGTTTCGCAGTCTCAAATGAATCCATGATAGGACTCAAATGCTGCAAGAAGAAGACCTGAAATTGCAGCGGCAAAGAATCAAGATGTCGCTTGATGATATCAGTTTGAGCGATAAGAAACAGCTAAAACGAAAATAAAAAAAATCCACAATCTATGCAAGCAAGCCATAAAAGTTGTGTTTGTCCAACAATCCAAATGTAGTTTCTGTATTGAACTACATAATCTACCGTAGTCTTGTCAACGATTTGGAAAATGGTGCTTGGTTGAAGGACACCCAATTGAATTGGATCCTCCTGCATATATATTGTACACAAGCATATTCCATTTCAATCTTCTGTATTTTTCTTTTTCCAAATCATGTATTAAGGAACAAAGATCCAATCACTCATAGAAACCGCACTGCAGAAAGCATGCACCGAGTGAGAAATAGACATTGCTCATGAACTTCGATAGAAGAATGCCAGCAGCAAACATGCATTATGGGGAGAAGCACACAATATTGCTACCGCCAGCGCTGAAGTAAAACCAATTGCCAGCTGGTGACCTCTTATCAAACCTATGGTAGAACCTGGCGCACTAGATGAATAAGAATTGGTTTCATTTACTTAGAAATGATGGAACTTGCCCTTTAGGTGTTAGCCCTAATTAATTAACACCAACTGAGAAAAAAATCCATTTCAATAAAGAACCCCAGATGGGAACACATTTCTGTATAACTAAACTAAGTGCCTTCACATAATTAATAGCTAAGAATCCAGAACTGGCGGCATATCCAATGTTTCAGCATTGTAAGCAATAACAAGAAAAGGAAAAGAGAAATCTTGTTTTTAAAATATTTGAGTCAATCACACATAACCATTCAAATACACCCTATGTTTCACTATATCTGTCCTCAGCCCAGTGGCGGAGCTTGAACAAAATCTCAGGAGGGGCGAAGCTGCAAAATGAGATGATATTTTTTTTGGAATGCCAAATCATATGACAACAATCTGATGAAATCTCTAGCATTCCGAGATACTTATATAATTTGATTGATCTTGTTCACAAAAAAACATTTGTAAACATCAATATATGCATAAGCTACTTGAAACCAAAACATACTCTATACTAAACTATGAATTGTCACATTTGCCATCATCTAACGCTGTCACTACAGATCAGCTCTTCGTCTCTTTGCGCCCGTGAAGTGCTCAAGAACATCTTCATAGCTGTATTTCTCAGTGATATCTCTCTCTATATTTACCAGCAAGCTGTTGGCAAGAAAATCATCTTCCATTTTGTTGCGCAATCTTGTTTTAACAATCTTCAAAGTAGAAAAAGCACGTTCTGCGCTTGCTGTAGAAACCGGAAGAGTCACAAGTAACCGTAGCAATCTATCAATCAAGTTGTAGATCAAATGTCTCCCTGTCTCAACAAGGCTGTGGCAAAGGTTTGTTAAAGTTGACACATTTTGCAACTCGCTGTCATTGGAAGCATCCACAACAAAATGTTTGAGTTGCTGCTCGAGGCCATAGATTTCTTGTTGAGTGAAATCAGCCGGATAGTATTTCTTCACCATCTCACAAATGTCAGCAGACTTGAAAGATCTAAATTTATTTTTAGGGATCAATGTAGCACTAGTGGATAGAAGATCGATTACCTTCTCACTGAATCTGAAATCCAATTCGTGGAGTTGGGTATCAAGAGTTGCACGAAATACTTCCACTCGAAAATAATGCTCCTTAGTAAAACAATCGGGTTGGCGACGAGCACGACCACCACGCAAAATGTAAGTTTCCTTCAAATCTGGAATATCAATGGAATGGTTTGCACAGAACTCAACAACTCGGAAAAAAAAGGCTTCCCAGCCATCATCCGATCTCATTTCGGCAAGACGGACTTTTGTTGAGAAGACTAACCGCATAGCATTTACTATGTCTTGCGATTTCTGTTGCAAAGCTTGACCAAGATCTTCAGCAATCTCCAATATTTCTTGCATCATACACAAAACAAGTATGAACTCAAAAGAAGCCAAGTAGCTGAAAGCAGTATCTCCATCTGCACGAATTGAGCCAGTTGTTCCATCAGAAGCTATCTTTTGCAGCACTGAACTTACTGCATTAAACATGGTCTTAAGGCTAGATATTGAACCCAAGTGTGATCCCCATCTTGTATCGCCGGGTCGCTTTAGTGCGCGAATCTGGTTTGCACCTTGACCGGTTTCAATTGAGACACAGGGACCACTTCCTTGGATGCAGCCACTAGCGCAAGTTGTAATCGATGAGCATAGCAATGGACATAATATGCATATGGGCATTCTCGAAGAAAAAGTGCTTGCAATCCATTGAACTCGCCCCTCATATTACTAGCCCCATCATACCCTTGCCCACGAAGGTTTTGAACATCAAATGCATGTTTGGATAATACATTGCTCAATACCTCTTTAAGTGTCGCCGCTTTGGTGCTTGTCACATGTATCAAGTCAAAGAACAGCTCTTGCAAAATGCCATCTTTATCAACAAATCTGAAAACCAATGCCATCTGCTCTCTTTTTGCCACATCACAAGTCTCATCCACCAAGATAGAAAACTTGGAATCTCCAATCTCTTCACGAATATGTTTCCTGACTTTAAATGCATAAATGCCTAAAATCTCTTGTTGGATCTCTGGTGATGTGTACTTTGCATTGTATGGAGCATTTTTAATAACTTCTGCAATCTCGGGATTGAATTCTGCAAGAAGCTTTAATAACTCAAGAAAGTTGCCTCTGTTCTTTGACTCGGGTGTCTCATCATGGCCTCTAAAAGCACACGATTGTGATGTGAGCCACTTAACAGCCGCAATTGAGGTTTTCACTCTCAATTGGTTTCTTTCTATGTTCCTCTTGCTACCCACTGCTAAAGCATGTGCTATATGGCCTGTTTCATTCAACAAATCTTGACATGCTTTGGTTGCATTGTTATATTCAGAGCAAGGTTCAGCACCAATGTGGTTCAAGAATGCACACTTTCTTCCGTCATTTACTTTCTTCCAATTTACAAATCCATGTACTGTGAAGACATCAGAACCACCTCGCTTGTTTTTGTTTCTACTAGACAAAAAGCAAAACAAACAATATGCACGGTGGCTACTTTCCGAGTACTCCAACCATGCTGGGAAAAGACTGAACCAATTGTACTTAAATCGACGTTTCTGACTTCCAGTACCATATGCTTTGTAGTTCTTCAGAAGTGGCTGCATAGGGCCTAGTTTCAAATATGCTCGGCGCACATCATCTCTTTGACTGACTGGATATTGCCAAATCTGTGGACGTAGGTCTGGATCCCGCTCCAAATATTCAATGCCACGAAATACAACTTCATTTGTTTGAGTTGGATGCACTTGCTCTTCATGATTTTGTTCAAATTCAAGCAACAAGAGAGGGGGCTGAACAGGTGCAGTGGGTTCTTCACGTTCAGGAAGTACTACTTCATCAGCTTCAAATTCATCTCTCTTTTTTCTGTAAAATGAATCGATGGTTTTGGCCTTGCCCATCGCTACTTCCTACCTGAACAATGAAACAACAATTTGTATAATTAAAATTATAACCTAGCACGAATTTTCCCCAAATCTAGTATGAATCAGAGCAAAAAAAAAGCAAGAACTAAATTAAGGCAGTGGTAGGAAAGGGGAAAACTACCTGCAGTAAGAGACGGCCGGAGATCAGATCAGCAGAGGATGGAGGCAGTTGGCTTTCTCAGTTCTCACCGTGCGTAGCCTGTAGCCAAGATGTGAAGAGGAGTTGCTCGCGATGGAAGTAGTCTGACCGCCGTTGCCGGCACCCCGCGCCACCGCCGGCCGCCCAGCCGATCACGCCCACCCCGGCCGAATCGTTGCCCTAGCTAACGAACAGAGAACGAGAGAGAATTGATTGTTCCGCCTGTTCGTCTCTGGCCTGGAAGCTCCCAGGTACAAAGGAATTTAGCAATGGGCCTTATGGGCTGCAGCGTACTAGGGGGTAGTAATTTTTTTGGGTTTTCGCTGGGGGGGCGACAGCCCAGGTTCGCCCCCATTAAGCTCCGCCGTTGCCTCAGCCCATCATGCTACAAGACGAAGGAAGCACTAAACTTAAGAAAACAAAATGAGATATAACCATGCATATCTCTATCACACTATATAACCAATTAATGATTCACAAAAGCATACTAATACGGGCATAAAGTGGAAACAACACAACAACGGTGCGGTTGATTTCCTCCGACAGTTATTTAGAAAAGAAGTATCCTGATATAGTGAAATGGATGGAGTACTCTAAAGTCCATGAAAAATTCGTAGCATTCATATAGACATCCTAATAAAAAATTCATATGGAAATTTACATGTAGAACGGTATTTTCTGGAAGAAATAGATGCACTTCAGTACTGCGTGGGTGGAAAAGGCTAGATGTACAGCGTGCACCAAATTAGAGAAGTCTAGGTCAATTTTGGTATCCCTACGCGCTATCATGATTTTACAAAGCTACCATGTCAAATGAGAAGTTGCACTTACCACTTATCTTTGGAGAGGAACTGGATGCACTATGCACACAATGCAGCAGGACATCGGAGCGTTTGCGTTGACAGTGCGAGCGGGAGGGAAGAGAGGATACCGAAGCCGGCGACGAGGCAGGTGGTGGCGACGACCCTGAGGGCGTGTTTGGTAGACTAGGGAGCTCAGATTTTCCCTCCCCATCCCACCTTTTGTTGAGAGAAGTTATTTATTAGGTCGGCTCGGGTCAACTCCCCACTGCCCAGCTCATACGAAAAACAGACGAGAGCCCTGCCCGAGAGCGAAGCTCAAATCGAGCTTCGCTACTCATCCGGGACGAGCTCATCCCGCAAAACACTGTTCGCCGGTCCCGCGAGACCCCCAGACCCCCCACCCGACGCCTCATTTCCCCCCTCCTCCTCCTCCTCTCATGTCATCTTCTCTCGCGTCTCCTCATCGACGCCAGCCACAGCCTCCTTGACGGCTCGACGATGGCCTGCGCTGCCGCCTCGTCCTGCGCCGCCACGCCACGGACGAGCGAGGGACAACTTCACCAGGGGCCGCCGGCGAGCCAAGCCAGGGGCGAACTCCACTGCGCCACGGACGAGCCAAGCCAGGGGCGAGCTCCGCCACGCCACGAACGAGGGCAAGCTCCGCCAGGGGCCACCGGCTCCTCGATGCCCGCCTGCCTCCTCCTCTTCGCACGAACGAGGGCGAGCTCCGCCACGCCACGGATGGCTCGTCGCGCCACCACGGGCGCCGCTAGGGCCAGCTCCAAGCCCTGAAACGGCCGCCAGAGACGCGCCGCCATGGCCGGATTCTCCACGCCGCGGCCGCCAGATACGCGCCGCCATGGCCGGATTTCTCCACGATGCGGTGGTTGGATGAACCAAGAACCCGATTGCTTTTTATTTTTCTCTTTAGGGACCTATTCGTATTTTTTTTTGCTCAGCTTCATCTCACCTCATACAAGCCACCAAACAACTTCTTGGTTCAGCGTGGGTGAACACACAACCCACCAAACACATGAAAAAATCTGAGAGCAGCTTGTATGAGGCGAGCAACTCTCAGCTGAAAAACACAATCTGAGGGGACCGATCTACCAAACACACCGCATCACGCCCATCGCTCCTCGCGTCCCTGCCCGTCGCCGTTGGCCTCCTGCTCGTCGCCGTCGTGGTCGCGTGCAACTAGGTTAAACGATCGCTTGGCCCATGGGATTTTGCCTCCAAGCCCCATTGCCTTGTCCAGCCGACGTTCGTAGTTGGGCCGGAGAGCTTAGTTAGGCCTAGCTGAAAGCCCATATAATACAGGTGCCATCTCTCGCTCCACTCCTGCAGTGCGGCTCGAGAACCGGATGAGGTAAGAGCGGCTTCGCAAAACCTCCGGTCCAATAATGGCCATGGCAGTGGCCGCTTCCTTCGCCGCCCGCCACCACCACGGGCACCTCGCCGCCGGCCTCGTCTCCACCCCGCAAGCAAGCGGTAGGACTAGCCGCAGCGGTGTCACCATCTCCATGAGGGCTCAGGTGAAATCCCGCCCCGGATAATCTACTTCCCTCCCCCTTCTATTCCCCTCCTCGCCAACTCACTAAATTTTCACTATGCTGTTTCAATTATCTGCAGAAAAAGCAGAGCGGCGAGTCCGGAAGTGGGAAGGGAGGCGGGGAAGGCCGGGCCAGCGGTGGGCGGCGAGTGTGGCGTCGCCGGAAACTGGTATGCGGAACAGCCCAACAATGCGGCCTCCTTATCTCTGCGTGGTTGTTTCGGTTGGAATTTAGGACCGTGTAGAATGGAACTATGGAAGGACGGACAGGTTGCGAAACAAAATACTAGTAGTACCTGTTTTATTGATGTGTTCAAGATTACAAACATCCATTTCTATATGATTGGTCCTAGAAATTTGGCTTCCCCATTTAGGATGGGGTCAGTGATGCTCAATAGGGCTGAAGAGTGGCACGGTCATCTGTTGTCTATTACCATGTTGTTTATCAACCCTGGCAGACCATTCACCCATTGAGAGGACTGCATCCGGTTTATCATTTGTGTGCAGGTGCTTTGGTCGTGCTGGCTGGTGACCATCCTTTGAGTTATATCGGTTGTTCAAACTGTCAAATGAGAAGTCACTAATTCATACATTGTGGAGTTAGAGTATACTTCTTTAATACATTCCATTCGCCATCACATGAAGTAGGAAGCAGCTGCCTTCTTGTTCTTTTGGGTAAACATCAGTAAATGATGGGCGTTGTTGCCATGCTTTAGAGTTTTGTATTCTTTCCGTATTTCCACGTATTTACTAGCAGCGTAATGGTAGCATGTTTAAGAATTGCCTTTTCTTTTTGCAGACCAAAGAAGATGACACGTTGCGTTACAAGTTGGATCGCATCCCTTTCTTAGAAGAGAAAGTGAGAAAAGTAAGGGAAAACGGGAAGCTCGTGTGCTTGGACATCAACCAGCTGATGTTAGCTGCAGAGAATAGATTCGCCTTCACAAATGAGGTGGCAGAAGAAGCTAATGCCTATCTTGAGAAGAACAGGAATGAGTACGGACTGAAAAAACCTATACTCCATGTGCTCAGTGACCGCATGAACGAAGCTGGATTTTCTCGGCCAGAGGGTTACCTTTATCCGTATCCTATCAAGCCAGGGCCTTATTTCATAAAAGAAGAAGGGCACTGAATAGAATCACAGCTCCATAGTATGTATATCACAACTTACTCTCCAATTACTTCTTGACTACCTGCTCCCTACTTAAATTATTATCCTTGGTTGTAGATGTCATGAGTGTGCTTGCACACAAGCATGTCTAAGGGTTGGAGAATCTGCTTCTAGTCAACATCGTGAAAATAATAACATGACCTCACAAGAAATAATTATCAACACACATAATGACATCATAGTTAATCCTCCGCCTCGCTTATGCATTTAGTAATGCACCTAGTGCTCTTTAAAACGAACCATTCTCAACTTCGCGTTACTAGACTATTTATAGAGGATAAGAGTATATCTATCCTTCTCTCTTATCCATTTGGAGGCATATAGCATACAAAAGGGGATTGGAAAATTATATAGGGTTGCTACTGAGAGTGGCTGGTCCCTCACATGACCCCATTTCATGTAGTAGCATACTGATACTGTCATATGCAGGGATATGTATGAAGAAGCTTATCTTCTAGCCATTCCTGCCTCCAACCCCAGGCCTTCTGCGTGGATCATGCCTAGAGTTTGCGCCTCCATAGTCATAATCCTGAATCTCCGTGAGAATCTTTCTGTTGAACCCCTGCATTTCAAGCATAAAGAAATTTGTATTTCGAATTTAGCATATGAATGAACATAAAAGTTATAAATATATTTATCTGGTATTTGTTGATTTTAAGCATAAGTTATATCCAATTATCTCTTATAGAAGTGACCAACCATCAGAGAAAACATCACGAGCTAGAAAGTGTTAGCTACCACTCGCATGTATGATATATGGAACAGAAATAACATAACACATTAAACATTGCTTTAGATGGCTATAACAAAAACTTTGAGATCAACATAGGCAAACCTTTATCAACTTTGGAGTAATACCATTATCAAATTCTACCACTATGGTTTGGCCTGCATGACAAAAGAACTTGTTCAAGTATATATGTATTCAATGACTGGGTAAAATATTAGGAAGAAGAAATAGCAGACACCATACCTGCAGATGCATTGAAGAGAACAATTAGAAGGATGATGCTGAGTACAATAGTGGGTTTAGGCATGTTGATATGCGCTGACCGCTAATAGATTGTTATTCCCTTTGGAGAATTGTTGGCAAGAAGCTATTGTTTCGCTGCCCCTTTTATACATGAATGCTGGGTCAGCCTGTACGAAAGAGAAGGTTGCAACTTTAGATATGGTCTACCAGTAATGATTGTTCAACAGGATTATGATGAAACTTTATATTCCACAACACAAGGTCAACTGCATCTAGCTGAAGCTACTTTAAAAGTTACGTTTGATTTCCAGTAACTAAAACCAACATTGATTGCACTGCATTTTCTTGTAAAGCATTTTTGTGTTAACATAATTTACGCTGTCTACATCTATCATAATAGATGAAATGTTACCTTATAGCTTCGAACTGTAGATAGCACCAATTAGGTTTCAATGTTTTTGTAGTCTTCCTGCTTATCAGATAGGCACAAAACACTTGCTTTAGTTGTAAACATATTATCGCAATTAGATTATGTCCTAGTAATTTTACGAGCATGGAGTTTTCTACAGTATAAAAATGGCATGAAAACAAAACAGCGCCATCTCTGTTTTTTTATCACAATACCTATTTGCTGCATTCTAAAACCTTTAATATTTACACTACCGTAGTAATAAAATTCAGTCGAAGGAGTGGCAATGTATCAGATAACCAAAGACTGGTACAGTTCACCCACTATATCAAATGGTAAGTGCTGAGCGAATGGGGCAGGCAACAGTAAGTGGAGTGAGTGCACACTGACAGCTGTCACAGTGTGCTAGAGCAGAGTGGAGTGAGAAAAATACAATGTAAATGGACGAAGCTGCAAGTGCAAGCGCAACAGTACTCCCACTAGCAGATCCATCGGTCAAAAGGAAAAACAGCTGGCCTGTTATCTTGTGGGGATCCTGTTTGAGATCTTCCCTATCAAGCGTTGTTCATACGATTGGCATATGCGTATACATATTCTGTTGATTTGTCTTGCTATACCCTATCCTTCTGCGATATGTGCCCGTATACCCGTTCTGTTTATGGCTGGTTCTGTGACCTAACCACCCACGTATCCACTGTACCACTAGCTTTGCAAATTGAAAGGATCACGACCAAGATGCAGGTGTGTTGTTGGCCGCTCATTATGTCATCCTAGGCAGCGAGCACCTCCGTGAAGTTGACCATCTATTTGTTGGTTTTCAGCATTGTGACCTGTGAGAGAAAAATGGATGCAACAGGAGAGTAATTTCAGAGTCGCTGCTTTTACTTTATCCTACCCTAGACTAGCCACTACTTATTTACAGTCCCGAGTGCAACAGGGTTTTAGAAACTGGCAATCCCACTATCTTGCTACCTTAATGTGTGAAACCACATACACAGATCTTTCTTGAACAACGTGACTACGCATGTAAAGAAGCTATGTCATGACAAGGCTGAAAATGTCAACATCACACCAGTGCACATGTAGCTGTGCAAAGGTTACATTACGATTGCACTAGATGAATTAGTAGTCAGTGTTGAATATAAATATAGTGCCTAGCCTCTTTCCATTAGATCGGTCTTTTGGAAAACTTGGCTAGTGCATCAATACTATATGGTATCACAGCCAAGAGGTCTCAAGTTCGAGACCTTGCTCGCGCACCGAACCCACGCTAAGGACTAAAATAGCCTAGACGTGAGGGGAAGTGTTGAATATAAATATAGTGCCTAACCTCCTTCCATTAGATCGGTCTTTTGGAAAACGTGGCTAGTGCATCAAGCCATCAATCCTATAGTCAGCACAAGGTCCATTTTGAACTATAAAGGCATTGATCGAGATTATTGTACCTTATCACAACCTTTTAGTCAGGAAGCAAAAAACTCTGAAACATAGCACGAGGAGATGGAGCTAGAGCCAAATGGATTCACATTTTTCTTCACTCCAGGAAAAAGCATCCAATATGGCATATGCCTACTGTTGCATAATACACGAGGCAGATAAATCGTTTCTTGAATATGCGTTAGGCCTTAAATAGATGAGAACAGTGAGAAGCACTATCAGTGGTTAGATGGCCCTTCAAGCCAGAGGCATCCTTGCTACATGTCGACATTTTGGAGCTATGAGGCAGCTTTGTTTCTTGGCCGTTTGCTTAAACATCGTTTTCTTATGGAGATGCATTTCTGATCTTTGAAGCAACTTTACCTTCATTAGTGGTTCAGTGCTTTCCAGTGTGTAACACCCATTAATCAAGAATCTCAGATTACATGTATGCAGGAACTAGTGTCAAAGCAAAACATTGTTCTGGGGTTGTGATGTAAACAACTTTTGGATGCAAATATTTTCTTTATGGCATTCATTTTGGGATGCAAGCTTCTTGGACATGTAGCACAGCCTGCAAAACGTCAGATCATAGCTTTTGTTGGTCGGTGCTTGACTCCCAATGCATCCTATAATTCTGATAGCGAAATACCAGGAGTTCAGTATGGCCCAGTTAATGCTGTCTTTGTGTTTTTCTTCTTTAGGCATTCTTTTCATTCGCATGGAATTACTGGGTGAAGTTGAGCAAAGTTACATCACTAAGGCACCATGCATGATTCCAAGTTTTAACGTTCCATCATTATATTTTGCAGGATCAAGGAGGCGCTCTTTTCAGACTGGGCTCCTAGTTTTGTTGTACACACTACAGTTGGGAGCAATCTGGGACAACTTCCATAATCAAAATTCACGGCGCTTTTCATCTTCAGATCTCTGAAACTTATGTAGCCAGCCCTCTCAATATATATAGTGTGTGAATGAAAGCAGACTGTTCTTAACTGTCATCTGTGTTGCTTCAGTGCTGACACGGGATCGAAATAATCAGATTTGCTGAGCGAGATGTATCGGTCCATCTTATTGTTGTCTTAGATATTGTATCGATATTGATATATTCGATTCACCTTTGGGCTGCCACGAACCTTGTCTTAGCGACATGAACTAGAGGTAACTGGTAGTGCTGGAGAAAGCTATGCAATGAAGGTTTGCTTCTCTTTTGAGAGGACTACCCTATCCAATATAACTTTTGGGAAGTCCAAATGGTTCGAATATTCCAAATCAGGCCTGGGCGGCTGTGCTTAGCACATTGTGTTGGGCTCGTAGCTCGTCGGTAAATCGGGCAGTGTCAGTCTGTCAGATGGCTTCCTCGAGCGAAGCTGGTGGGTCTCTTTCACCTACCAGCACGCAAGAGATCATATCTGGGAGCTGCTATTCACCGCATTTAGCTGGACCGAGCGTCCGGGCCGTCTCAAGTGATCGATTCATGAGCCGCTCAAATGCAGCCCAACAAAAACTTACTGACTTTTTTTTTCTTGTTTTCCTTCTGTTTAAATTAAAAAATGTTTACACTTGAAAATTGTTAATATTTTTAAAAGTCCAAACATGAAAATTGTTTAAATTTAAAATATTCAGATTTATTAAATTTTGAAATTTCAAAAAAGTTAAAAATCGAAAAGGTTCAAAACTGAAAAATGTTCAAAAATAAAAAAAATGTTCAAAATGTAAAAAATAAAAAAATTCAAATTTATAAAATGTTGAAATTTTGGAAAATTAAACAAAAAACTCTTATTTGGCTTATTTTGGAATCCATTATAAGGCTTTTGGTATTGTACAAAATTTTAAAATGTTCAAATTTTGAAAAATTAAAAAATTGACCGGCAAAAATAGAAAAACGAGCAAAAAGGGAACAAAACTAAAGACACCAAACGTAGGAAAATTGTAGAAAACCAATGAAAAAGCCAATGTGTGATCACCTCATGCGGCCCCGATGATCAGGGCCACCCCCGATGATTGGGGCTGCAGTGAGCGGCGAATATGGTTCACTATCAGATCTATGAATGCAAAGGGGAGATGGCGTAGGCTGCTAACTGTTTTGTTAGGGAAAAAGCTGGCGTCTATCCACACATGATATGGTCAGTAGTTACCTTTTCGCTCGGGCGTCTAGGGTTTTGGCGACTCGATTGCTATGTTGATTGTCGGCGAGGTATAACGTGGATCCACTGTCCCTAGTCCAAAACTAGACATCCCCAACCCTCGTCCAGACTGATCAAGGGGTTGGCTTGCCCAACTGCCTGATCTTAGCGTAGAGGTGGGGGTAGATCTGTGGCAGAGTTTGGGGATCATAGAAGAATGGCATTTGGAAGCGGGGTGCAACTAGAGGGAGGGATAACGGGGACCTGATTTGATAGGTACTGTTGAAGAAGCTCATTTTGCAGGGTTTAGTGAAGGAGGACGTGAAGGTGGAAGGAGAAAACCTGGAAAAGTTGAAGAAAGCGGCTAGTTGATGGCATTACTATGTTTGCATACTGACAAATCTTTGAGTGTTGCATCTCTCTTCAAAATTCCGATGCCGGCTTGGGGCCTGACGAGGAAGGTTACTTTGCAGCTAGTCTAGTACAATAAGTATGTGATTCAGGATGCATGTCTCGGAGACTGGATGCGTATCATGGAGGAGGGGCCGTGGATCTTCATTGGGACGTCCTTGACCATTCTCAAGTTTTGGTCCATCTTTTGGCGTTACGGTGCAAGGATTAATGGCTCCATTCCATCCACCACAACACTGCTGAGTGTCGAGCTTTCCTGCAACCTACCATTGTACTATTATCTGTCAGTAAGGAGCGTACTAGGACACATAAATATCCGCCGACCTTGTTTGCCACTGGGAAATCGCATTCCCTAGGCAAAAAATTGCCGTCGGGAAATCGTATCCCCGGGTAAAAAAACTTTTGCATGCTATTTTTTGCTTGTACCATCCAAGAAATCCGATTGTAGGGGGTGGGAGGGGGAGCATTCTTGTCGTATCACATGACCTCTGGTCCGTTCTACGATGGTGTGAGCGAGTGAGATCAAGACGTGTTTGCGATTTTAGGTTCACGCTTGCACGTGTGCATGACTTGAAATGACTCAATAAAGAATAACTTGTCTCTAAGTGAACAGTAAGGCATGTATACACAAAAGTACGTCGCCAGTCCTCATCCACCACGTCTCACGCTAGCGCTATCCTGTACAACGGGCTCTCTGATACCTCCTCCCTGAGGCAGCGGCGGTGGAACACGTGCCCCCACGCTAGAGGACTGTGAATCGGTCGCACCTACCAAAGTCAGATATGTACACCGCGCAGACGGTATGCACGTCACCCCTAGGTAAGTCGTCCCTTTCGGCGAGTATATGACGAAGGGGATGTTCCGTCGTCGAAGTGTGATCTCTAGCGTGATGAAGCGATGCAGCGGAACCACAATGGTCATGAACAATGCTCGTCCTTTCGCGATGTAGGCCCTTCTTGTCGAAGGAGACATCCCAACATGGAATATCGGTACCACTCAGCAGTTGTTTCAAATTGCAACGTATGCATGGGGGGGTGGGGGGGGGGGCGTTGCCCCCCTTTTCTCCCTGATTTGGATTACATGGTGATGATTTTTTGGAAGGGCTGAGATGGATATTTTGGTCTCCCCCACCCCTAAAATACTCATGTTTTTCTTTACCCGCGGTGCAAATTCAGTCAAGCTCCGCCACTGTCGATCACCGCAATGTGTGAAGGTTTAACATGAGGACGAAAGGAGGGATGGCTATGTTGATAGGTATTATGTTTCAAGTTTTATAGCATTGTTACTTGTCAAGGCATGTACAATAGGGTAACATCAACCTTGTTTAGAGTTGTCACATTGGTTTTTCTGCTGAGTTGATGGAAAGAGAATGAAAGCAAAATTATTGTCACATTGGTTTTTTGATGAGTTGATGGAAAGAGAATGAAAGCAAAATCATGATCTCTTAGAAAATATGAGAACTAGGATATTTTTCTATTGTAGCACGTATTTTTCCTTAGCAACACAATTTTCTACTATAAATTATTTAACTCCCACACCATTAACTATAAGGGATGAAACTAAGATCTCCTTTGATTCATAGGAATCGTATAGAAATTATGTAGGATTTAGATTCTATGGAAAAATTTCCTACATAAAATGTTTAAATTATGAAAACATATTATAGGAACTAATTATACAAAAATTATAGTGTAAATATTATGAAAAATTCATTTGCAATAATCAAACACACTTCATCTTTTCATAGGATTTAAGTAGGCATAACATTTTGATCATATGCTTTTCCTATTTTCATGTTTTTCCTATCCCAAGAATCAAATGAGGCTTAAAAGATGATGCGTTGTATGGACTATATATTTTTCCTTGTTTAAATGATGTATGTATCAAAAGACAAAAGTGTTGCATGACGTGGTGACCTTGCACCATCCTCCATGCTCCAGGTCGAGCACCGACACATGCCTCGCCGGCATGCTCGAGCGGAGCAGGCACGAGCCCAAGAAGACACACTCCGTGTACGGCACCGACCACTCACATTGAAAAAAGGCTCGATGTGGCAAACTCGCAGCCGCGTGAGATATCTATCCTAAGGTCGAGCCCATCACGATTCACGACGTCGACCCACCCAGACCCAGCCACACAGGCACCTCGATGAACGAGCCCATCCGCCGCGTCCTCCTCCCTTCCCTGCTTTTCTCCATTATTTTTCTCCGGCTATGGCAGTTTGAAGCACCAGGCAGAGGCGGACACCTGGGAAGTCCCTGCCCTTCACAACGCGTGTCCTCCCGACGTGGCGATCATGTTCAAGCCCCGTCGCGACACGTGCCTGGGCTCCTCTCCAAGCTCAACCGCTATAAAGATACCAGTCGACGAAGCTGCTCATCACAACAACAAAGCGCTCAGCATTGCAAACATCCAAACACCAAAGGAACCTACATTGGAGTACACTCTTCGAGCTCTCTCCAGATTTTGTTGTACACTTCTCGAGTCCTATCCAGTTTCTGTTCTTGCCGTTAGCTTGCGAAGAAGAATGGCTTCTCGTCAGGATCAGGCTAGCTACCGCGCCGGTGAGGCCAAGGCCCGCGCCGAGGTTAGTTTCCTCAGCGATCTCATACCATGTCGATATGTCATTCGTCCTTAGAGACTTAACACTGTTTTTGGTGCTGCATTGCAGGAGAAGACGGGGCACGTGATGGGCGCGGCGCAGGAGAAGGCGCGGGAGGCCAAGGACACGGCCTCCGACGCCGCGGGCCGCGCCATGGACCGGGGCGGCGACGCCAAGGAGGCGACCAAGCAGAAGGCGTACGAGGCCAAGGACGCGGCGTCGGACGCCACGGGCCGCGCCATGGACAAGGGCCGCGGCGCCGCGGAGGCCACCAAGGAGAAGGGCTGCGAGGCCAAGGACAAGGCGGCCGGGACCGCGCAGCAGACCGGGAGCTACATCGGGCAGACGGCCGAGGCGGCCAGGCAGAAGGCGGCCGGCGCCGCGCAGTACACCGTGGACACCGCGCGCGCCGGCGCGGAGCAGACCGGGAGCTACGTCGCGCAGACCGCCGAGGTTGCCAAGCAGAAGGCCGGCGCCGTGGCGCAGTACGCCGTGGATACTGCCGTCGCCGGCAAGGACAAGACCGGCAGCCTCCTCGTGCAGGTACACTACTGTTCCTTTCTTGCTCGGGGTGATTGTTGAATCTTCCAGCAAACGTTCTGAACATTGTTTTTGTGTGCATTGTGTCTGCAGGCAGGGGAGACGGTGAAGGGCGCGGCGGTGGGGGCTAAGGACGCGGTGATGAACACGATCGGAATGGGCGGCGGCACCACTAACGGCAGCGCCAACGTCCCAGCCAAGGACACGAGCACTTACAAGCCTGCGACTCGGGATTACTAATTGTGCCTGTGTCAAAGCGCACATAATGTATCTTTCTAAGTTGTAGTTTGATATTTCTACAGAGTCCATCTGTTACATCTTTGGTTTCTAATTTAGCGTTTACCCTGTGGAGGTTGTCACTTGTCAGGACCTTGCCAAACGTTAGAGGCAGGCATTCCTGACTCCTCCCTTCCATGCTTTATTTTTCAGAGTCTAATAAAGTTTGGAATTAGTAATCATGTTGCTTGAATGTGCATCCATTTGTTATCGTGAGGCCCGATTGGTGGGTGACGCTGTGTGGCTACGTAGGATAGAGTGGAACAGGCCAAAAACAATGTTCTGCATTTTGTTTGGAGTTCCAGATTGTATCATTCGATGTATTTTGGGCCTTGTGCAACTATGGCAATGCAATGTGTTCAGCTCAAGTTTACCGTCTCCTCCGCTCTTCAGCAGTGAGCTTAACATAGCACACTGCTATGACGCAAAGCACATCATTACAAAACAAATGAAATACAACCTGGTGCCTGGTTATTGTCTATGGTGCTGCTCAGATAAATGATAAAGAAGATAGCTTGGCATGGTGTTTTTTTTTTTCGAAATGGGGAGCAAAACCCCGGCCTCTGCATCGAAACGATGCACACAGCCATTTATTTTATTATTCATAGGTTCAAAGGTTTAGTTTTACAACTCATGGGTCACATAAGATGTACATCAACCAGCGTAATAAAAAGAAAGTCTACTCATGCATCATGTAATCTTTTAAAAAGCCGCCAACCACCCTGGTTGTAGATAGCCCGAGCAACCATCTCCAGACGGATGCATCCAGAATCCATAGGCGCCCGCTGCGCCTCCGGAAGAAGATAAGACCACTCTCGGGTCCAGTGGGTAGCCATACGGATAACCTGTAAAAAGTGAGCAGTTCCAATCTTGTTAAAGACCATATCATTTCTACAGATTTTAATATCATCAGATTTTCTTCTGAGAAGAATAAATGTATGAGAACCAATAAATGGACAGATATGTTCAATTCCATTATTAATACCTATGCTTTGAGAGAAATTCACTTGTGTGGAGGTCAATATACTTGGTCCAATAAGAAAAATCCTACTCTTGAAAAATTGGATAGATTCTTGATGAGCAATGATTGGGAAGATTTATTCCCTTTAACAACAGTTCACAAGTTGAATAGAGATGTCTCTGATCATAATCCCTTAATCCTTGATACCATGGAGGATAAACCAAAAAAGAAATTCCCTTTCAGGTTTGAAAAAAACTGGATACAGGAGGATGATTTCATTGCCAGAGTTGATAGAATTTGGTAATAAAATATCAGAGCAAAGAACAGTTTGGATAAAGTTCAGAAAAAGTTGAAAGCTGTAAAGAATAGTCTAAAGGGGTGGGGTCACAATTTAAAGGGGAGATATAAGAAAAGGAAAAGTGACATTTCTCTCCTGCTTGCTGAACTGGAGTTGAAAGAAGAAATATTCCCTCTGTCTGATATTGAAATTCAGCAGAAAGCTGCTTTACAGCAAGAAATGCTTGATCTACTGGATAAGGAGGAATGCTTCTGGAGACAAAGGGCAAGAGATAACTGGCTGCTAAAAGGGGATAGTAACACAGCCTTCTTTCATAGAATGGCTAATGGTTGTAAAAGAAAATCTAAGATCTTTTCTTTGAAAAATGGAGATTCTGTTATTCAAGGTGATGAAGATTTGTTGACCCATGCCACTCAGTTCTATAAAAATCTCTTTGGTCCTGCAGAAGATAGAGGGGTCAGACTAAATCCTGATATTTGGGATAATGCAGAAAAGCTTGATGACACTAATAGAGAAAACTTATCCAGAAGATTTACTGAAAAAGAAGTTAAAGATGTAGTAGATCAGATGGAAAAGAACAAGGCAGCAGGGCCTGATGGTTTCCCCATCGAATTTTATCAATCTTCCTGGGATGTCATCAAAGATGATATTATGGCTGTGTTTCATGATTTTTATTAACACAAAATTGATCTTGCCAGTATCAATTATGGGATTATTACTTTAATCCCAAAAGGTGATGATGCTGACAAGATACAAAAATACAGACCAATCTGCCTATTGCAAGTTTTGTTCAAAATCTTTACCAAAACTCTTACTGTCAGAGTGACACCAGTCATGGAGAAATTGTTGTCCAATCATCAAACTGCCTTCATCAGAGGGAGATACATCACAGATGGGGTTATGCTGCTCCAGGAGGTTCTGAGAGAGGCTAAGCACAGAAAACAGCAGGGGGTTGTGTTGAAAATTGACTTTGAGAAGGCATATGACAAAGTAAACTGGGAATTTTTGTTTGATTGTTGTTCACAGAAAGGCTTCAGTAACAGTTGTCTTGTATGGATTAAAAAAGTGGTAACAAATGGTACTCTGAATGTGAAAGTGAATGATAATGTTGGCCCTTATTTTGCTAGCTGTAAAGGTGTCAGACAAGGAGATCCTTTTGCCCCTTTCCTGTTTAATATGGCTGCCAATAGTTTGTCTAAGATGATTACTCTGGCACAGCAGAATGGTCTTATCAAAGGGCTTGCAGATAACCTGGTGGAGAATGGCATTTCCTTATTGAAGTATGCTGATGACACCATTTTGCTCATTCATCATGTTGCTGAACAAGCAGTGAATTTGAAACTCATTCTATATATTTTTGACACAATGTCTGGGCTCAAAATCAACTTTGAAAAAAGTGAGGTTATGATGATACAGGAGGATGAAGTGAAATCACAGTTCTTTGCTGCTCTCTTCAACTGTCAACAGGGGACTTGGCCCATTAAATATCTTGGCACTCCTGTTTGTGCAACAAGACCCACAGTGGCTGAGATGAAATTTCTGGGTGAAAAGACAAAGAAAAGAATGAGTGGGTGGGTGGGGAATACCATGTCCATTGGAGGGAGAGTTGTCAAAATCGATGCTTGCCTTTCCAGTGTGGCTGTCTATCAGATGTCTATGAGGTTGCTTCATAAATCAACCATTGAGCAGCTTGACAAACCTATAAGGTCTTTTTTCTGGGCTAGAAGTGCTGATAAAAAGAAATATCATTTTGTCAAATGGAAATGGATATGCAAGCCAAAGAGAAAAGGTGGTCTGGGTATAAAAAATCCGTATCTGTTCAATATCAGCTTAATGTGTAAATGGTGGTGGAAACTGGAGAATGATCCTGGCCCTTGGCAGGATCTGATGAAGAACAAATATATGACTCATGGTGGGGTATATCATACAAAAAAGACCTGGGGACTCCCCTCTTTGGTCTGATATGCTGCAGGTGAAGCATATTTATCTAAAAGGGAGAAGAATGAAAGTGGGGGATGGCAGAAATACAAGTTTTTGGTGTGATGCATGGTGTGATCAAATCCCTTTGAAGGACAGATTCCCTGAGATCTTTGACATATGCATAGAGCAAGATGTGACAGTTGCTGATGCTGCTAATATGAACTGAAACTTCTCTTTTAGAAGGTGGATGACACCTGATTTAGCTTGGCAGATTCATAGCCTGAATCAAATCATGTCACAAACTGTGTTAAGTGACAGGCATGATACACCTCACTGGAAATGGACAAAAAGTGGCAAATTTACTGTCAAATCTGTTTATAACCACTTGTGCAGCAATGGTATAGACAGAACCTTCAAACATCTATGGAAGAGTAAGATTCCTCTGAAAATTAAGATTTGGCTGTGGATGATATGGCATAATGCTATAGCCACAAAAGACAATCTGTTGAAAAGAAACTGGCAAGGAAATGCATCTTGCCAATTCTGCAATAATCCTGAGAGCATCTCACATATCTTTTTCTCCTGTCCTGCTGCAAAATTTGTCTGGAGTGCAGTTGGCAACTTGATTGGAGCAGAATCCAGACCTGGCTCTTTTACTCAGTTTTTCTAGTGGATCCCTCGTTTTATCCCTGCAAGCAGAAACACGCAGATTGCGGGGTTGGCTGCAATTTGCTGGGCGATTTGGAAACTTAGGAATAGATCCTGCTTTGAGCACAAGTTGATCAAGGATCCTGTTGAACTGATCAGTTATTCCACTGTTTTTATGAAATATTGGGCAGGTCTACATGGTGAGAAGGACGCTGAAGATCTTCGTCGGGGAGCTGATGGTCTGCTGAAGTTAGCTAATGCAAAAAATGCCACTGCAGGAGCTCGGAACATGCCTGTTCCTGTGCAAAGGCCACTGAGGATCAGAGATGCAGGGTGCGTTGCTGTTGAAGAGGACAGTGTGGAAGATGACGATCATAATGATATTGCTTGATGAAAAGACAGTGAAGCTTGAAGAAACACGGTGGTGCCTGGAGGTTCTTTGTTACTGCTCTATCTTGGCTGGCTTTTGTCGTAATCCTTTGCCAGTTGTTAAGCTGGTGGGCTGTGTCGTTTTGTTGGATGTAAAACTGATAGTTCGTTTCGGTTCTGGTTAGCTTCAGACGATGTTTGTATATATGGTTGGTGTGTGTGTAAACTTGCATGGTAGGCAAGTGATACTCGTGTTGTTTTTCGTTATCTCCTGGTAATGAAAAAGCCGATCCTTGGATCATTTGGAAAAAAATGAAATACAACCATTTAAAATCGAGCCCTAGCTCCTACAAATAGCGATTATTCAGTTAAACACACTAGAGTAGTAGTTTATCAATCATTACAAAACAAATGAAATACAACCATATAAAATCGAGCCCTAGCTCCTACACATAGCGATTATTCAGCTAAAGAGTAGCAGTTTATCAGTCTCCCACCGGTACATACATATAAATCAATCCTTAGCTATATACAAATAGCAGTTTAACATTACAGATCAGGAATAGTTCAATAATGGTGCAAACCTTTTTCTTCTAGCTTTCTTGTTAACCGTAGACATTATTTTTATGCATTCACATTCTTTTAAGCTAGGATGTCACCTGCTCGATACCATACAAATAGCAGTATAACATTACAGATCAGGAATAGTTCAACAATGATGATCAAGAGGAATGCAAACCTTTTTCTTCTTGCTTTCTTGTCAACCATAGATATCATTTTTATGCATTCAAGTTAACTGGGTCTAATGTTTCTCTTGTTCTATCAAGCTAGGATGTCGTCATGCTGGATACCGTGGCCACCATGTACATCATCAAGAGTAACATTAACCTCATATGAGACATAGCCATCTGAGACATAGCCATCCACGACTTAGCCTAAAATCCAGTTGTAAAACATGCAAGAACAAGCTTTACTGGAGTGGGAAAAATGAGAAATGACTTTTGGTCAAAGATTTTGAACAATATTTCCAATGCAGTAAAAGCCCTCCCGATTTTTCGATAAAGAATGCTTTATTACTTTTGGGAAGCAATTATATTCAGCCTCTGCATAACCAGGATGCACACAGCTGTTCAAGTGTCTGGATTCAAAGTATACAA
The DNA here is from genome assembly GCA_030979885.1 of Lolium multiflorum. Classification (NCBI taxonomy): domain Eukaryota; kingdom Viridiplantae; phylum Streptophyta; class Magnoliopsida; order Poales; family Poaceae; genus Lolium; species Lolium multiflorum. The sequence goes on along the minus strand of CM061749.1, from coordinate 236,822,420 downwards.
AAAACTAGGTGAAATACATATCGAAGCGATGAATCATATAACGCCTAAGATGAGGGTGGCGCTGCAATCCGTAGACTATGCTGCCATCCATGTAGGGAAAAAGTATCCTTCACCGTAGCCTCCAACCGTATCACCTCCGTAAATAGGTCTGGTTCTCCACCCGCTGAAGAGGTAACCACGAACGGAAAATACATGTACATCTGTAGATGACCTGCAACAAAGAACAATTTTTATCATTAAAAATATTGTCATTTCTACTTAGCCAAAGCGCCTAGATAACTGCAAGCGCCCCCACTAAGAAGCAACTTAAACCTTGAATCGACACCTGAAGCCAATTGCCAAAGACATTGGCCACACTAGTCGGGGGATACAGGGTAGACGCTACTTGGATGATCGACCATATAGATCTCGGCACTGGAAACAGGTGTTTAATAGTTTCATCATGATGATAGAAAACACACCTTGAACTTCCGTTCCAATTCCGCTTAACAAGATTATCTTTAGTAAGAATAACTCCTCGACGAAGGTACCATCCAAAAATTTAATTTTTAACGGTATCTTGATCTTCCATATTTTCTTATTATTATCAACTGGTGTATCAGAATGAAGGATCACATTGTATAACGATTTGACTGAGAAAGTACCATCTACATGAAGATTCTATCTAAATTCGTCCGGTTCAGGCGATAGGTGAATATCTCCCAACCGGTGAATTAGATCATTCCATGCCAATAGCCTTTGTCCAAGCAAAACCCATCTGAACGTCACGTTCGGGGGTGAGGTAGCCATTACTGTGGCAATGGTATCACCTTTGCGACGAACAATACTATACAGAGCAGGATACTGTTCACTTAAGGGAGAATTGTCTAACCAAACATCTTCCCAAACCGTATCTGTTCTCCATTCTTAATCGAGAAAGTACCATGGCGAAAGAAAACATTCTTTGTCGCTATGAGTCCAGCCCAGAAATGAGAATCCCCAGGTTTCCAAACCACTTGGGATAACGTCTCCGAGCCAATATACTTTCTCCGAAGGATAGTTTGCCATATCCCATCCTCTGTAAGAAGCTTAAAAAGCCATTTACCCAGCAGAGCTGAATTCTTAACCTCTAGGTCGTGAACTCCAAGTCCGCCTTGATCTTTGGGACTACAAACTATACTCCATTTCACCAGTCGGTATTTTTTTCTATCCCCTTGCCAAAAGAAGGATCGATAATAATCGAGTTTATACAGAATTCCTTTGGGCAGAAGAAAGAATGATAACATATATAGTACCATATTTGTGAGTACCGAATTAATGAGTACCAATTTTCCTCCCAGGACAACAATTTACCTTTCCAACTACTAAGGCGTTTTGTAATCTTTCTTCGACAATTTTCTATTCAGCAATAAGAGTCTCCGATAATGAATCGGAATACCCAAATAGCGAATAGGAAATTGGCCTTGCCCACAACCAAACAACTTTGTATATAGAGTCATATCATTTTGGGCATCACCGAAAACAATTCACTTTTATGGAAATTGATTTTCAATCCCGACAACCTCGAAAGCTGCCAAAATTAATTTCAGATTGCGAGCCTTTTCGAGATCATGATCCATAAATAGAATTGTATCATCGGCATATTGAAGGATGGATAAACCCCCATCAACCAGATGAGGGATCACACCTTCAAATTGACCATCAGACTTGGCCCACTCTATGAGTATCGCCAACATATCCGCTACAATGTTAAACAATATCGGTGATAGCGGATCCCCTTGGTGTAACCCTTTTCGTGTTTGAAAATTAGTGGCCGGTGTCATCATTAACCCGAATTGCAACACTATCTCCATACACAAAATCATAAATTAGAGCCTGCCACTCTGGAGAAAAACCTTTCACCCCGAGTGTCTGCTGTAAGAAAGGCCACTTTACTTTATCATACGCTTTTTCAAAATCTAATTTTAAAATAACCCCATTTAATTTCTAAGTATGCATCACATGAACCGTCTCATGCAAAACCGCCACACCATCAATGATGTTCCTTCCTTGCATGAACGCGGTTTGTGAAGGCTGGACGACATGATCCGCAACCATATTAAGTCTAATGGTGGCTACTTTCGTGAAAATCTTGAAACTGACGTTTAAAAGGCAAATAGGTCTATATTGTTGGATCCTTTCTGCCTCATTAACCTTCGGTAACAAAATTACTTCACCAAAATTTAGACGAAATAATTCTAGTTGTCCCGTGTGTAGAGCACGGGACAAATCTAGAAGGTCCGATTTGATTGTATCCCAAAAAGTTTGATAAAACTCCGCTGGAAAACCATCTGGACCCGGTGCTTTGTTGCATTCCATCTGAAAATTGCCTTCTGAACCTCTTTCTCAAAATAAGGTGCGGTGAGTAGGCCATTCTCTTCAGCAGAAACTTGGGGTATATCATCCGTTAAGCCCTCATTAAGAGAAAATGAGCTTTTCTCCGGAGGCCCAAACAGATCTTTATAATAATTAGTAATGTAAGATTTGAGTTGCTCATGGCCTTCAATCACCCCTTCATCTTGGATGTGAGAGTGAATACGTTTTTTCCGATGTTTTCCATTGGCCAAGCCATGAAAATATCTCGTATTCGAATCTCCTTCCAATATGAATTGGGCTTTGGATCGTTGATACCATTTGAGTTCCTCGTGTAGATGGTAGCCCTGAGGCTAGAGTGTCGAAGATTAAACAACTCATATGCATTATGTTGCTTTATTCTTGAAGAAAACTCGTTCAGATGATATGTAGTTTTCTAGATTGGTGGCAGGATTCCAGTCTGACAAGCATAAATTTATCTTTAGGGTAGAACCTACCATCAGGAAGATGTATGCCATCTGATCTGCTCAGGCTGCCTGTTAGAATGCTTGTAGCATGGGCTGATTCTTCCCAGCCAGTTAGCATATAAGTACACTTCAGATTGAAATCAACAACAAGTAGTACATTCTGGGTGGCGTAGTGCTTCCTGCCTCTGTTTGCCGCTGATTGGGATTTCATCACTCTAACAGTACCATCAATTATTCGAATACAATCATGGGATGCTAACAACAAACAATCAAGCTTTTATGTATTGTGTTGTTCTTAAAAGTGCGCAAAGTTTGTGCTCGCCTTGAAGTATGGATACCATATTTTGTTGTTCCGTATCTTGCTTGGTGTTCCACTAGAAGGGGGCTTGATCATCTCTTTCCTGATCTTCCCAATTGCATAAAAGACTTGATTAAAATAGTGGGATATAGTCTCTGTGGCTTGAATGTGTTATGCATAACTGTGAACCTCTAGTTATGGCCAACAACATGAAGACGCGTAGCAATTTGCTCTTCCACACAAGTATGGATACTATCCAGTAAAGCTTTCTCCCTAAACCTCTTAAGTAGTTCATAGAAGGGGGATATTTTCATCCTCGGCATCAGAATAGACTTTATATCATTGGTGTTGCAAATGAAGTTCAGATTGTCAATCCTCTCTTGATCTAAGGCAAGCATCAGATCATAAGTCACTGGTGGATACACAACTCGCATATAACTGATCTCCAGTGGAGGAGGAGGATCCAAGATGAATCACAGCTACTAGTGGTGCTGCCTGGTGGATCAGACTCATCTGGTCGGCGTAAGCAAATAGATCTAAGATGAGTGTCTCTTAAATGTACCGTCTAGACTGAACACTAACTACATGGACACAATAATTTGAAGGGCACATTGATTTACCTCCGCTACACGTGGGAGGGTTGTCGGTGTCGAAGAAGAAAAGGGTATCGCCCGCGGATCCCTGGACGGAGAAGGAAGAGACCAGCTGCTGCGATGGACAAGATAGAGGAGAAGAAGCGCTCGCCCGCGAATCCCATGCAGGAGTCGTCAGAACAAGGGGGTGAGATGGAAAACCGCCACCGCTGGTGTCGAGAGGGGAAAATTGGAGTGTTTTGCTGGGAGGTGACCAAAAAGAGGAGGTGACACTAGCTATGCCACGAAACACAGCCGACGATTTTGTTTTTTCCCGCCATCTCGCGTCGTCCTCCCGCGCACGATGCGTCCACTTTTTGCACGGTTGGCGGCTACATCCAGGAAACGGACGATTCGGGCGTACCCACCTCGCCTGACCGAAAGCTCCTTTTAGCAGCGTGACAGTCACTACACAGGTCGGTCCTAGCAATCGAAACGCCAGATTTTTGGATCTCGGTGGCCTGTTTAGAGAGGATGACCAATGTCGCTCATGTGAATTGATTGGTAATTTCTTGAGAAAGGTGGACTATTAGTGATGTACTATACGGGGACGACAAAAGAGTGGATTATAGGGCTTCTTGAATTTTGAGACCGAGTTTGACTATGAATACTATGTGTTACGTAGATTGTATCATTAAATTTAAACTTTAAAGAAGCTTTCAACCGTGTAATTTTAACAATAAATAAATTATATTTTGTTAATTAATTGTACGGTTAAAGTTGTGCTTAAAAGGAGCATAAGAAATATTAATAGTGTGAAAATACTAATTAAAAATACTAATTACACGGAGCCCAATAGTGATGTAGCCCCGCCTATCGTCGACGCTACACCATGGCCAAAGAGTTCCCCAAGTGGACCGACAACCCGAACCCGTGCGATACATGACAAGGTGAACCCAATCCTCTTTACCCTCGACCTCGGTACACCCTTGGATAGAGTACTACCTCATGTCGATATTCATTGTGTTACTAGGTACAAACATCGACAAAGGTTCACAATGGAGGAGTTCATCATGCTCAAGGAAGGGAAGAGGAACCACTCACTTTGCACAAGGGAGAAGGAAGAAGAAAGGAAGAAGAAGAAAGAAGATGAAGAAGAAGAAGGAAGAAGAAAGAAGAAGAAGAGAAGAGAGAAGAGAAGGGAGGCCGGCACCTCCACCTTAAGGGAGGCCGGAGCCTCTACCCATAGGGGAGGCCGGAGCCTCCACCCAAGGGGAGGCCGGAGCCTCCACCCTTGGGGGCCGGCCAGCACCAAGCTGCCAGGTCTCCTTGCGGGAAAGCAGCAGGACCGGTACCATTGGGCGGTACCTCCACCCAGGCACGGGTGGAGCCTCCACCCGAGGTACCGCCCAAGGTACCGCTCGTGCATCCAAGTACCCTGGACACTTTGATGCATTTTGGTGCATCTTCCGGTACCTCCACCGGAGGTACCGCCCGAGGTACCGCCCGCGCGCGAATGACTTCAATCTGAGCCGTTCCTTTTCATCTGAACGTCTACGCTTTCATCCCTTGTAATACCTAAAGTACCCCTGCCTAAATCTGAGCTATATGTATCCCCGTACTCCCCATTTGCTAGAGTTAGACAAGATTTGGCTTAGAATAGGATTTGAGCTATGTCTCCCTAGGGTATCATCCCTCCGTAATCAAGGCCACCCTTGTTGTTGATTGAGTTTGTGAGTGAGATTCTAGTGTGTGCACTCTCTCTCCCTCACCGATTCCGTCTCCAACACCGTATCTCTCACCTCGGAATTCTACCGCGGTCTCTTCCGTGGGTGATTCTATTCGGCGTGGTCCATCGAGCCACGAGGGTAAGCATCGTTGTATCGGGTTGGTGTGCGTGCGTGTGTCCCCGTGTTCATCGTGTTCATCGCGTTCGTCGTGTTCTTCGTGTTCTTCCTCTTTTCCCCTTTCGTTTCCGGGTCAATTCGCAAGATCGGGCCACAAACGGGTCTTAGACCTCATCATATGGTAATCAGAGCCAGAGATACCTCATCATATGGTATCAGCAGCCTTTGGTTTCCGCGGATTTGACCCTCCACCCACCGGATTTTCCCTCTAAAATTTTTCCCAAAAAAAATCCCCAAAAAATAGCCTCAATTTGCCTTTTGATGGATCTGCGATTTCGTTGCGTTTTGAGTGGTTTTGGTCCATGGATTTGGTGTCTCTAGTGTTGATCTACTATTTCCCCCACTTTTTAGCCTCCAATTCCATCAATTTTCAAGTTTGGATCAATTTGGTTTGGATTTGGGGAAGAAGAGGAGAGAGAAAGTGTGTGCGTGCACGTGAGGAAGAAGGAGCAGCTCTCACGAGCGGTACCTCCGGTGGAGCCTCCACCGTGCACGAGCGGCCTCCGGGGAGGCTCCACCCTCCACTACCGCCCCTCCCCAAGGCCGGCCACCACCACCATCTCCACCCCACCACCGCCGACCACCACTCCTCTCCGTAGCCGGCAAGCACCGCCACCCCTTCATCATCGGCAAACACCGCCCCCCTTAATCACCGGCAAACACCGCCACCCCAAACCATCGGGAAACACCGCCGCGGCAAACCACCACCACCGCCGCCACCACGAGCTCACCGATACCGCCATCGGCATACCACCGGCAAGCACCGCCACCCCCCTTCATCACCGGAAAACACCGCCACCCCCCAAACCATCGGCAAACACCCTCGAGGCACCACCACCACCACCGCCGCCACCGCGAGCTCACCGATATCACCACCGGCATACCACCGCCATCACCGCCAAGCTACTTTGACCCGACTTTTCTCCTAACTTGTGTTTGCTTGTTCCGGTTTGAGTGCCTTGTGTGTAACACTAACCCGCAGCTCCGACGCAAGCGACGACATCCGAGGCACCCCGAGCTTGCAACCGTACTCTTGACATCACCGCAATCATCGCAAGTTGTGTGTTCATCACCGCCTAACATCTTAGGTATAACTTGCATTCCCTTGTAACCCCTCTTCTTTTGCGATCTATCCTATCGAGCATTGCTTAGTGTTGCGAGACATTGCACGTGGTTGGGGTGTGTGTGTGTAGTGTGGAGTCAAGCTTATAAGCAAGTACTCGTGTGGCAAGATAGCAAAAGCGAGCTAACGCTAACATAGAGCGTGAAAAAAAAAGCACAAAAAGAGTGCAAGTGCCATCATACATACAAAAGTGTCCACCATAGATACAAAAGAGTGCAAGTGCCACCATATACAAAAAGAGAAAAAGCTTTTAAGCAAAAGAGAGATAAGAGAAGAGAGGCTACGTGTGAATCTTGTTGTCTCTTCATTTGCAACCAAAGCTTTGATCTCTTCTTGTGTTAGTGTGACACCGAGCACCCTTGCTTAAGGGCTTCTTACACTTTTCCGCTCTTTCCTTGGTCGCACTAACCCCGTTCATCTCGTGTGTGCGTTCCATATACTTTCCGTGTTTATAGTGATCATCACTTTGACATTTGAATTTTTGGATTTCACCCACTCTTGACAATACACTTGATTTCGGATTTCGTCTTTTGGCTTTCCACCATACTCACCTAACACCATATTTGCTAGCTTTTGTGTGTGCTTTTGTGTGAGTACCCGATACAATTGTTCTAACTCTCAGCTTGTTGGATCGCCCCGATCTTATCATACCACGGTAAGATTGCGAGGTAGTGTTCTTCCACTAACATACACCATATACATACCATCGTGCTAATATGGATAGCGAAGATGAGGATACGGAGGAGTACACGGAGCACTCCGAGGAGGACACCTCCTCAAGCACCGCGGATGTGGAGGAACATGTGGAGCTCGACACCGACTATGGCTCCGCGAACATCGCCAACATGACCGACATCGGAGCTCTACACCGACTTTGGCTCCGCGAGCATCACCGACATGACCGACATCGAGGAGCTCTACATCGACAATGGCTCCTCAAGCATGGACGACATGGTGGAACAACGCCACGACTACGACATCGACGACTTGGTGGAGCAACGCCATGCCTACAACATCGACACCATGGCGGAACCTCACCTAGTCTCCACAAGGAGCAACGACGATGCTCCCAAGTACCACCACTTGGCCATTGGAGCTACATATATATGAAGATGGAGGACCTCCACGATGGCACCATCATATGGGTCATCAAGAGCGTCCCCACCATGATCGCCATCGACACACTTCTTCGAGCTCCACAAGGCGCCACCATGAGAGTGCTTATGCACAAGATCGTCGACCTCACGTACATCATATGGAGCAACAAGAGCGTCCCCAACATGATCGTCATCGACACTCTTCTCCAAGCTCCACAAGGCGTCGCAAGCAACATGCCAAGTCGCATGAGCCATCATCTAGGCATGGCAAGGACCGTCATCGACATACGTCACCACATGAGCTTCGCCGCCACAAGCCACTTCATGATCGCCATCGACCAACATCTTCCACGAGTCTTCGACGACACCACTCAAGCCATGGTGATGATGCACGAAGACGAGAGCCTCGACATGAAGGCAACAAACACCATGATAGGATGCCTACCACTCCAAGGATGGCAAGTGCACATCGAGCATACCTTCCTCATAAGGCGACTTCCACCTCTTGTGCCACCACCACAATGGCCTCTACCTCGTCACGTGCCTATGGACTTCGATGCTACAAGTGCAAGCAACAAGGCCACCCACCACGAATGTCCCAATCTCCTATGTGAGGTGTGCAAGGCCAAGGGTCACGTGGCATGGCAATGCACAACACCAAGCGCCAAGACGCTCTACTTCGACAAGCTACAAGCACAAGTCCCCAAGATGCCTATTGCGCCAACACTTCAAGATGAAGATCGCCAAGGTGAACTCAAGGGCGAAATTGAGCCGAGCCTAGCTCTCATCAACACCATGGCGCCACCGCTTGAGGATGACTTGGGAGGCGATGGAGTTGAGCATGGTGACCATGGGATTCTCCCTACACCTACGGAGGCGCATGGAGTTGAGATGGTTGAGCATGGGAATTTCCCTTCAACCAAGGAGGCGCATGGAGATGAGAAAGTCGAGCCTACTCCCCTATGCTTCATTGATGAGTTGGTACCATTCCCATGTGAGCATGAGAGCCAATTAGCCCACTTGAGTGAGAGTGATAGTGAGTTGAGTGACTCCCACCCCATATGTGAGTTTGAGTGCTTCCGTTTGGAGGACATGAGTGATACACAAAGTGAGTTGAGAGAGGTAGATGATAGGTCCATGGAGGACATCGCTTTTGCTAACACATTAACATCTCCCTCGTTTGTGTCTTCTTATGTTGCACTAGGTTCCACGGAGGACGAGTTTCCGCTCATGGAGACGATGTACATGGTGCATGAAGATGATGATATCTCACCATGCTTTCTTCAAGACGGACATGTCGACCACATGGATCCTCCTACTTCCACAACACCTACCTCAAATGAGTCGGCCTACAAAGGTAACAACATAGGTGTTGATGATGCCATGATCCCACTAGTGGACATGATGACTTATGAGTGCATGCATGATCTTGATGATACATTTGCTACGTCACATGCTACTTTCACTTTCCCATGTGATGCTTTGCTTGATAACATTGTTGATCATGTGACATTGCTTGCTTGTGATACCATGAACATGCCATGCTATGAGAGTTTCACGTTTTCCTCGCTTACTTGCAATGATAATGATAATGATCATGCTTGTGTTGTGACACCCTTGATGAACACTTGCTCTTTACATAGGGTTGTCGACAACAATGATAACATGTTGAACATGCTTTGCCCAAAATGTTTACACCATTCCATGATCCTTGCATCCAAGATTGTGAACAATTGCTATTTCTTATGCTTGGTATGCAAGAATGCTTATTTCATTGTCCACGAGATGGCCCCATAGCCTTCTCACTTTTTGATGACCATGAGTTACCACATGCCATGAATGCACCTACTTGCCATTTGCACCATCGCCATGCATTCCATACTATGTTGATTGACACTAATGGTGATGTGCACAAGACTTGGACCATCATGATGGATGATGTGTTCATCTACCATGCACACACGCTCTTTGTCTTGTTTATTCCATGTGTAGGTACACGGACGACCACTTCCACCGCTACGGAGCATGAGCTCACGAAACGCGCATTGAGAGCTACCCCATCAAGGACCTAACCCGCGGGATTCACACCAAAGGGTATGTTCCCACAAGCCTTCGCCCTCATGTGTTTCCGACTTGGTTTGTCGAGTTTCGGTTTGGTCCAATTCCTCACATCTTTTGCCTCTTATGCAACATATCTTGAAACATCTTGTTGGCACAATGATTGTTGTATGTCTTGATGTTATCATCATACACTCCGAGAATCTCAAGGACCATGTCATATATGTGAGAGACACCTTATGCATCTTGTGCCACATGTCACTCATAAAGTTGCTCTTCTTTGGATTTCTCATTTCCTCTTTGGCACTTGAAATGGATTCTTTGACACTTGAGGATACCCATACTTGGCTCATGCCAACCATACTTTCCCAAGCTAGAAGTTTCCATCCCTTTGCCATTGCATATAACAATTTTGCCCCAAATTTTGCCGCCAATACTTGCCTTTTGATTGTTCCATTTGTGTGGGACAATGCTACACATCACATTTTTGACACTTTACAAACCAAACTTTTACATGCACAAACTTTGGCCCCACCAAATTTTGGATACATCGACACTCTTTTGGTTCCCATTTTTGCCAAATGCCTCTTGGAGAAACGACTTGATGCTTCGTATTTGATTGAGAGCCTCTTGTTCGCCGATCACCAAATTGGCATCCACAAGTTTTCCCTTCGCAAGTTGTTTTTCCCCAAGTTCTTCTTCGACCGCTTCATCAACAAACGAACTCCCAAGTACTTGGTGAGCACGACGTTAACCCTCTCGGACCTCTCGCCACAACATGGAGATGAGGAGGAACAAGAGTCGAGGACGACTCTTCCCCAAGGGGGGGGGGGGGAGATGATGTAGCCCCGCCTATCGTCGACGCTACACCATGGCCAAAGAGTTCCCCAAGTGGACCGACAACCCGAACCCGTGCGATACATGACAAGGTGAACCCAATCCTCTTTACCCTCGACCTCGGTACACCCTTGGATAGAGTACTACCTCATGTCGATATTCATTGTGTTACTAGGTACAAACATCGACAAAGGTTCACAATGGAGGAGTTCATCATGCTCAAGGAAGGGAAGAGGAACCACTCACTTTGCACAAGGGAGAAGGAAGAAGAAAGGAAGAAGAAGAAAGAAGAAGAAGAAGAAGAAGAAGAAAGAAGAAGAAGAGAAGAGAGAAGAGAAGGGAGGCCGGCACCTCCACCTTAAGGGAGGCCGGAGCCTCTACCCATAGGGGAGGCCGGAGCCTCCACCCAAGGGGAGGCCGGAGCCTCCACCCTTGGGGGCCGGCCAGCACCAAGCTGCCAGGTCTCCTTGCGGGAAAGCAGCAGGACCGGTACCATTGGGCGGTACCTCCACCCAGGCACGGGTGGAGCCTCCACCCGAGGTACCGCCCAAGGTACCGCTCGTGCATCCAAGTACCCTGGACACTTTGATGCATTTTGGTGCATCTTCCGGTACCTCCACCGGAGGTACCGCCCGAGGTACCGCCCGCGCGCGAATGACTTCAATCTGAGCCGTTCCTTTTCATCTGAACGTCTACGCTTTCATCCCTTGTAATACCTAAAGTACCCCTGCCTAAATCTGAGCTATATGTATCCCCGTACTCCCCATTTGCTAGAGTTAGACAAGATTTGGCTTAGAATAGGATTTGAGCTATGTCTCCCTAGGGTATCATCCCTCTGTAATCAAGGCCACCCTTGTTGTTGATTGAGTTTGTGAGTGAGCTTCTAGTGTGTGCACTCTCTCTCCCTCACCGATTCCGTCTCCAACACCGTATCTCTCACCTCGGAATTCTACCGCGGTCTCTTCCGTGGGTGATTCTATTCGGCGTGGTCCATCGAGCCACGAGGGTAAGCATCGTTGTATCGGGTTGGTGTGCGTGCGTGTGTCCCCGTGTTCATCGTGTTCATCGCGTTCGTCGTGTTCTTCGTGTTCTTCCTCTTTCGTTTCCGGGTCAATTCGCAAGATCGGGCCACAAACGGGGTCTTAGACCTCATCAAATAGAAAGAGAGAGAGAAGACTTGCTACAGTTATTAAACACTCTCCATCAAGAGATTTTTAAGACAGTATCAACAAAAGAAGAAACAATGCTCATTTCCTTTGAAGAAAGTTTGAGTTTTTAAAATAATAATTTTAGCAAGATCATTACCAGGTACAACACTAAAGGTCACACCTTGTATTTTTATCCTCAAATTTGCGACTCGGTAGCTCAAAATAAACAGTTTTACTATGCTGCCACCCCTATTTGTCAAGGTCGCTGCTACAAGTTTTTAAACACTCGATACACCAAAACATGCGTGGAATGGACAGATGCAAAATCGCCCCACAAGCCATAACCATACAACATGCGCAACATAATCTTCTGGGCAATAGAGTCTGCCGTGTGACCGGAGCAAAGGAATGGTGACGATCATAGGGTTAGGTCTAGTTTTAGTCTAGCTTTTACCTATATGGAGTTTGACAGTAGGTCAACGGATCTAGGCGGCCAGATCTTTTGCGCCATGAGCTTCCTCCCGCTCGCTGCTAGTCGCTGGCAAGTGGCGTTGCAAGGGCGGAAGGAGGGCTCGTTCATCTCTTGGAATAAGGTGCGCACCGGAGGTTCAAAGCTGGAGCTTTCAGACCAGGTCCAGCTCCATGTGGTCGGTTCCTGCACCGCGGCGGTGCTTCAATGGCGAAAGCCGAATGTGGCGATGGTGGGATCTACTGCAGCCTCTTCAAATAAGGTCTGTGCGGGCTCCCTCTTCTTCTACAGTTCTTGTGCCTTGCTGCTCCTTCTGGCCAGCCATGGAGGCTTGGAGAAGGAACTTGGAGGCGCTCTGGACCGTGGGTCTGGAGGTGATCGGGGAAGTTTGAAGCAGCAATTTGGAGAAGATCACATGGCAGCCCGATGCCCTTGTTGGCATTCATTCAACCTCCATCCAGGAGGCCCTTCACCGGAGCAACGTCGACGTTCATCACCATCTCTTCCCCAAGTGGCCTGATCCCCGGTGGAAAAGACAGTGGCTGGCGGTGGTGCTCTGTTCTTGGCGGAAGACTACAGGGACCTGATTGCTTTTCTTGTTCATTCTCAAAGGTCCTTCGTGCAAAAAAGAAGGACTACGTTGTAATTTTCAATATTTTAGGGTCCTATAAAAAACTTTGTAACCGCCTAGTATTAATGCAGCATGTTCGGGGTCTTTCCAGGCCCCTTCCTCTGTTAAAAAAAAGTCTTCAATTGCATGTAACACACCCTGCACCATAACTTCAAAGGTTCCAATTGCAGCAACACTTTTTTTTTCATCTCTGTCAATACTGTTTGAAAATATATACTTAGACATGGCTCATGGTTATGGTGCCAACAAAAAAGCGAAGCTTCGCACCATGTTCTCATAAAGCTGTATTGGCTAAAAATATAGACGCGCATGGGAAAACTTACACGGAGACCGAGCTACATGTAGCACTTTATTTTCAAACACTCAAAATTTGTATTTTAAAATATTAAAAAATCCAAATCAAAATTCTAGAGATAGCCAATGATGTATACTACAATGGTGTAAAATCTCAATACAAACTATTTTGCATTATAGGCTACACAAAAAAGATAAATTCGGATAAATTTTACAGTGAATAGTACACATGTCAAGACTACTAATTTTGTCAATTTGGTGTAGGATTTTTTTTCAGTTATTTTTAACAAACTTGCTTGCTTATGATCCGCGAGAATACAGCCGTAACAGGTTATTTTCAATACGATCGACATGCTGCAGAAGTGTAGAGATCGGACAAACAAAAGTAATGCACACAAAGACACATAAAACAGAACGCGGAGATTCCACCTTAAAACAGTCTCTGAGAAGATCAGTCGGATACAGGGACAACAACAAACACGCACACTTCAAAACGAATAAGGTACAGCCAGGTACAGCAGCGGATCTCATTAGCAGCTGAGCCGCGCTAGAACACCACTAATATTCAGTCAGATTCAGAAGCCGACGAATTTGGACTTCATTGCGCTGACCTCGTCCTCGCCCATGAGGAACGTCTTGGTGAGCACCTCCATTGGCATGGCCGGCTTGGTGGCGAAGAGCCCGAGCGTCGGCACCACCAGGCCCGGCGACTGGGCGTCGAACATGGCCATGAACACGGCATCCCCCTTGCCGACGTTCAGCTGGTAGTGCTGCAGGCCGCGGGGCACCACATAGAGCTCGTTCTGCTTCACCACCTTGGAGAAGAGCTGGTTGGTCGCCGTCGTGAACCCGACCATGACCTCGCCCTTGAGCACGAGCACTAGCTCCGAACCACGAGGGTGCGAGTGCGGCGGGTTGATGCCGCCCGGCGCGAGGTCGGTGCGCGTGATGGAGAGGCCCAGTGTGTTCAGGCCCGGGAAGGCGGACACGGTGGCGCGTGTGGAGTTGACGCCGAAGGGGTTGTCGGTGCTGGGCCCGGAGACCATGGCCGCGGAGAAGAAGTCGTCGTCCACCACGGTCGACGCTGGCTTGCAGGGGAACCCGTCGACCGCCGTCGCGGCCTTCAGGTCGGCCACGCAGAAGTCCTGGAGCGGCGGCGGGTCCGAGAGGACGCCCGGCGCCGAGGCTAGGGCTGCGGCGACCACCAGCAGCACCTTGAGCATACCGGAGCGAGACGATGCCATCGATCGATCAGGTGCAAGTGTCAGTCGTAGCTTGCAATGTATTGATCTTGGACTGGTGGTGATTGTGTGTCGTGGTTCGCTCGCTATAAATAGAGATCGCGCGGAGAGGCGGATGACTGACTGATGATGTTGCAGGCGGTTTACAAGGTCGTAAAGCGCGTGCATGACAGCTAGTGAGGAACCAATGATAATGCGCAAACGGGGCTTAATTTGTTGCTCTGCGTGACCCTTTGTCGCTGTCGAAATTACGACACCATTTGGCCTCGATCGGATGGTACCAGTCAGATTTCCGGCAGCGACGGTTTCTTCTAGGGCATGTTTGGTTGGCTAGGCTATTTTTTATTTTGTCTCACCGCGTCAGTGAGATGGAACTGCGCGTTTTAATGAGCCACGGGTTAGAATTAGTTTGTGGTTTGGTTGCTCGTGAAGAGTTTTTTCGAGCCCCTATATATTCAGGCTTTTGTTGATTGGTTGGCCGGTTTTAAGACCATGTAGCAGTTCAAAACGAGAATACTGTTATTTGGTTGTAATCCAAAATCAGGCTCTGCTTATCTCTTCCCTTGAGTGGTGAGCTTAGATGGCAATGGGTACCCACAACCCGTGTACCCGTCGGGTAAAAACCCTATAAAAATACATGTATGAGATAAAATATTACACATAGGTTTGTAAAGGGAAAATATCATACCCATCGGGTAGAGTGGTGTGGTGACCCGGCATACCACTGCATGGTGTAGTATGCAAGTCTGATATAACACCAATGAAACACTGTTCCACTAGTATTATATCGCTCAGAGTGGTACAACAGAAACATATGCGGGTCCAAGGCATGTCTATAGAATTACAACACTGACTCTGTTACATAAGATCATCACAGCCTCCTACTTTACAATGAGGTAAATCTGCAAATAAACTCCAGGAGAACGACTCGTAGTCTAATTCTATCACGAACTCTATTGTAGAGTATTTGACTAGCTAAAGAGGCTAAGAATAGATTCTAGCTAAGTAGGAGCTAGGTTGAGGAAGCTAGTTCCTTTCTATGGCTAAACTAGGTTTTCTCCTTGTTGGACGTGGTATCTGACTCCTCTGACATGGTCCTGTCTCTTGAAGTTGTTGTTAACTCCTCGGTCTTCGAGTTGCACTGTAGATCCTCCATCGTGCCTCCATATCTAAGCGGGGATTTAAGAGTGGGATGAGTACGAGCGTACTCAACAAGTTCATTATAGGAAAGAGGTGTTTAATGAACTAGCTACGACATTAGACCAGAAAGTCTAATACCAATGCAAGTTTTCATAACCATTTCTTCAAAAGGTTGATTTTATTCGGAAGAACTATGTCCGTCAGCCTTCACCGGTTTACTAGAACTTCATGGAGCTCCTTTCCCGCCGTTTTCCATATCCCGAACGAGGGAGTGACAGTCACGGTTCTTTACACTCTGCAGAGGTGTGTTGCTTTACCCATAAGAGATCTTAACCTTGGTGCCAACCGAGTCTAGTTCTCGTCCACACTTCCTTTGGTGTGAGGCCCGGTATAAGGTCTAGCCAATCATGTTCCTCCGCTACCTCGAACACCCACCCTTTGTTGCATACCCCGACCCTGGGTCCTCGTCGGTCCTCTTATACCACTTAAGGATGGACCCCGACCACGACAACAGTTGGGACTCGTTAACCAAACTCCTTCGCCGGTAGCCGCAACCCATCATAGACCGCAATACCGGGACTTTAGGCTTCCCACTTGCACTTCGAGCGACAAGTGTCTACGGACTATGCCGTGGGGACTTAAGGCTTCCCCGCCACCGCTTGCCCGACAGATACAAGTGTCTACGGTAAAGCGCATCCGTTGATGAACGAGAGGTGGAAACACTTTTGACTACTCCGTCCCACTCCGGATCTTATGGTTAACACGGATATTACGGCACAAGAATCATGGCGACATTTGTTGTTTAATCCTAGATGGATATAAGCCGTGCAATGGAACCTCCACCATATCAACACAATCCATGGTTCCATTGCCCACCACATAGTCATATTCATAGTTATGAAAGTAGTGGTTTTGATTTTTATGCAATAGTGATAACCATAATACTTTGCAAGTAATTTGATAGAGATACACAAATGACATGAGCAAGTGATGAACTTGCCTTTCTTGACTGCAAGATTATGCAGGCAAGGTCTTCGATACGCAATAACTCTAGATTCTGAAATAGCATCATCGTCCGGTAAGGACGATGTTTAAAAGATTTGGCAAGGATGCAATAATGCATAAGTATGAGATGCAATCGCTCTAAGCGTGACCTAACCCCGATGATTTAGGATTAGTGAGTGGTAATGATTGGGTTCAGGGTTTGTTGCACTTTTAGAGTGAGTCACAAACAAGGTTCTTATTCAGGGTTGTGTTGTTTTAGAATCATAAGCAAGTGGAAAAATGCATAGTAACAATCATACACACCAAGGAATAGTAGTTGTATAATAAGTAAAGAGCAGTTGTCAATTTTTAAGTCCTATAGTGCATGGTTGATGATTACTTATTATATAATTCAAAAGAATAACTTTTGAAGAACATTTTCTTTAGTAAAGAACAAGTATGATAATTAGGTTTGATGGGTTCTATGGATTCCTATGGTTCCAATTGGTTTCTGGAGTAAGAATGAGGTGGATCCCAACAATGTTGGATTCATCAGCTACTAAGTCTTGTATGGTTGAATTAAGCCTAAACATCTTGAGCCATTTGTTATAAATAGTTGCTATCAAGGTTGGTATACCTTGCTGGTGATAGCTGGCTAGGGTTTATAGATCCTTTTAAGCAGGTTTGATGGCTACTCCCTATTTACTTCAAAAGAATAACTTTTGAAGAACATACTTCTTAAGTAATAAGAAGTATTACAATTAAGGTTGAGGTTGTCTAGGTTTTACTATTGAATCCACTAAAATAGGGCATAGTTGGCTCCTGGATATTATGGTTCATAAGTATCTAATACTTAGTAGGGTTTAGTGGAATATAGTTCGGTAATGCACTATATTTGGCATAGTTGTTATTGAAGTTCATCACAATGGTGTGATGCTAAGCATGGATAGTTAAAGATGATGGTTTTGGTATTAATAACTAGGGTTTGCACTTGGTTGACCCTACATTATCATCTAGGTTTTATTAGAATGAGTTCATGGTATATTGATTATAAGTACCATGGTTTCTATTATTTTATGGGAACTAGAACAAGTATTTAGTTGCTAATTGTGGGTCTATAATTCAAGAGGAATTAACATGATCACAAGTTATAACCTAGGGTTTAGGTTTATTAGTAATTTAGGGTTCACACATAAAATAATGGAGCTAGGGTTCCTAATGGAATTAAGGTTTCACAATTACTATTTAGTTCTTAGGTTAATAACTTCATTATAAGGTTGAAGTTATTAATCACTTTATAATAAACATAAGGTTGGATTTAGCATTTTATTATTTTTAAAGAATTAATAATTAAGGTAATTATTATTTAGGGATTAAATCCTTCTAATAAGGATTTAATGAGTTATTAATAAAGGAAAATTAGTTTTATTGTTTCCTTTATTTACTTACTGGTTTTTATTTATTTTAGAACTTTTTCTTAATTTCTGAATTTTAGTTGCATTTGGAATTAAAAGAAAAGACTTAATTAATAGGTATTTAAATAATTAAAATTTTCTTTCAAATAAAAATTTCATTTTATATTTTTATTGGATAGATTTCATTTTTAGGATCATTTTGATATCTCATTTGGATTTTTCTGAGTTATGATGGATTTTCTAAATTATTTCAAAGTTTCAGACATTTTCTGTAATTTGAAATTAACTTTAACACTAAACACACCCGGCTAAAACTACCCAAGGACGCTGACATGTGGGCCAGTGCCACGCTGGCTGCCATGCTGGCGTCGATGTGGAAACTATGTGCCTCACCGGCGGCCAGTGGTGGTCGACGCCGGCGATGGAGGGTTCCCGCGGGCGCGTGCGTGTGCTCAATCGAAAGAGGACGACTAGACGAACCTAATAGTGGTGGCGCCGCTCCCTAATGGTCACCGGAGCGTGCTCGCCGGCGAGGTACTGCGGCGGCGGACACAGTTGATCGACGCGGCGGCACTACGGGACGCGATCGAACGAGCTAGGCATGCTATGGGACGCAGAAGCTTACCAGGTTCACGACGCGCGTGATGGCGAGGCAAGGGGATGACTGGTTCGCCGGAATCGCCAGCTCCCGTCGTCGGAGAAGACGAGGTCGACGGCGGTGCTACTGGATGATTGGGGTCGATTCCTCTTGCATACAGAGCAAGTCGAGGACGGCGATCACGATGGTATCCACGGCGAGGTCTGGGGATGCTCTGAACGGCGGCGATGCTCGGGGTCTGTGCGGCTAGGGTTTCGGCATTTTGGGGAAATCGAGCAGAGGAGGAAGAAAGCGAGTTAGGGTTCGTCCTTGTGCTTTTATATGGCGCTAGGGCGCGCCTCGTCACGACGCCGAGCTCTGGGAGGTCGCCAGCGAGAGGGAAGGACGAGCACGTCGTCGTGCTGTCGTCCATGCGCCCAGAGAGGATGAGGACGACCCCCTCTCCTCTGTTTTTAGACGAAAGGGTAAGGTGGGCTGGTCTGGGCCGTGTTGGGCTGGGGTTTGTTGGGCTGCTGGTGGGCTATTGCGGCCAGGTGAGACCAGGTAATGTTTTTCTCCCCTTTTCTTTTTCTGCTTTTAATTTTCTGTTTTTGTATTTGCCCATTTGAATTCATATTTGAATTCTGTTATTTTTGCAGGTGTCTCAATTATGTTAATTTACTGAATATCTAGTGCAATGACTATTACACCACTCTCCCAATTGAAGAAAGTATTTTATATTTGATTAAAGTTCATATATGTGAGCTTCTTCAAAATAGCAATTGAACATGAGTTTGTATTCTCATTTTAATTTATTTTGCTATATGAATCAAATCTATTTGGAATTAATAGAGTTAATAATTTCAACTCATAGTATTTTAGAGGTTGTTAATAAGATTTGGTTTCTATTTGAGGAGTGGATGACTTGCATATGATTTTATGTGAGCCCAACTTATTAGGGTTTTGTAATTTCTATTATAGCCCCCTTTTAAGGGGTAATACTATCATTATCTTTGAAAGTATCTAAGTAGGTATGGTTTCCATCATGGTTGATCTTGCTTACAAAGTTAAATGGTTGTTAACCACACATGGGTTTAATTATAGGACTTAGCATTAGGTGGCTCTTTTGTTTTATAATTGAAGTATAGAATTTGATTAATGAACTATTAGGATTCAAATGCTCTTTACCTATTAACACATGGTTTGAATCTCAATTATGGCCTGGGTTTAGATTATGATTACCATAGTGATGTATAAACTAGGTTTGAGATATAATTCTAGTTTATAGACTTGGGATGACATCATATTGCATTTGCTAGGGTTTAATCTCCCCTAACCAAGGTAATATGATTACTTGCTTAGTTGTTTATGTTCTCCTTTAATTACTAAGGACTTGAGAATTGGTTTTATCTTATACCAATAGATTTCTATTATATTCTTAATCTCTTGTTAAAGTAACTAAAGTAGCTATAATTCTTTTTATAGTTAACTTTGGTTATAATGATGAATGGTTTCTCACCATATATATTAAAGGCTTTAACTCTAAGCTTTACTTATGAGCTTATATCTTCTACTTCAAGTTCTTAGGGTTTATGATCACTACACAATTTATAATGATCAAGGTTTGGCTTCCTAAGTTATTAATAGAAATATTTAGATATGGTTGTACCAATTACCCCTCTCACTCCACAAGGACTTGGATTATAATCTAAGGTTCTACTCAAGGAATGATGATATGATTATCTAAATATGTGGTCTTCCTTAGAATTTCTACCTTGCTATCTTCTGTAGCTTGTTCTTCAGGAATTCTGATAAACCTGCATCTTGTGGCATGCCTCCACCTCCTAGCTGCTTCATCTTGATCCTAACTATTTTATGGAATGGCTCAATGTGTTGGTTTTCTTGCATCATGGTGCAAGATGATGAAATGGATGAAGTGTGAGGCTCCTTTTATAGGCTTGGGCATGCTCTAGTAACATGACACATGGGTGGATGACTCTTGCTTTAATTTGATGAGTAAGGTGCTTGGTTGTCATGCTCTCATCCATAGCAATCCTTTAGGCATGAGGTGGCATAGCTTAAGATGTAAGCAATGTAGATATTTTCATCCTATGTGGCATTGGTATTATCTTCTCATGTGATTTATTTTTGGATAGACAAGTGGCTTTTGTTACTAAATATCTTGTGAATGATTTTATGCTTGTGGTTGAGTCACTATATCATATGTGATTGTATTTATATTATTATTGGGATCAAAATATCAAAGATAAGGATTATACCCCAATTTTGAATGGTGATGTTTGATTTCACCAAGGCATGATCATATGAGTTTCAAAATACTCATAGTTTATTTTATTCAAATAGTTTGAACTATAATTCGTAATGTAAACGAATTTAGTTTTGTGATATTCCACATATTTAATAAGTTATGATTGAATCAGAAGATGTGGCTTTTATGCACTTAGGTCCTTGGGTTTTGCTATATTTGGTATTTAGTTTTAAAGTGAATTCAATTGTACCTCAAGGTAGTTGCTTAACTTTTAAGTGTTAATAATTTAGAGTGTGCTTCTTATCTCTTTAATGGTTATATACCTCTCCCATCTCTAGGGTTTAATGATAAGCTTTTATTAGTGTTAAGTTCAAGAGTTTAGTTCAAGATATACCATGAGGTTCATGGTAGGACTATTTATTTGTTTAAGACATGGAAAAGATAAGTTAAGAATAGTTTCTCCATTTTATTGTTACTTGATTTCCAATTGAATAGATGTTCATATGTTATGGCAAGGAATACCATATTATGATCTTTAATAAGATCAAGTAGTTGATCCTTATTTCATATGTTCTTGTGTTGGTTTAATTCCATTTGATCTAATCCCTTAGATCAAATTATCTCTACCCAAAACAAGGTTTTAGCAAAGTCACATTGAGGTTTATAACGCTTGACTTGATGAGCTACTTCAATTCCGCCAAGGTCAAGTGAAACTTCGGTTACTGTTTACTTTAAAGCGCGAAAATTCCCCAGATTTTCTATGCATGAATGCAATGCACACATCTGTTTCCTCTATTTTTGTAACCCCATTACCTGGGATATTACAAGTGGGTACGGTTATGAGATCATAAAACTCATACCGACGTACCCATGTACCCATCTAAATTTAACAAGTGGGCCGTTGTAATATTCTAAACTACTTAATTTTTCCCTAATCATGCCTTCATGTTGTTAGGCTGAACCTCATGCTTTCCGGTCTCACAATCATTGGTAGGTCAGTGAGGATTAAACCCCTATTTAGGATCGCTTCTCCTCCCGTTATATTTTTTTGATCAATTTGATGTGTTGTAAGCGTGTGCGTTTTTACCTGCGGGTACCCATTTACCTTGCCGGGTGACAGGTATGGGAAAAACTTGTACCCGTTAACGGGAATGGGTACAAGTGACGGGCAAGACTGAAGGTGACGGGTACAGGTATGGGATGGCTCTACCCGTACCCATACCCTGCGGGTGCCATCAGTTATCTATCAATATCGAACAAGCAAAAAGCAAGATCACAATAAGAAGTTCATAGGCGATACGAATTAGGTTCAGTCGACGCGACACGGCAATACTTCACAGAGAGAGTTCAGACACAACACGCTAGGACAGTAGAGACACAATACCACAGACCTTTAGACTTATTCCACGATGATACACCTGGTGGCATCGCCATAGTCCGTGCACCAGGTCATCACCTCACTACAGGTGTGGTCGAAGAGGACCACACTGAACACACCAATGGACACCTTCTTGAAGGTGAGGACCTAGCCTATCTTCAGCTGATTGGCAATAGCGAAGGCTGCCCACCCCTCGTCGATGAATGCTTTGGCTCCGACTTTCTTCGTAGTCATCATCCAGTTGCAACCAGTATTGCGGACGATGATGTTCGAAGGGATGGGTCCGAACCACTTGATGAACTCATAAGGGATTGCGAGCTGCCCAAAGGTGGGCTTGAAGATGATCCGAAGGAAGTGTTCTGGCCCTACGTCATGGAAGTGGCCGATGGTAGCCTTCCTTCCTCGATGCTTCTTGGACGGTCCCTCACCGGGAACCTCCGTAGGTGTCCCAAGCTGGATATGCTCACTCAGCATAAAAAACACATGCCATTAGAGGTGGCTGCTCACAACAAGCAAGTGCACAATAGATGAATAAGGACATCAAAAACTTTAGCGAGACCTCATACATTGGGTCACACGGCAGACAAAGAGACTATCGCCAAACTAAGTCTAGTGAGCATGGACTGTGGCACACACGACTAAGTTTAAGAGAAATACCTTGCCTTCCGTAGTGCCATATTTCAATCATTGTCCAATGCGGAAGATACTAATTATACCGAACTTCTATACCAAAAAGAAGAGAGAAAAATAGACCCATCGCGGTGATTAAACACACACAAGAGATTTCCGAAAACAATGTCTACAAAAAAATTACAATGCACAAGCTCGGTCTATTGCCGAATAGAAGATCCTAGCTTTTCGCCCTAAAGAAAGTTCGAGGCTTTCCGCTCTAAAGAGAGTTCGAGTTTTCAAAATAATACCTTCATTAAGACCATTGCCACGTATAATAAGTAAAGACCAGATCTTGGATTTTCACCATAAAAACACGACCCAATACACTTGACGAGGCCATTACTGCAAGTCTTCAAACACTCGACACACATGAGGGTGTCTGCCCGGACAACATATGCAACATAGTCGCAACAAGAGCTCTAGAGAAAAAGGCACCATTATTAGGCCCCATGCTCCCCGCCAGCTCCCTTCGGCATCGTCGGCCCTAGTCCCTATCGGTAGCCCAAAGGCTCGGCCAACAGTGAAGAAGGGGACCTACTCCACATGGCTTCACGACTTCCAGCAAGACGGAGGCGAGCCACCAACATGCCGTTGATGTCGGCCGCTTCGCAGGACAAGAACTGATAAACGCGACCAGATCCACCATGGGGGGACCATCACCATCTCTCGGTGTTGTGGGTATACTTTATGGGTATATCAACGGCATGGCCTCGATCCGGCAAGCCCGGGTGGCCCATAGATGGTGATGTGGCATGTGGCCCATCGGGCGGCTCAGTTGCTATAGATCTTGAAGGATGAAGTCCAGCCCAGGAGCGAGGAGCCGGATCTCTACCGACCTACGAAGTAGGCCGGATCCATTGAGACCCATAAGGTATCCGGATCCTGCACGACATAGATGGAAGGCGGATCCTTGACGTACACGGCAAGACATTGTACCGTAGTTAGGCAACTTGTATTCCGGCTAGGACTCTCCGTGTAAACCCTAGATCCGTGCGTTTTATAAGCTGGATCCGGGAGTCTAGAGGCACAACCACAACTCATTATAACAACGCGAAAGCGCCCATATAATTCCGGATAAGCAAATAGGCCCCCTGAGCAGGTATTCGAGTCTGGGTAAATCGCGTACCACCGTCCCGAGGACTCTCCGCCCTATGGCCCCTACTTCTTCTCCCCTTGTGAGGATCCCTCCTCCAGGGTACCGTCGAATAGGCAACAACACTCGGCGACGTCATCCCGGCTTCCAACCTTTGCCACCATGACCGCGCCATCCGGGACGACGCGCTGATGCAACCAAAGGGCTCCCCTCGAGGGAGAAGCCATCCTGACGATGTTGGCCGGGCTTTGACCACCGGCATCCTCCAACGACAGATGGGAAGATGAGCGACGAGGTATAGGTGGGGGTAGAATACAACCGTAAAAGGTTCTTTTGAATACGATCAACATGCTATAGAAGTATAGATTGTACTTATGCTGACCAAGGGGATGATTCACTCCCATGAATAAACCTTGTTAGATAGATGATGAGACATCTTGTCAACACCCAGATTTTTAAGTCCAGATGCCTATTATGCCATTCATCGCAATCCCAGGAATATTGTTTTTGCGAGACATAATAGATTGATATCACAGAACATCATTCATTACAACACATAATTGTCTTACAACAAAGGATCACATGATCCAGTCTCATTACAATAATAGTTTGATCTATTGATCAATTACAAAACACATAGCGGAAGCGAAGTAGTGTAGTAGTAGTCCATCTGTTCCACATGCAACTGTTGATGTCAGGAATGGTCCTAGTTGTTGTAGACGTCCTGCTGTCCTTCATCCTGGTACTGGGGCTCTTCTTCATATTCTAGCCATTTGAATAGCCAGGGACACAGCCGTGAGTACTTTAAAGTACTCGCAAACTAATACTAGTGTAAGCACTAACAGTTATATCAATGGGGTTCTAAGCTCTAGGTTTATTTGCATAAAGCCAGTTTTATTTCATAAGCACTTTAGTAAACAAAGACTCTTCATTTGCCTAACTAATTCAAGTGGGAACATTAGTGTCATTCCCACAACTCTGTTGTGATTCAAAGTCAAATTCACCTTTCAATTCAAGTCACAAGTCACCATTCATATTTTGGAAAAGTTTTGATGACGGAACAGTATGGCCTTTCCAACTGTCCATGACCGCGGACGCGGCTATTCGAATAGTTTAAACTCTGCAGAGGTCGTACACTTGTGCCACAACAATTGCAATAGTCCGTCAAGGGTAACTGGCCATGATTTATCGCACTCAGTGCGCGAACTACCAATCATAACCTTTCAGTTACATACTCTAGTATAGGCACCTCTCCCCATGAGCTTGGCCTCCTGGTGAATAATAGTCAACTTGGAACTGCACAGGGCTTGGGTCCGACATTCACCTCATTTCACGTCATTTCACTTGTGGTGGAGGCATCCCTGGGCATAACCCCTATGACGCTTGTTAGAGAGGGAACCATACTAAAATACATAAGTTTCCAGCTAAGCCTTACCCAGATTCAGGTATTGGGGGTACTTGTAAAATTGGAATGGTATCGCATCCGAACCCAACCACCAGTTTTGGTAAATTTCACCAAGTCATTCACAAGTCATATTCACCTTCAAAATCTGTCAATAGAATGACTCAACATTCCAAGGTTTTCAAAGTCATTGGTTTTCACAAGTTCCCATCTAGAGTAGTCACTTTTAGTTTTTAGCACTAGCAACTAGTCACGAGGGGTACTAATTAACTTGTAACTCTCTAGGCTAATTGTGATGCTCTTGTACTACTCCATAACTAAACCAAGTGGATCGTGAATCAAAAATAAACCTTGATAAACCAAAGTCAAAACTTGTAAAGTAAAAACTTGGGATAAGATCATTGAGCATAAGGTAAGATGTAATGGTGCCTTGCTCTTGTAGAGCTTTGCACTTTGAGTATCTTGCAATAATATTAGCTTGCAACAATATAGCTTGCATTAGTCTAGTGATACGTCTCAAACATATCTATAATTTCTTATGTTCCATGCTAGTTTATGACAATACTCACATGTTTTATATACATTTTATATCATTTTGATGCATTTTCTGGCACTAACCTATTAGCAAGATGCGAAGCCGTCGTTCTGTTTCTGTTTTGGTCAGAAATCCACAGAAATATTCTCGAATTGGACGAAATAAAAGCCCACGGTCTTATTTTCCACGGAGCCTTCCAGTCCGAAGAGGAGACGAAGAGCGACGAGGCGATCACACCATAGGGGGCGTGGCCCCACCCCGGCCGCGCTGGGGTGGGCCTCGGCGTCCCCGACTCGCCTTCGCCTATTTATCTCTCCGTCGGAAAACCCAGCAAGAGCCACGATACGAGAAAACATATTGAGATGTCGCCGCCGTCAATCCCATCCTGGGGATTCGAAGATCGTCCTCGACCCCGCCGGAGAGGGGAATCATCTGGAGGGCTCTACATCACCATGCCCGCCTCCGGATTGATGCGTGAGTAGTTCATCCTTGGACTATGGGTCCATAGCAGTAGCTAGATGGTTGTCTTCTCCTCTTGTGCTATCAAGTTTAGATCTTGTGAGTTGCCTATCATGATCAAGATCATCTTATGGAATACTATGTCAAGTTGATTATTGATCTATCATATATATGTTGTTTATGATCTTGCATGCTCTCCGTTGCTAGTAGAGCCTAGCCAAGTGATATTGTGACTCCAAGAGGAGTATTTATGCTCGGTAGTGGGTTAATGCCTCCATTGAATCAGGACAGTGTGACAAAAGTTCTAAGGTTATGGATGTGCTGTTGCCACTAGGGATAAACATCAATGCTTTGTCTAAGGATATTTGTATTGTTTACATTACACACAAGACTTAATGCAATTGTCCGTTGTTTGCAAATTAATACTGGAAGGGTGGGATGCTAACCCGAAGACAGGACTTTTTAGGCATAGATGCACATCTTTGGATAGATTCTATTCTTTATTAAGTAATGCCTAAGTAAATCTCATATTAGTCAACATGATATGTGTGCATTGTTATGCCTCCTCTATTTGTCAATTGCTTAACTGTGTGTAATTTGTTCACCAACATGCTATTTCTTATTGGAGAGACACTGGTGGTGTGGACGGTCATTCTTTTTATCTAGTTACAATCTCACATAATCATTGTTCTCTACTATTCTTTGCAAACAAACATCATTATCCACACCATACGTTTAATCCTTTGTTTACGACAAGGGGGTGGGATTGACAACCTCACTTTGTTAAGTTGGGGCAAAGTATCTTGATTGTGTTGTCGCCGGAGTTCACGATTGTGTGAGTCTGCAGTGTTGCGCGCTTTCACACTCCGTCACCAACAACCTTCACGTGGCCATTGACTCCTACTTTTGAACTGTATGGTTTTCCATCTTGGTGGAATATTGCTGCTACATGCATCACACCTTCCTCTTGGGGAGTTCCCAACGGACGTGTGCTTTACCGTCACAGAGAACGCTACTTCCAGTGCCGGTACATCAACTGCATGACTGACATCTAGCTTACCTTGATTGGGGTAGTGATCAAGTTCTCTTCTCCTTCTTCTTGGTAGAATACCTCCTCTCCGCCCCTGGTCTCCGGTACTAGCGTCTATAAACGAAGACGAGGATACAACGCCAAACAATACTTAAGTAGACTTAATTAGCCTTAATGGCCTGGCCCACACAAATGATCTAGCATCATCACCTAACATTACTCAACATTAAGCTAGGGTTTTCTTACTTAGTGTTAGGAAAATAATTTCCTCTCATTGAAATATGGATTAGGGTTTCCATTTAGTTCCTTTGGAGAAATAATTTCCTCTCATTTAATCTTGTTAAGATTTAATCTTCTCAAATAACAAGGAATGAACATATGTTGACCAAGGTCAATACTTCACTTTATCATTTGAGAAACATGATTTAAATAATTATTACACCTCTGTCAACTGATTTAAATCCTGCTAATTTGGTCTCAAGTGAGCAAGTATGAGACCATGCAATAGGGCTCACTTACTTCACATTACTTGGAAATATGATTTAGATGAGGTGCTACACCTTGAATTACTAAATTTGAAATGATTTAAATGGGCTAGTATTGACTACATAGCCAATTTTTTATTCTAGCCCATGATCATGTGAAGCAACTATGCCATATTTTTACATAAACAATTAGAGTATTTATAATGTGAATCATAGCAATTGGATTCACTTCCAAATTCATTAAGGTTGATTTTATAAATTTATTTGAATTCTGAAAACTCTATGTCTTGTTCTTTTTACTATTCAAGTTCTACAACTTATTTTGATTTGAATCCAATTGGGTTGGATAGATAGTTTCACAGGCTTTCCAAATATATAAAATTTATCAAATTTGTCCGAGTAGATTTGGAGATATTAAATATTTAGCAAAGCATATGAGAGCAATTCACGAAAATAATTAAAACAAATTTGGGTGCGGCAGTATAGGAAGAAGAGAAATGGGCAAGCCCATTAGCTCACAGCGCAGCATTACTTGTGAGGTGGGTCTCATTGTCATCAGTGCTCACTTAAACACGGAACAGTATGGTGGTGTGGATTAGGAAGAAGTCGATAAGTCCAGGAAGATGTCTCATTAGATCGACTAAACAGAAACACGAACCTATGGCAACCCCGGAAGGAATCGAGAGGAAGGATATTGCAGTCTAGCGAGGTGACAAGAAGCGGGCAATAACTGGTGGAAACGACAGCGAGCAAACGATGATGGCAACCTAATGGTCAAGGGCGAAATGTTGGCAGGATTTGCAGATGTGTCTGGCGGAGCTCAGCGAAAGATGAGGCATCAAGCGCAATGTGAGTGGAAAGAGAAGGTGAAAGTCGGCAGTGAGGGGCAGGTGGTGTGAAACCTGAAAGGCTGGGTGGCCTCTATTATAAGGTGATTGGCGAGGGCATTAGGTTGCCAGCGGTGAGTGAGAACGTGAGCTCGAGTGCGCGAAGGTCAGCTGGGTGGTTGCGCAGCAGGCGCGTCGAAGCGAACCCAGCAGCATCCATGACTGGGGCAGGATGGGCGACAGCTGTCATGTTCTGCTCCGGACCACACGATGGCGGAGGACAATCAAACATGTGAAGCCAAATCTACGAAGCGCCCGGTGGTGTGAGGGTTGTCTGAGGTTGCTGACATGAGGAGAGGCAGGAGGTGGCGGGGGTAGGGAAACGGACCGACGGGTGGCGTGGGCATTACCCCTTGGTCGCATGTTTCTATCTTTGTATTGATTGGTTAGGCCTTAGAACCACTGAGACCAAGATGAGGCCCCACAGAGGCGTGGCAGAATCCTTGGCGAAACAGGAACAGGGAAGCGTGACTGGAAAGATTAGATCTAAAGCTGTTGTAGCTGATGGTACTGGGTTTAGACCTCTGAGACCAGCCTCCTATATAGAAGGCCAGGAAGGCTGAGCCAGACCAATCGTGAACAATGCTAGCCACCGGAGAAAGTCTGAGAGCTAGAATTATATGTACTTGCTTACTCTCGCGAGATCAC
This sequence comes from Lolium multiflorum, assembly GCA_030979885.1. NCBI lineage: Eukaryota > Viridiplantae > Streptophyta > Magnoliopsida > Poales > Poaceae > Lolium > Lolium multiflorum. The sequence continues at coordinate 236,792,973 of CM061749.1, read as the reverse complement.
CGGCCAATTGTTGGCACCCTATTGCAACCATTATCTGTCTTAATTAAAACAGAACGGGCGGGACGTAGGGTTTTACCTCATGAGGGGCCCAGACACAGGTAAATAACTCTCCCCGCGTACGTGAGCAGATGTCTCGTGTCGGCTTACTTGATTCCATAACCCCTAAACCCCAAACGGAGGGCATTGCAGGGATTGCCCTACGTAATTGGGCGCATCTGTCCTCACAGCACAAAGGAGTGGTTCAGGGTGAACCCGTCATGTACCAGCCCCAGCTTAAAGTCAACACCGTCATGCCCATCTGGAAGCCCGATTCATTTAGCTCTCCATTCTTTAAACCCACATGTGACTGGTCTAGCTCATTTCTCCAGTCTGCAAGGCCTTGCAGAATGACCTTAGGGCATCACCCAGCATCAGCTGGAGGAATCCTTGACTCTTTGGAATCTCCCATCTCCCGAGATCGAGCGGTGTGCATTGTCATGCTGAGCCTCTCGGCTGGCACATGAAGCCGTCGAGTTCGCCAGCATGTCGACTCCCGGTGGCTTGTCTGCCTCACATGGGTGGATCAGGTGGTCACGTCTGGAGCAACCTCGGCCCTCTTTGCATGAACTGCGACACCAGAGCCTGGCTGGGGTCAAACGACTCCATCATTCATCTGCAATGCCCACATCATTGGAGGGACATAAGTGACATCCTTAAGACCTTGAAAGTGGCGGCCTCAAATTATGTTCCTGCGGGGAAATGGAGTACCCCCGCTCAGTGACGGGGCCCTGGTGCAGGCAGCCGAAGCCAGCAACCATGACGACCATACCATCCAGAGAAGTGGGCATCATTGAGCGTGCTGTACGCCCACTTAGGCGGGGGCCAAGGTCAAGCACTCTCAGTGCCCGCTCCATGTTGGAGAGAAAAATGGGGACGACTATCCAGGCAAACCACCCTCTGACACTCCTCTGCAGCCAGACCAATCCCGGCGGCGAAGGGCTCGCAGAGCGCCTCTCGGGGAAATGCTCACTCACGCGGAGGGGGGCGGCATCGTCAGAATGTCCGGGCTCTCCGAAGGCAGTGCCGGAGAAATAACATGGGAATTTGACCAAGTCCTTCTGACCCTGGCCACCGCGGCGCCACCCACGGCTAAAGACCATGTGGGAGCGCTCGCCAATCTCGGCCACCTGTCGTGGGCCACAGAAGGTTCCATGGCTCAGCCCACCCGGGTGCCCTAGAAAGCCTCGGGATATTGGGAGACAATTTGGTCCCAGAAAGGACAAGACTACGTTGCAAGCTAGTGGCTCAAAACACCATGCGAGAGATGCTCGGGAGGAATGAAATCACCCAGAATAGGATCGACAAAGCAAGGCGGCGACGATGCCTTGAGAAGGCTGACGAGCGATTCTTCGGATGAACGGAGAGCAGCGGCAGAGCTTAGAACGCGATTGTTTAAGCTACAAAATTCAGGAGGTGATGCCACCAAGAAGTTCAAACCCACCCCTACCGACGTCGCCAGTGCCAGTGGGCAGCAGGGCAGATCTGAATGAAAGTTATCTGATTAGACAGGTCATAAAAGGGAACCGGACAGCAGCAATGCGGTGCACACGCTTTACCTAAAGGACTCGTGTATGAGCTTTGCTTCCGAAGATCTACCGAAGGTTCCATCAAGTCATGGGGCGACCTAGTATAAGCAGTAAGCCAGCTTCAAAGAAAACTACAAAGCCCTTGGAGATCGAAGGGATTATGACATTGTCGACAAAGCGAAGGAGTCGATGCGCGCATACATCGGAGATTCATGACTCCTGACAGCTGTGAAGATGTGTGCGTCGACGAACGATAGCATCGACGATGGCATCCGACGTAGAAAGCTATATAGAGGAACCTCGGTGCAGAAATGAAAACCATAACCAAGTTAATGGAAATCACCAACAGCTGGGCCGATCGCGAGGCCGCGTTAAAGCCCACGATAAACGCAGCGACAGCGTATCGTCTCCAACGTATCCATAATTTCCTATGTTCCATGCTTATTTATGACAATACTTGTGTTTGCCACTTTATAATGTTTATCGTTTTCAGGAACTAACCTATTAACAAGATGCCGAAGTGCAGTTCTTTTCTGCTGTTTTGGTTCCCGAGAGAAAGGTGTTGAGATGTGTGCAAGATTCGACGAAACGAAGACCAAACATTATAATTCACCGGGACGGACCAGGACACCCGAAGGGAGTGGGAGGGAGGCACAGAACCCCACCAGACATGGCAGGCTGGCCTTCTCTGGCCGCGCCCGACCTATGGGAGACACCCCTGTTGCCCTCTGTGTGCTCCCTCTTCGCCTATATAAGCCCTTCCGACCTAAAAACGCAGTACCAATTGTGAGGCGCTCGGAAAGACTCCAGGGGGCGCCGCCGCGTGGCGAACTCAATTCGGGGGACAGTCTCTATTCCGGCACTGCCGGAGACTGAGAGGTACCGGAAGCCATCTCCATCAGCGCCACCGCCTCCATCATACTCCGTGAGTAGTTCCCCCATGGACTACGGGTTCTAGCAGTAGCTAGTTGGTATTCTCCTCCATGTACTTCAATGCAATGCTCTGATCTCATAAGCTGCCTTACATGATTGAGATTCATCTGATGTAATCGGTGTTGTGTTTGTTGGGATCCAATGGATGATACATTATGATTAGTCTATCTATAAAGTTTGTGAAGTTATTGTTCTTGCAATCTTGTTATGCTTAATACTTGTCACTAGGGAGCCGAGTGGCCATGATCTGGGTAGACTCTATACTTATTGCCCAGGTGTATCTACAAGTTGTATGCACACGTCTATGTCCACCAAAGGCCCCGCAGTGACAAGAATCGGGACAACCGGAGGGATAGCGGTGATGTGAGGATCATGTGTTTCAACAAGTGTTAATGCTTTGCTCGGTGCTCTATTAAAAGAGTACCTTAATATCCAGTAGATTCCCTAGAGGCCAGCTGCCACCGGCTGGTGGGACAAAAGATGTTGTGCAGTTTCTCATTGCGAGCCGTACGTATATATGGAAAACATGCCTATGATTAATGAATTGATATTTTTATAATACTTTATCAATCTATATCTCCAATTGTAATTTGTTTACCCAACACTTGTCACTTATTGGAGAGTTACCACTAATGTAGATGCTGGGAACCCCGGTCCATCTCATCATCATATAGTTCTACATGTCATTAGAAGTAGTATCAACTATTTTCACAGTGCCATTGCTCTCATATTCACTACTTTCACATCACCCACATTACTAGTGCTTTTCAGTGCGGCTGAATTGACAACCTCGATTGTTGAAGCTTATAAAGTATTCTTTACACTCCCTTGTGCGAATCAATAAATTTGATTTTACTTCCCTCGAAGACTATATTTGATCCCCTATACTAGTGGGTTATCAGGCCCATTTTCTAGGCATACGTTACGGTGACATAAACTCTCATAAGTTCACAGGGAGTACACTCTACCTCTCTCTTTTTGTTTTTATTTTGTTTGCTTAGTTTACTTTTGTTTAGTTTATTTGTGCCTAGGTTTGTTTCTGTCTAGTATTATTTTGCTTGGTTTACTTTTTTAGTTTCTTTTGTCTTGTTTTACTTTTCTCATATGCCCAAAATCCATAAAAATTTGAAAAACAGAAAAATTAAAAGCCAAATATGGGAGAAACCATAACCTACTTGGAGCTTATAGAATATTATAATAATTATAGAGAATCAAGAACTGGTAAAGTTATGAGTGCTGTGATAGAAAGATTAGACAATTGCTAAAATCTTGCTTAGCGCCATGATATAAACTGTTGCTCTCATAAGACACTAAACATCTTAAATTTCAATGTGGCTTTAGTAGGGAATTTTTAATTAAGAACACGAACTATAATTGGAATAGCTCTATTCATTTTGGGTTTGAAGAGGTAGAACAATTTGTCATATTTATAGGAGCCTCTGAGATAGAATCCTTCATGGTTCAAAATTATGAAACTTGTGTTGTTTGTAAGGACCTTAAAGATTATGTCTCTTCTATCCTTAATTTTTGCATAAAAAGCTACATCAGATAATCCTTATATCATTGATTATAAAAGAGAGACTCATTAATGCACAAGAATGCACTCACAATTTGCGGGAACCTTGTGGGAAAATTGATGAACACGAAAGCTCATTGGATGAAAGGAAATTGATGAACTACGAAAGCTCATTGGATGAAAAAGAAGGAGAGTGATGAACAAAAGGGGGAAGAATGGCTACCCATGGCAACCTTCTAATGAGAGTAACTCTTTATCTCTTACACTATTTGATTGTCTTCCATGCTTACGAAAGAGGTTGAATGTTATATTTCCTGTTGATTCTCTTGAAATAGTACCACCTGAGTAATACTTGTGAGAATAATTATACTCATTATCTATGATAATCCATGCTATTTTGATAAATCTTATGATGATGCTTTGTTTGTTGCTTGATGTCGAAATGCATGGTACTAAAGAATTTTGCTTAGCAAATGTTTATGATAAAGCTCTAGATGATGGTCCTATGTTACTTGATAATATTAATTGTACTACTAACGAAAATGGGATTGGAGAAGTCTTGAGTTCATGTAGGAGTCCCATATCTCTTGAGATTGATCAATCATCATGTTATATTATTGATAAAAGTGGGTTTGAAAGTTTTAATCCCACTATTTTTGAACTTGATAAAAATTATGTGTCTATGGATCATAAAAAGAATGCTTTATGTGATAGTTATATTGTTGAGTTTATTCATGAAGCTACTGAAAATTATTGTGAGAGAGGGAGTTGTATAAATTTTCATGGTACTAATACACCTCTCTATATGCTGAAATTGTTGAAGTTACACTTGTTCCTATCTTCGTATGCTTGTTACTTTGCTTTTCATAAACTTTTTTATTTACAAGATTCTATGCATAGGAAGCATGTTGGACTTAAATGTGTTTTGGATTTGCCTTTTGATGCTCTCTTTGTGACTCTTATTTCTTATAGGTACATCATCAAAATTCTTTGAACATCTTACTTGGCTATAAAGAAAGAACTGCTTGAGGAGATAACCCATGTGTTTATTTGCTACTGTTTGTTGTGTTTTGAAAGTTGTTACTACTGTAGCAACCTCTCCTTATCTTTATTTTATTGCATTGTTGTACAAGTGAAGCCTCTAATCGAAGGTTGATACTAGATTTGGATTTCTCTTGCAGAAACAGATTTCTATCTGTGCGAATCTGGGTATGATTCTCTGTGGGTAACTCAGAAAAATCTGCCAATTTACGTCGTGTTCCTCAGATATGTACGCAACTTTCATTAGTTTTGAGTTTTTTCTGTTTGAGCAACGGAGGTACCTCTTTAAAATTCGTCTTTACTGGCTGTTCTGTTTGGCAGATTCTTGTCTCTGTTTTTTGCATTGTCTCTTGTGGACTTTTAGTAAGGCTAGACGTGGAGTGTTGTAGCTAATGTTTTATTGATTTCTTGCAATGTGTCTCTAAGAACTAAAGTTTGTGAGAAGTTTTTTGAGTACTAACCCCTCTAATGAAGTTTATGAGAAGTTTGGTGTGAAGGAAGTTTTCAAGGGTCAAGAGAGGAGGATGATATGTGATCAAGAAGAGTGAAAAGTCTAAGCTTGGGGATGCCCCCGTGGTTCATCCCTGCATATTTCAAGGAGTCAAGCGTCTAGCAGGGATGCCAAGAGCATACCTTCTTCATCAACTTATCAAGTTTCTTCTATTGAAACTATATTTTTATTCGGTCACATCTTATGTACTTTACTTGGGTCGTCTATGTGCTTTATTTTTGTTTTTGTTTAAGATAGCTTCGGATCCCTAGCAATCCTTGTGTGGGAGAGATACGCGCTCGCTCTTTCATATGAACACTTGTTCTTAGTTTTACTTTTAATGTTCAAGCGTGATAAAAGTTGGAAGCTACTTGTTATTGTTGGTTGAAAACAGAAAATGCCTCATATTGACTTGGATAATTTGACACTTGGCAATTGTTTTGAGCTCTCAAGTAGATCATGATTAGTTCTTGCATCATGTAGTTTGAGCCTATTAGTGGAACTTCTACTAGTAGAGCTTGTTGAAAGTGGTTTGCATGATTGGTCTCTCTTAAAGGTCTGGTATTTTTAAATCAAAGGTGTTTGAGCAACAAGAGAGCGATTAGCGAGTATAATGCTTGCAATATGTTCTTATATAATTTTCTGTACCGATTCATACTTGTGTTGCTTCAAATAGCCTTGCTAACCTAAACCTTATATCGAGAGGGATACTTCCTCGTGCATCCAAAACCTCGAGCCAAAAACTATGCCATTTGTCCACCACCTACCTACTATGTGGTATTTCATGCCATTCCAAATAAATTGCGTTAGTGCTACCTTTAAACAATTCAAAATTTATTACCTCACGATTTGTGTCGATGTTTTATAGCTCGTAGGAAGTATGTGGTGTTTATCTTTCAATCTTGTTGGGCAACTTTTCACCAATGGACTAGTGGTAACCATCCGATTATCCAATAATTTTGCAAGAAGTGCTGGCGCGGGGTTCCCGATTGGTAACCTAATAGACGCACCTCATGGTATGTGATTGTTGGATGGCACCGGAAGCTTAATTTAGCCATGGCTTGAGAAAGCAAGGTGGGAGGAGTGTCATCTAAATAAAACTAAAATAAAAAGCACTCCTTGCTTGAGCCTGAGATTGTTAGTAGACTTGCCGAGGTTGATGTTAATATGGTTTGTGAAAAGTTGGAAGGTACCATCAAAAAAAATAAAATAAAATAGAACCGACTAAAATCTTGTAGCAAGGGGTTAAATTATTTTCACCATTCGTTGACAACAACAAACACCTCTCAAAACTTTACTTTTATACTCTCACTTTATGTTTTTAAAATCAAAGCTCTAGCACAAATATAGCAATCAATGCTTCCTCTGAAGGGCCTTTCTTTTACTTTATGTTGGATCAGTTTACCTACTTCCTTCCATCTTAGAAGCAAACACTTGTGTCAAATGTGCATTGTTGATTCTTCCATACTTGCTTATTTGCATTCATTATATTACTTTGTGTTTGACAATTATCCATGAGATAAAAGAAGTGAGCCTTGAAAGCAACTACTGAAACTTAAATCTTTCTTTGTGTTGCTTGAATGCCTTTACTTTCGTTTACTGCTTTATGAGTTAACTCTTATGCAAGACTTTTGATGTATCTTGAAAGTACTATTCATGAAAAGTTTTGCTATAGTATCTGTTGTTAGCAACTATAAATCATTGCCTTGAGTCATTTCATTCATCTCATATACTTTATAATAGTATGATCAGGATTATGTAAGTAGCATGTCACTACAATTTTTCTTTCTCGTTTACCTACTCGGAGATGATAGGAACTAAACTTAGAGGATACTGATCGTCTCCAACGTATCCATAATTCCGATGTTCATGCTTGTTTACAAATGACAATACCTGCTTTTGTAACACTTTTATAATGTTTATCGTTTTTAGGAACTAACCTATTAACAAGATGCGAGAGTGCGATTCCTGTTTTTAGCTGTTTTTGGTTCCGGAAAGGCTGTTCGGGCAATATTCTGCGAGTCGGCGAAAGCGAGGCCAAACATCACCAATTCTTGGGACGAGATGGGTGACCTGAAGAAGTGGAAGAGGCTTCAGAGACTACCATAGCGCGGGCTGGCCTCTGGCCCTTTGAAGCCTATGGGAAGAGCATACTGTTTGCCTACTGCGCCTCTTAACCTATATAAGCCCTTTAAGCCTAAAAACTTCTGAGACCAATTGTGAAACTCAGAAAGACTCCGGTATACGCCATCATGAACTCAATTGAAGTAGTATACGTTCGCTTACTGCGGAGCGGAAGTGCCGAATATCTCCATGGCATACGCCTCCATCATGCTCATTGATGGTTCCCATGGACTAGGGTTCTAGCGTCTTCAGTTGGTATTCTCTCCTCACATTGTAACTTCAATATGTGATGTCACGAGGCTGCCTTACATGATTGAGATTAATACGATGTAATGGGTGTTGTGTTTGTTGGGATCAAATGAATATGGAATACTTAATTAGTCTCTGCCAAAAGTTTGTGAAGTTATTTGTTGCAATCGCGTATGCTTAATACTTGTCTGGGAGCCAGAGTGGCATGATCTTGAATTAGACTCTATACTTATTGCTTGATTGTATCTACAAGTTGTATGCACACATGTCGCATCCGGAACCAAAAGGCGAAGTGACAAGAGATGGGACAGGAGGGGTGGCGGTGATGTGAGGATCACATGTTTTCACAAGTGTTAATGCTTTAACAAATTGCTCTATTAAAAGATACGTAATATCGATGAATTCCCTAGAAGGCCAGCTGCCTGACGGTAGGACAAAAGATGTTGTGCAAGTTTTCTCATTGCGAGCACGTATGACTATATGGAAAACATGCCTACATGATTAATGATTGATCTACTCATGTTTATCAAATCCTATCAATTGCTAATGTAATTGTTCACTAACCTTGTCCTTATTGGAGAGTTACCACTAGTGTAGATCAGCACAGAACCAGTCCCATCTCTCATCATCTTCATCACCAATTACCATGTCATTGGAAGTAGTATCGCTATTTCTACGTTTCCATGTCTCATATTCTTTTTACTTTCACATCCTTACTGACCTTTTCAGTGCAGCTGAATTGACAACTCGGTTTTTTAAGGCTTATAAGTATTCTTTACCTCCCCTTGTGTGAATCAATAAATTTACAGGTTTTACTTCTCGAAGACTATAGCAGCGGCAGCAGCAGTAGCGCCATGACGAAGAAGATGACCAATCGAAGCATGATTCGGGTGGTCGAAGGGATCGCAATAAGAGAAGGAAGAACAACGTGGCTATAACCCGACAACAACTTGGTGGCAGAGCTACGATCGGCAAGATGATGATGATGACGACGTCGGAGTCGACATCGATGACACAGCCGATGGATCAACCGTGATTGGAGACGAAGCAGCAGATGTAGCTGTCGATGAAGTCACGCCCCCACACTCTGCATTCGTATATCGATTCAAGGATGAGTAAAATAAAGTCAACCACCTGCTGGGACGTTTGTCGGCCGGTTCTTCGATATGCATAAACTCATCCGGCCAGCAGGCCAGCAACAGCTACCACCACCACCACCCCCACCCTTGCTTTCAGGTCCAGCAACTCAACTCTCAGCCAGCAGAGGCATTTCCCACACCACGTGGGCAGATAGATGCAGTCTGGAGACAGATGTTTAAGGAGAGAAATGAAGAGAAACTCCTTGAGAAATCAGCCTTTGGCGAGAAAGCATCATAGAAAGACATCCTGAGTATGTGCAGTGGTCGTCTCTCGAAACATCCACGTTCAGTAGGGCGGATGCCGTGACTATACCAAAACTGGATTGTTGCCTAGTGGTGAAGCACGAATGAGGAGGATTCAAGATGACAAAGTCTTTATGGATGGTGATGGACTCAATCTGATATTCCTTGACACAATCCAGTGTGGGGATCACCATGAGGTGCTAGAAGAATCGGACAACAGCTGCATGGGATCCTCTGCCATGACCGTCTCTCTTAGCAAAGCGTACCTGAAACGTCGTCTTTGCGCCGACCAATTCAGGAAGGAGAAGATCGAGTTTGAAGTCGTGAATTGGGAGTCGCAGTACCACGCTATACTCGGGCGACGGCTGTACCAGTTCATCGTTTATGCAGCACTACGCATACCTCAAGCTGAAAATGCTGGGAACAATGGTCAGCCTTCTGAGTCTATGGGAAGTTTCTCACGCAGCTCGGATAATTGTGATCCGGACTTTCAGAGATTGCTGCTAAGTTTGGCCTGAGGCAGGAAATAGCTGACCACTCATGAGAACACAAATCACGCAGGTGACAACGTGTTAGAGGCGAGAAATGCCGCCGACCCTGCCCTTGGCTCCAGCGTGCAAACTTCGGCAACTCAAGTTTCCAGCGACAAAAGCTTGACGAGATGACGATGGAAGATATAGGAGGCAACAAGACAACGACAATCGCTGCAGGATCACAGCCCGAAGTCGTGGCCTTCAAAAACACCAACACGGTGCAACTGGGGTAGGAAAAGGCCCCTTCAAAACTTAAGTAATTTACTAGCATTTAGTTTCATTTTCCTTCCAAACAGGGCTTCCCTTTTTTTTCTCGCCCTTTAGTCCAGCGTTTTTTATTAATAAGAACTTAAGTTTTGATTCCTTGAAAAGCTTTGCAGTTGACCGGAGCACCTAAACCGCATCTTTGTAAATCTTGGCAAACGATGGTCCAACACAATACGCGGCAAAGGATCGTGCTCCGAAAAATGCCTCTACGAGTGCTACAGGCTGCAAAATAAACAAGGACATTAACCCTTCCCTCTGCTATAGATGCCTCTACGAGCGCCGTAAATAGCAAGAGTCCGGAAGTACACATCAACACAACCCACGTTCGATATTTTGCTTACGGAAATATCAAGGAACAACGGGTTCACCGGCAGTCATTACACCCGAATAATTCGGGAGTCTGAAAGCATACATCGGTTGAAGGCAAAGTTGCGCATACAACGGGATTAGCAAAACCCGCAACACGAGCTGATCACTCAAAAGTTTTGCCGACCAACGAAATACATACACGACTAAACGAGCAATTAAGATTTGCTCCTTCAAAATTTGCCAACGGTATCAACGTGGTAAAAATACATATACATGTATCTGCCAAATAATAAATGATCCTAACACTTGGATCAAGTAGTCATAACATCTATACAAACAACCTTAATCCCTGAAATCACCCTTGCGGAGTGTCTTTTTCTTCAGGTGCCTTGTCCTTCTCGACTTCGACAATCATATTGGCAGCAGCAACCTTGGATACAGGCATCTCAAGTCACCAGTTGCATTGGCAATGGAAAGAACTGTTGAAGGATAGCATAGAACAAAGAGCAAGCGTCTCGCAACAAACTTGAGCTGCACCAAGTTGAATCTTCTTGGCTAGCCCAAACTCCGATATCGAGTTAATAGTGTGGAGGAACTCTGTTCAAGGGAAACATTGTCCTCCAAACTACCCTCAGGGCTTTGTAGCACTTGTCAAAGAAGTGGTGAACCTGTTGAACCCGATCCTAAAACTGTGCAACAGCCGACGCCTTCGACTACTCCCGCCAAAAAATTTCTTCGGCTGACGACAACTGGGTCAGCGCGTGTACACGCTCGTGAATCCGCTTGTTCTTCTACGCACGATTCAGAGATATGACTGGCAGAGCGATCAATAAAAGATTAGGCGGCACGTTTCTGGTGGAAGAGTAATGAATACAAGGGACAGGGGACTTACAGTTTAAACTTTCGGTGGCTTTATGAAGTTCGGTAAGGGCGTAGCGCTCTACATCAGCCGCAATTTCGCCCTTCTTCTTGATAATAGCAGCCAAGGTGTAGGTGCTGCGCAGATCCTTCTCCAACTGTGTGATCCGATCCTTCATACGTTGGATCCGATCATCTTCAGAAAGAGCACCCGAAGAATCTTCGACAGATGCAGGCACGGGGAACACCTGCAAGAAATAGTGTCAAAAACATGATAGACCGGTTCCTCAAAACATCGGAAGATACTCCCATCGGGAGAATGCAAGTGACAATATTATAACAAAGAGTGTGCTAGCAACATTGCTAGCACAGAGTTTATTACAACCAAAGGATATCCAAGCAAGACAATGTTTCACATCCAATTAAGGAAAAGTTTGCTACAAAAAATCAGAGCGCCTGAGTCTGGGTCGATAAGCTAGGGCCTGCCGACGTCTTCCTTGATGAAACCAACTCGAGAAGCTGGCGTGCACATCTAACGGCTGACGCTTTGAAGGTGCTCAAATCGACCAACCGCCCATCCTCCTCCTTCGGCAGCTCCTTGGACATTTCTTCAATATCGGCCTTAAAGCCGTGACCTATCATAAGTTGGAAGGCAAGGACGGCGCCATAGGTACGCGAAGTGCGTTTGAATACCTCGATAACCTCCTTGGTGTCGATCGCGAAGGCGTCGATCAGCTGCCCCAGAGTTTTATCTTGACTGATCTTGGGGAAGATCATCGAGTGTATCCGCGCCATGGCACCCTTTCCCTTCTCAAGAAGCTCCCGTGTGAGCTAATGGGAAGCAAGAGTCATCGACAAGCCATTAGACGGAGAATTGTTTGGAACTCTGTCCAAGGCGTCGGCAGGAATGTTGGCGGCTTCTGCAGAATGAGAAGAGATCATTGATAAAAGGCTGATCCCATAAGTGCGATAATCGACAGTGGAGAACGAAAGAGATTACCAAGTAAAGCCAAGGAAGATTGGCGAATGAGTTCATCCTTTTCAGCCGCCCGAGCTTCGGCAGCTAGCTTGGTCGCCTCTTCCTCCTTCAATCTCTCTTTCAGCTTGCCCAGCTCCTCCTTCAAGGAGTCGACTTCTTGGCGGGCCTCGGCAGCTATCTTGACCGCACCATCTAACTTCGAGGAGGAAGATTTAATCTCCTTCTGGAGCTGAACTTTCTCTGCTTCCAGAGAAGTGAATTGGGAAGCAAAGGCCTCCAAAGAGGAGATAACTCCTCGCAGGTCCTAAAGAAAAAAAAAGAGAAGGGGTTATTCAATAAAAAATCATTAAGCAAGATACACATTCGGGAGGTTCATGCTGCAATCGAGAGGGACTTACAGAAGGAGGAGTCTTGGTAGCGGCAGTTGAAGGAGCATCCTTCCCTTTAGAAAGGGAGGAAGCGGTTGATATCTGAGCCGTGGGGGCTGCTTTGGGAACCGATGCTTCAGAAGCAGCGACGTCCGGTGGAGCGGCTCCGGGTTTGGCCTTTTTGGCCGGCGGCTCGACGAAACCTTCGTCGCTGTGAAGGGAATTGGTCAACGAAAAGTTATGAATGGGATGCAAGAAGTAAAAGGATGAAATACGGCTTCAGGAAAGAAGATACTTACATATCGAAGAGGTCATCTTCATCGGCGAAGCCGCCGGTCGATCTCTTTGCGGGTGAAGACCTGGTCTCCTCCACAGCTGCATCAATAAAGGCATCATGATCAGCGTCATCATCACGCACTGATCCTTTTGTATTGCAAGCATCATCGGCTGGGGGAGGAAGGTTGGCATGGGCAGCTTCCGAATCTATCGGGTTGTCACATTCATCCTCTGAATCAACATGTTCGGCAGTGCGGAAATCAACAAGGATTGAGGAACCTCTCCCTTCGGAATTTTCATTTGGAGAATCTTGCAAGTTTCCAGAAACTATGGGAACCTGCTGAAGAATGGAGTGAATAAGAGCAATGGAAACATGTCGACTAAACAAACATTGTCGACTAAGCAAAAACATCATAATAAGGGTATAAGAAAGAAAGTTACCTCTGACAGCGGATGGTTGGCGTCGAGAGGAGCGTAGGAAGATACCAATGGGATTGAGTCCTCCTGACTAAAGAGAGTAAGGCGGCGGACTTCATCAAGCAGCTCCTTTTCCGACAGTTCAACGACATTGATTCCGGTTTCATCTTTTGGACCCATATACATCCACATTGGACGAACCCTCGCCATGACTGGTTGAACTCAACGCCTCAGGAACACCGCTGCTACCTCCGTGCCAATCATGGTTTGACCATCGGCTTCTTTGATCCGAAGGAATTTGGTGAATAGCTCGTCGGCTACTGCCTTTTCGTCAGAAGAAAGAATGTTCCTCCAGGAATCCTTCGGCTTAGCCTCAAGAACGTCGGCAAAGCAAGGGAGCTGGGACTCGGTTGTCACATAATCTTTGACATAAAACCACTTCAGTCTCCATCTTGCACGGATTCTCTCATCGAGAAACTAAAATAGTTAACCTCCGAGCGACCACGAACCCACACCTCCAATGACGGAATCATTGCTACTAGTACCTCTTAACGTAGAAGATTTTCTTCCACAATCCGAAATGGGGCTCGATGCCCAAAAATGCCTCACAAAGGGTGATAAACACAGCAACGTGAAGGATTGTTGGGAGTAAGTTACCATAGTTGGATTTCATAAGTCCGAAGAAGGCGAAGGAGGAATTCATGGGCAGGAAGCGAAAGACCCCGATGTAGGAATGATAAGAACACCACGGTAAAACCAGCAGGAGGATTGGGCCGAGAGATCGCACCTGGAAGTCACCCCTCGTCGGGAGACCAACCCAAGGCTTCGGGCCCTCTTCTCATCACGTTTCGTGATGGAGGACGCCAGCCAATCTCATGGCTTGGCTAAGGAACCTGTCGGCGCCGGCGGCGCCAGAGCCGTCGGAGGAGCATCTGAAGGACTCTTCCTTGAGAGATTGGAGGAAGGTTTGGCGGCGGCGCCACCAGTCGTAGAGCTGCCGGCGGCAGTAGCATTCTTCTTCTTCACCATTGTCTAGATCTGGGGGAGATTGGAGAAACGGTGGTGGCGGCGCAGCAGTTGCGGAAGGAAGGAGAAAGGCAAAGGCAGATGTGGGGAAAGATTAGGGATTTCTTGCCCTTCGGAGATTTTAAGAGGAGAAGAGTTGCGTGGGCACGTGTCGTTGATGCCAGTCTCTCAAGCGGACCTTTTCCCAATTGATGGTTGCGGGAATCGAGGAGACACCTTGGCAACTGTGCGTAGAGGGTGGAAATTGCTTGAAAATAGGGCAAGATAGAGAAAGAATGGTCCCAGCGGGTCACGTCTTGTCAGTCAAAATCAAGACATTGATAAAACGTCATCAATGACGTCATAAAGAATGCCTGGAGCACTCGAAGGAATAAAAAGCTATCGGATGGTGAACTTGAGTCTATGCACAGATTGCGAAGCATCTGCGCTTAGACTCGGGGTTACTCCCATGGGAGCGCTGACGCGCACCCATATATTGAGGGGAAAGAAAAGGATGAAGGAAAAGATGAAGCAGCCGAGTCCGCGCCGCCAGGCCGTGCCTGCCTAGGGCTACTCCCATGGAGGCTGGACGCGCACAGGACAAAATTTTGTGCTCCAGGATCATGCCCGGGGACTTGATTCTGTGTAGAGTAACGTTGTTTTACCATCGGTAGTTAACCAACAAAAGTTGGGCACGTTATTCATTATCCCTTGCAAGTGGAAAATATATCGAATAACCTACGAAGACCTGCAGAAAACTTCGGCAGAAGAATGCTTGAGTGGTACAACTTGAGTCTACGCACGGATTGCAAGCATCCGTACCTAGACTCGGGGGCTACTCCCATCGGGAGCGCTGACGCGCACCCGATAAGAAGGATGATGCTGATTCAAGGCGTACCAGGACAATCAAGGAGAAGAACATCAATGAAAAACATGTGGGTCTCTACCCGAACAATGTTCGCTGAACACTCGGGCTACTGATTTGGGCATTAACCGACATTGCCTATCCGTATTGATTAGTTGGAGGCCCATGAAGACACTGGAGGCAAGATGGGCCACGGACAACACGATGAGGAATCCTTGCGAGCAAGACAAGGCGGCAGCTCAGAAAGATTAGGAAAGCTGTTGTAAACCTAGTCGTGCTGCGATTAGACCTCTTGAGACCTGGCCTCCTATATAAAGACCAGGAGAGGGCTGCTGGGGGCCAGAACCAATCGTAGCAATACTAGCCACTAGAAAGTCAGAGCTAGGTCACCATAGCACTTAGCCTCTCGACGAGATCTCAAACTATTCGGCACCCATTGTAACCCATTATCATCATAATCAAGAACAGACAGGCCGGACGTAAGGGTTTTACCTCATGGAGGGCCCCCGAACCTGGGTAAATCGCTCTCCCCGCTTGTCTGTGAACCGATGTCTCGTATCAGCTTGCAGGAGTCCGCTAACCCTAAGCCCCAAACGGAGGGCATTGCCGAGGAGTACCCTCGACAACGGGGGTTAGTGATGCTCTGTCGTGTCCAGGGCGCTTGCCGTGCGCGCTCTGGCATGACATGGCGTGACTGGGCGCGCGTGTTCTGAGCGTTGTCGGCTTCCTCTTGGCTCGGGACTTTGTCTAGTGTCATCAGCAGGGAAAAGTGAGTCTCCAGGACATGGTGAGGTGGGCTGGAGAGGACCAGGGGCAGCTGTGACAAGGTGGTGACCATGGTTGGCTGGCATGGTGTGTTCTTGATTTTATGTGCATAATTCTTTGTCTCTGAGGGCATGTCCTGCTTGAGTGAGGTGAGGCAAGGGGGTTTGGCAAGGTGAGCAAGGTGAGAGGGGTCTAGAGCTTGTACATTTGATTATTGCCAAAGTTTATGTGACATAAACCATGACATGGTGAGTCGTTTTGCTAGGTGAGCATGGCTAGGTTAAGTGAGGTCATTTAGAAGTACAATACACTATTGATGATCCAAAGAGAGAGAGGGTGAGAGGTACCTAGTTGTTGGAATAGTGGTTGTACCCTAATTCTATTCTATGTGCTCCACATATAGTACAAGCAAAGGTCTCATGTGTGTTGAATTTTGACCAAATTTCTGCATAGATGTGTTCTAAATAAGGTTTGGCACTCATTGGGGTTCTTGGTTTGGGTTTTGGAGATGGTTTGTGAAAATTCCAAAATTTGGGGGAATCTAGAATCTGTTTCAATGTGGCATTTTGGCTTGACTATTTTGAGCAATGGTCAAAGGTCTGGTCCAAGTGGTCAACACCAAAGTTGTTCATCTTCATGAGGTCTTGGATTATGTGCAAAGAGTTGAGGTGGTTTAGTTTAAGAATCTCTAAACAAAATGGCTCAAAGTGGGTAAGATATTAAAAATGGCACAAGTGACCATTATCATATGTGACTTGGTTTTTGATTTTCTCTTTATTTGATTTCGTTTTTCTTGAGTCAAAAGTGATTCTTATTAGTTTAGGAACATTTCCAAACTAGTGAAACAATTTCAAAAGGCCTAGTTCAAAGATTTTCAAGAATGGCCATAAACACATAAGAGGTGATATTCCAATTTTTCTTATTCTTCTATTTTGTTCCTCTTACTTTACTTGGGCATGGTCTAGGGTCTTCTTAGGGTTAGATTAGGTTTAGAGATGGTTTCAAACCATTTGGGTAGCGTATGAATGCATAGGGCAAGATTGGGTAATATGGCTAAGTGCCACATATGCTTCTATGCATAATTTTCTTTCCTTTTTATTTCACATTTGATTGAGTTGGTAAGTATTAGGTTAGGTTTGTTTAGGCCTTTCAAATCATCCAACAAGTTAGAGAAAGGCCTAATTGATTATTAGCAAATATTAGCCATATGCTTACATAGGCCTTTTCTTTTTAATTTAATTTCTTTTTATTTTGTTTGTAATGGATGGTGAGAAGAGGGGTGAGGTTTAGGATTTAGTGGGGTCTAACAATGGTTCACCACCATTTAGCAAAGTAAGAATGGTATTGGTCAAGATTGCATACTAGGGCTATATGCCCATATATGTCTTTTTATTTTATTTTAGTTTCTTCATATTTGATCCTATTTGGTTTTGAGAAGGTTAGGGTTTAGGGTTTTGGAAATATGTTCAATGTAATAACAAACAATCATGGCAATAACACAAGTAGTGGGTATGAGCACTATGCATAGCATCATAGGTAATAAAAGTTTTTGTTAGTTCTCATTTTTGGAAAAAGGAAATTCATTTTCTTCTTTGTTTGAAAATTTGGGATGTTACACATCCCCAACAACGGATTTATACACACTAGATAACAACCCGTTAATTCTGTTTTCGCAAGTCTTGCCACTGAGTTGACACTCAGTTCTCAGTTCAGATTGTACTTCTCACAGGGACAAACAAAATGAATGCACAAGAAAGACGCATAAAACACAACGCGGGAATTCCACCTTAAAGCATCTCTAACCGCATCCCCCAGACGACGTTCGGCAAAAGCGACGGATTGATCATTTGGGTGATGTTCGGACCAAATTTGCGTTTGGAGGAGCTCTCTTTCCTAGCCACGTCCTCCAAACGTGACCTCCAAACAAAAAGCAAGTGTAAAAGTCGTGTCCGGCGTTCCTGATAGAGCCTCTATACACATGGGATGGACTAGAGACGCCGGACGATATTTAGGACACGTCCGAACCAAAGGGGCCTATGAAGCACACAACTAGAAATGATTAAGTATCCGGGCATCCCGCAAAAATCTTTAGGGGATGCGTTAGGGGACGCTTCTGGAGATGCTCTTAGAACAGTCTTTTAGAAGATCAATCAGATACAGGGAGAACAGCAAACACGAATAGGGTACAGCAGCGGATCTCATTAGCAGCTGAGCCGCTAGAACACCACTAATATTCTGTCAAATTCAGAAGCCAACGAATTTGGACTTCATTGCGCTGACCTCGTCCTCGCCCATGAGGAACGTCTTAGTTAGCACCTCCATAGGCATGGCCGGCTTGGTGGCGAAGAGCCCGAGCGTCGGCACCACCAGGCCCGGCGACTGGGCGTCGAACATGGCCATGAACACGGCGTCCCCCTTGCCGACGTTCAGCTGGTAGTGCTGCAGGCCGCGGGGCACGACGTAGAGCTCGTTTTCCTTCACCACCTTGGAGAAGAGCTGGTTGGTCGCCGTCGTGAACCCGACCATGACCTCGCCCTTGAGCACGAGCACCAGCTCCGAACCACGAGGGTGCGAGTGCGGCGGGTTGATGCCGCCCGGCGCGAGGTCGGTGCGCGTGATGGAGAGGCCCAGCGTGTTCAGGCCCGGGAAGGCGGACACGGTGGCGCGTGTGGAGTTGACGCCGAAAGGGTTGTCGGTGCTGGGGCCGGAGACCATGGCCGCGGAGAAGAAGTCGTCGTCCACCACGGTCGACGCTGGCTTGCAGGGGAACCCGTCGATCGCCGTCGCGGCCTTCAGGTCGGCCACGCAGAAGTCTTGGAGCGGCGGCGGGTCCGAGAGGACGCCCGGCGCCACTGCGAGAGCTACGGCGACCACCAGCAGCACCTGGAGCATACCGGAGCGAGACAATGCCATCGATCGATCAGGTATGACTGTCAATCGTAGCTTGCAATGTATTGATCGATCTTGGACTGGTGGTGATTGTGTGTCGCGGTTCGATCGCTCGCTATAAATAGAGACACCGGAGTTGATGCGGATGACAGATGATTGACTGATGATGTTGCAGGCGGTTTACAAGGTCTTAAAGCGCGTTCATGGCAGCTAGTGAGGAACCAATGACATCGCTCAGATGGGGCTTAATCTGTTGCTCGTCGTGGCCGTTTGTCGCTGTTGAGATTACGACACCATTTGGCCTCGATCGGAAGGTATCAGCCAGATTCCGGCAGCGACGGGTTCTTCTAGTGTTTGTGTGCGGTGCAGGCCCGAAATAGCTGGACACGCGCGCGCGCACGTACAAACCTAGCTGCGAAAATGCCAATTCAAGCTGCTGCAACGTAGTATACTGCTTCCATTTGTATAGCGCTCGTGCACACATAACTTCTTCGCGGTGATAAGCCATGTTTCTTTTTGAGGCAAATCAGTGGGTTTTCCCACTATGTATATTTATAATTTTTCAAAAGGTTTATATACATGAAAAGCAATTGCTAGAGATAAGCAATGGCTGGCTATCTAAAAGACCATAGACCTAAAAAGAGAAGAAAGAAGAAATATCAAAGATTATCTAAATCTCTCTACCCAAGATTTGAGACCAGCATAAGACTTTCTAGGAGTCTTATGCTGAAGAAGAGCAATCTCTTCCTTGAACTTTCTTCTACATCTGTAGAGATTAGGTGTAATGCCCTTGAAGATAAAATCATTTCTAGCCGTCCAGATAGCCCAAGTAGTTAGCATAATCAGTTCCATGAAAAATGACACTTTGAGAGAAAGTTTTAAACTTGTGATGATACTCTGAATATCCACTTGCTGAGGAGGTGTCCAATCTGGGCAAAGGTACTACCAACACATCTTAGCAAAAGGGCATTGCAAAATAGATGGTTTCTAGTTTCCAACTCATCTTGTCCAAGAGAGTGCAAGAATAATTGTCCATGAAAAAGTTCTTCCTTTCCATCATTACTCTTGTGTTGAGACGATTATGAATCAAAAGCCAAAAGAAAACTTTATGCTTCTGCTGACAGCATCCTTTCCACATCCATTTCAGGGCTGGTATAGTGCCACCCAAATCCATGAGGGATTGATACACCTTAGATGCCTTAGTACTCACAAAATTCCCAAAAACTGTCCAAACATCAGGACCAACAGCATGTTCAAGATTCAAAAGCATGGCCTGAAAAAGGTGGAATTGTGGCAGAGCTTCTTCAGAGAGAGGTAAATGAAATAGACCAGACACTTCTTGTGAAATAAGTGCCTGCCTAATAGAAATCTCCTTATCTTTGCAAAAGGAGTAAACATGTGGCTAGGTTTGCTTCAGAGGAGCAGCAACCCATCTATCCTGCCAAAGGAGAATATAACTCCCATGGATGAAATCACACACAAGCACATTTTTGAAGGCTAGGAGCATCTTTAAACAATCTCTCCACCAACAGGAGACTTCTCTTGTTCTAGCAGGATTTAGGGAGTTGGAATAATATAATTCCCATGACATTTTAACCCAAGGTAGGTCATATTTGTTGTAGAATTTTTGCAGATGTTTCATAAGCAGGCAGTCATTCTAAACAGAAAGGTTAAGAACCCCCAATCCTCCTTGATCTTTTGGCCTGCAGACTAACTCACATGCAGCCAGAGGAGGTGACTTTTTCTGTAAATCTTTGCCCCTCCAGAGACAATGCCTTCTGTATTTATCAACCTCAGCTATCACCCATTATTGAATCTTGAGAGAGCAGAGATAGAACATGGGCATAGAGGAAAGAACTGAGTTAACTATCCTGAGTTTATTGCCATAATTTAAGTACAGTGCACAAGCTGGAAGCCTTCTCTTAATAGTTTGTACTAAAGGCAGGAACACTTCTTTTCTAGGCTTAGTTGTGCTTAAAGGCAGACCCAAATAGGTGAAGGGTAAGATTCCTTGTTGACAATGAAGTGCTGCAGTGAAAAGTGTGACCATATCCTCAACAACATTGATTGGGATCAGGCTGGATTTTGAGTAATTGACTCTTAGACCAGAAGCAACCCCAAAAACTTGAAGCAACTACTGTAGATTCCTAAGTTGTTGCACATCTGGCTGAAGAATGACACGAGTGTCATCAGCATATTGTAGGATAGGAAAGGAAGGGGAGCACTACAAAGCCAAAGGTCTGAGGAGAAGACTATCATTCATTATTGCTTCATTAACAGGAGACTGAAGAACATCAGCAGCCAGGACAAAAAGCAGAGGTGAAAGGGGATCGCCATGCCTTACCCCTCTCTTACAATGGAAAAGGATCCATGAATGCCATTTAGGAGGACAGAGGAAGTTGTTGAATCAAGGATCTGTTTAATCCAGGAGCACCAAATTGATCTAAAACCCTTAGCCTCCAGTACTGCCAACATGAAGGGGTGATCCACTTTATCAAATGCCTTTTCAAAGTCAAGTTTGAGAGCCACAACCTCCTTTCTGGATTTATGACAGTGATGCAGGTACTCATAAGCCCAAGCTAGGTAGTCCTATATAGTTCTAGACTTGATAAATCCATACTGATTTTCATGAAATGATGCTCTGGATGATAGTTTGGAGCCTATTAGCTAGAAACTTGGTGATGAGCTTTAGAGTACAGTTCAACAAAGAAATTGGTCTGAAGTCATGCACAGTCTCAGCATTATCTTTCTTTTGCACAAGAGTAATGTAACAACTATTTATACTCTGGAGACAGAGATTGCCTTGATGGAATTGATCACAAAGATCATAGAAATCTTTCTTTATGATAGGCCAACATTTCTAAGGAATTCAGCATTGAATCCATCAGGCCCTAGAGATTTTTTTTTGGGAAATCCTTAATTACTGCATCAATTTCATCATGAGTGAAAGGAGCTTCTAAAAAAGCAAGATCAATGTCCACTAGTGGAAAACAGGCCTTTTGATCCGGGTGGTTAGGGCCTTTTGTCGCGGGCGGCCAGCCGCGACAAGCAAGGCGCGATAAAAGGGTGGCCTT
Organism: Lolium multiflorum; assembly: GCA_030979885.1. Lineage (NCBI taxonomy): Eukaryota > Viridiplantae > Streptophyta > Magnoliopsida > Poales > Poaceae > Lolium > Lolium multiflorum. The sequence goes on along the minus strand of CM061749.1, from coordinate 236,771,068 downwards.
TTATCCCGGGTCACTTACGACCCGCGACATAAGGTCCACCACGTGGCAGCCGCGGGCGCAGGGCACAGGACCCCCTTTTGTCGCGGGCGGTATTACCACCCGCGACAAAGAACCCTCGTGGCGCGCGCCAACGCTTTAGGGTTTGAGGTGGTCACCCCTCCCCCGCCACCGACCTTTGTTATTTCATTTTTCGTCCGAAAATAAAAGTTGCATATATTTGTACGCTACTAGAAGTTGTACACATTCATTCATTATATATATATATAGATCGATCAAACAAATATTGAAAGCAGAAGTCGATTCCCCTTACACATATTCGTAGGTTCCCTACATATATACATGGAGCTCACGATCGACAAACGGTACTAACGACCGTCTATTGGAGGTAGAACAACTATCTGGACTAAACAAGCCTTTGTTGTTTATGACTTCTCTAACCAAAAGTCCCGCCAGTTCCTCCGCGATTCCTAGTGCGTGTTCCTTTGGTTGGAGTCTGTCCCGCATGAAGTCGACCTATATACGAAAATGAGATGAGTATGACTATATCAGTCTTGATAACGAAATATTGATGATAATAAATAAAGTTGTGAATGTTATTGCTTACGTCGAATTTATTTTTGTTCTGCTTCTCAGTGGTTAACATGCGAATGGACTCGCAAACGTAGTATCCACATAGATTCGTCCCTTGTGGCTGCTGGGGGCACGGTACAGGATTAAATGTTAGCTTCTTTGCAAAGGTAATCTCCTTATGAACATTCTTCAAAGCTTGCCAAGCCCTGCCATGCAAAAGAATGATTGAATGAGTGGATAATTAATTGATATCTCACGAAAGATAAAGCGCGGCGATGAAGGAAATTACACTTGGAGCAACTTCTGCAAGTCCCGCCTCTGCCTCTACTCAGTGGGTCTTTTACTTCAACTATTCCCTTATCAGGTTGAATGTCTAGTAGAATCCAGTGGAAGCTGCACATGTTATGCATATACGTCAGGAATTACACTTAACATCGAGTAAGAAAAATTGAATGTGCATATATAAAAGATCATTAAGACTCTCACTCGTAGTTGTAAGAAACAATATTGAATCACAGAAATATTGCTCCCCCAAAAACCTTAGTAGGTTTCCCCCCGTTTCTTCGTTTATGCTTCACCGTTTCAACATGTATTTTATCTGGGTCAACAAACCCAACATTGATAATATTATTACTTTTGCACTCACTGATCTTCAGTCTGCAAAAGAGAACCCATAAGATATAATGAGTATATATATGCAATGAAAACGAACATGAACTGAAAATGAACTTATATGTAGTTAACAACTTACAAGCAATAGCAACTCATGAGAGATTTGTCGAGGGCTTCTAATTGAATAACTGCCAGAGTTCATTCATCTCAATATGGATCTCCTCCTTTCGGTAGTAATATTCCCATGGTATACTCGCCACGATGTACATTTTTTCTCCTTGCATGCATCAAGGTACCACTGATGCAAATTCCGCATATGTGTTGGCAGTTAGCCGCTCTCTGCTGACCAAGTCGGCCCGTAGACAAATTTAGGAGCTATATCAGCCGTGGGTAGTGTCAGCATCTGCTGCAGACGACAATTCCTCCACGGTAACTGAACAAGCAGCCGCTAGCCTTGCAGCTTCTTCCATATCGATACCACCATGATGTTCCTGGTACAGCTTGGGAACATTAAGCACTTTGAGTGCTGGGATCGATTGTTTGGGCTGAGCACCGAGGAGGGGAACTTTCTCTTTTTGCCTTTTGTCGTTTGCTTGGCCTTGAGGGGTGCACTTGTTGAACTTGACCTTTTCTCATCTGCACTTCTAGCTGATGATTTGCTCGTGCGCAATGTCCTTCTCCTTATCCTTTTCATCCTTCTTTTGGTCAATTACCTTCGCAAGAGTGCATGTATAGTCATCCTTCTTCTCGTGTAACTCATACTGCGATGGTGTGTTTAGGAAAAACTAGTATATTCTGTTTGCCTTCCGTATGGCTCTGGCGCCGGAGGTTTTGGCTTATGGAAATGATCATAGTTGTGTTTCGCAACGGCGGCCGCATTTTCCTCGACGAGAAGATCCTAAGGACGGGGGGAGGAACCTTTGGTACTTTTGAGGGGCGACCTCTTGGGGATAGGACTCTTGAAACGCTTCGGCCGGGATCCAGCGGAGCTAGTGCGGAGCGGCGGCGCTGGAGATGGAGATGGACTACCGATGTCGTGGTCGACGTCGTACCCATGGGGTGATGGTGGCGACATGTGATCAGTAGGAGGAGGTGATGGTGGCCTGCGATCACCGGAGGAGGTGATGGTGACCTGCTGGGATGACCGGTACTAGGTGCTACCCAGCCTGGCAGCCTGACGTTCTTCTTTTCCCAGAGAATGATTTCTCCCAGCACCTCTCTGAGTGTAAGCCCCCCATCACCTCCAGGGATATGGAGCTCCAATGTCTCCCACGACGGACAACTGAATCCACCCCGACAGGCATGCCAGGTGGAATCGGATTGCCATGCCATGTTGCCGCTCACCTTCAGGTCCAAATGCAGTGGTAGCCGACCGCCACCTTAACGAAACCTTCCTGAACACCTCATGGAGATCACAGGTGTTGTCTCCTTGATTCCATCCAAGGGTCGCCAGGACCGGCATCTATCATCATCCGTGTAGGAGGGGCCTCCGAGTCGGCCACGCTGCTGTCTCGTTGCGAGATATTTCAGCGGTATTATCTGCGGGCGTTGTCCTTTTAGTTCATTTATCTCCCTGCTGTGGCTGGCTCCCGCTGCTGCTGGTCAAGTCGGCGTTGGAACTCGGCCATCCGTCATTCTGCCTCCAGTGGCGTTGTTTAGCTCTCGCTCGGCTTCTATAAGTCTCCGTCGGCCGGAAACCCAAGCGACCACGGAACACTAGGGCCGAAGCCTCTTGTCGTCCTCCCTTCTCAGGATTACCGAGACAAGCGTCAGCAAGTCTTTCTCTCTATCGGGAGCAAACTTTAGTTTTCCGCCTTTATATCTGTCGTCCTTCAATCCATTTTTGCCCGGGTACCCTAACCCTGGTGTCACTTTCAACAATGTTCCCTGTCTTCATGTCATACTCACAGCCATGCGCGAGGAACCAATTTTGAGCCCTTATGTCCCATCCTTCTCGCGTGGGTTCAGAGTGATCCCGTTCCGCTCCATCTCAGCCTCTTGTGCATCCCACTTAGGCATGGCTCCTTCGTAGCCCCCTCGCCCCGTATGATGGTGATATTTCTTCTCGCTTGCATTCTTCTTGTTTTTCGCTGACGGTTCACACCTCCTCTGATTCTTTGTACCTCACAAATTCTTCCCGTTATATCTGCTTCGCTAGGTAGTTCTCGAATAATGGAGGCTTCTTGTCTTTCTTATAATTTTTCCATAACCGGTTCTTATACGCCCGGAAAAGTTCCCCCATCTTCTTAAGAGCCCATTTCTTCACTAGCTCTCGCTGCTTAGCATTCTCAGACTCCGATCCCAAATCGGCAAAGTGAAATGTGCCATCGAGGTCTCGAAAGTGTGTCTTTGTACCTATCGGCAACCTGATTTTCGGACAGATTCTTCATCTTGTTCCATTCTCTGACAGTGATCGGGACACGATCTCTAACCACAACTCCGCACTGATTTTTGAACTTCACTCCGACATTCTCGGGTACCACCGGTTGGCCTTCCGGTGATATAGCTTCAATTGAAGTGGTCTTTCTTGGTCAACTTCTTTGCCGGGCCTCGTTTCTCTATCTTATCTTCGGAGGCCTAAGAGAATACATATAGAATTGCATTAATGCCTCTATACTAATGCCTCAATACATATGTACATATAGAAATCCATTAATACCTCGTCACCGGAGCCGTCGGCTTCTCCGTCACCGGAGCCGTCGGCTTCTCCGTCACCGGAGCCGTCGGCTTCTCCATCACGGAGCCGTCGGGTTCTCCATGACCGGAGCCGTCGGCTTCTCCATCACCGGGCCGGCTCGTCGGCCGTGCCATCGCGGATTATGTCCGCGAATATGTCTTCCTTTCCAAGTCCCGTTAATTGATCCATTGTTTCTGCAAAAGAATTAAATCGATAAGTAAATGTTCAAACACAAACCAAACCCTAACCCTAATCAAACACAAACCAAACCCTAACCCTAATCGGCGACACGTGTTTGCGAGAGGGAGAGGGGGTGTGGCACAACGTGTTTGCGAGAGGGAAGATTGTCGGCGATGCGTGTTTGCGAGAGGGAGAGTGTGTCGAGCGCGTGTTTGCGAGAGGGAGATGGTGTCGGCGACGCGTGTTTGCGAGAGGGAGAGGGTGTCGACGACGCGTGTTTGAAGAGGAGAGAGGGTGTCGTGACGCGTGTTTGCGAAGAGAGAGAGAGAGAAGGTGTCAGTGGTTGTTCGAGAAGGAGAAAGAGGGGAGTTATGGCGTCGATGGTTTCGCGAGAGGGATAGGGGTGTCGGTAGTTCGCGAGATGGAGAGGGGTGTCGGCGAGTGTTGTTCGCGAAGGGAGAGAAGAGGGGAGTTGCGGCGTCGATGGTTTCGCGAGAGGGAGAGGGGTGTCGGCTAGTGTTCGCGAGATGGAGAGGGGTGTCGGCGAGTGTTGCGAGAGGGAGAGCGGTGTCGGCGAGTGTTGTTCGCGAGAGTGTTTGTCGGTTGTTTACAAGCTAACTAATATAAATTTAAATTAATACAAAATTTAATCTAACTAACTACAAGATTTGAATTAATACAAAATTTAAACTAAGTAACTACAAAATTTGAATTAACTATCTACAAAAATTTAAACTAACTAACTAATACTAAATTTAATCTAAATACTAATACTAATACTAACTAACTAATACTAATTAAAACTAAATACTAATACTAACTAAACTAAACTAACTAACTTAATTAAAAAACTTAATGAAAAAACTTAACGAAAAAAAGGCCGGGGCATGGCCGGCCGGCACCGGCGGCCGCGCGGGGTGGCGGAGGGTGGCGGCTACCTGCTTCTCGAGGGTGGCGCAGAGGGGGCGGCGGCGGACGGGGGTGTCCCAGAAGTGGCGGCGGGGCGGCGGAGGTAGATATTATAGGCAGATCGTCGAGAGGGCGTGAAGAGGCGCGCAGAGCGCGGCGCAGAGTGGCGGAGGTGGCGCAGAGGGCGGGGGCGGCGAAGAGGCGGCTCAGAAGTGGCAGGGGCGGCGGCCGGAGGCGAGGAAGATGGCCGGCGGCGGCGGCGGTGAATTCGGCAGCCTGCGGCGCGATTTTTGCTAAGGAAAATGGCCTCCGGGTGTCGCGGGTGGGGGCTCCGCCCGCGGCGGTAGGTATTTATACCTAGGGCCTTTTGTCGCGGGTGGGGGCTTGACCCGCGACAAAAGACCCCCCTTTTGTCGCGGGTCAAGCCCCCACCCGCGACAAAAGGGGGGGTCTTTTATCGCGGGCCGTGGCTCGACCCGCGACAAAAGGGGGTGGGAGAGGCGGCCGATCCGCGTGAAGCGCATCCAACGGCTCCGCCGTTTGAATCCAACGGCCTGGAGCCGTTGGACGCGGATCAGTCTGGACCGTTTTTGTTTTTCTGTTTTTTGTTTTTTGTTTTTCTTTTTTTCTGTTTTTTTTATAAAAACTATTATTTTAATAACTTTTAAATGGTAACTCAAAAAGAAAAGTGTTATATATGAAAATTGATCAGAAAAATCCAATGAACATGAATATGACATCCATAGAACTATTTGCATCTCGCATATATAAGCTGACATGCCTGCTTGCCAACGCCGGCGTCGACGTGTAACCACGCGACACGTGGCTCACTCCCGCGGCGCCGGCGCGGCGTTTAGCCACACTGACCGCGTGCTGGCCCGCCGGCGACGGCGTGCGATGTAGCCACCGCCGACGTGCCTCACCCCGCCCGGAGCGTGCGGCGATGTAGCCACCGCCGACGCGTGCCATGCCCCGCGTCGCTATATAGAGCGACGAGTGCGGGCGCAACCACACGTCGCCACCGCCTCCTCATTCATCTCCGGATGCCTCCATGTCGTCGAGGCGTCGGTTTCCGTGACGTTCGAGTGCATCGGCGGTAGGTTCACCACGCCGAATACGCGGTGGCTTCCGCTCACCCTCCGCACGTACAACACGCCGAAGAGGCGGCGCGCTACGACGCGGCGGCGTGGCGCTTTCGGCGGCGGGCACGTTAAACTTCCGGATGTTGAATCGCTAGAGGAGGCGGGGTCCCGCGCCACCGCCGCCTCATCACCGACGAGGACCGTCACCGGCATCGCGGTGCAGCGCAGATCGCCATCGCCGAGCGCGACGAGCAGCTGATGCGCCGGTGGAGGGCGCGTGACGCGTTCTGTGTTTACCTTAGGCACAACGCAGGTCCAACGGGCGCCACCGTCGGACCGTCGCTTTCGAGCTCGAGAACTCGAATACAACTTGGACAACGACCCTCGGTGGGATGACATTTGGACGGAGACAACCTCACGACAGTAGAGACTAGACTAGTAATTTATCTATTTTATTAATTTCAATAAAGTCTTGTCGGTTCTATTAGTTTAAATTTAGTTTATAAAGTCGTTGTCGATTGTTTTGTTCAATAAAGTGGTTGACACGAAATTTATTACGATTGAACTGAAATTAAAGTACAGAGCTCAACGAAAAATAAGATACATGGCCAGATTCGAATGTTGGAGCCATTCAATCATAGTGTGCCTAGTCCTATACAAGTCGCCACTGTAGTCATCAAAGTCGCCGACGTCATGTCGCTAGCATCGGGGTCGCGGTTGTCGAACCTCGGCGGATGACCACGCGTGGGCTGGGATTGAGGGTAGCGCAGGCGGGGGCCACGATAGTGAGACCTGGAGAGTCCGGCCGCGCCACCATCCGACCCGGCCTCGTTGAAGTTCGAAGGAGGCGGGCCGTCCTCCTCGCTCACGGCAACCGCCCTCTCACGCCGATTGATGAAGAAGCTGTCCCAGTCGGGCTGTAGTCGGGATGCCACGGGGATTCCTCAGCTGCTCAGGCGTGAGCTCGAAATAGTAGTGGTTCGTGATGGCCATCTCGCGTGGCACACCTACAGGGATAGGAGGGACCGGTCGCCTCGACGCTCAGCAACCGGCCGGTCGGGCAGGTAGCCGAGGCGGGAGGGGTGGTTCGAGGCGCAAGCGCCTCCGCCTCCCGAGGTGTTAGACATACGATGGAAGCCATGGGAGAGAGTGATGAGGTTTGCAGATTGAGAGTCCAAGCCTACATATATATAGTGGAAAAATGGCGGGAATGCGGGAAAATAGGCGGGAACGGTGCGCGCGAAACTTTCATCCGGGTGGAGGCTCAAACCGCGACAAAAGACTGGGGGATATCTAGGGAGGGCCTTTGTCACGGTTGGTGGCTGCAACCGCGACTAAAGATGTCGGCAGGATAATAAGGATGTGTCGGTACCTTTTGTCACGGTTGGTGGCTTGCAACCGGCTAAAGCTGTCGGCAGGATAAGGATGTGTCGGTAACCTTTTGTCACGGTTGGTGGCTGCAACCGCGACTAAAGGTGTCGGCAGGATAAGGACGCGTGGGTGGACGCACTGCTCGATGAGATAAAGCATGTAGCGCACGACGGCCTGTCGAAGGAATAAGACAAAGTAGAAGCGGTGCCGTGCCTATAAAAGACATCGATACGCCAAGCGGATCAACAAGCCAAGCACAGTTTAATCTTCATTATTACATAAATGTAGAGATTGTCTTGGGAACTATATATGAAGAATACATTATTACATCGCCATCTAGTGTTGTGATCTTCCGCCGTAGGGAGAATCTTCATCATTTAGCAAGATGCTTGGGTCAATTTTCACCGTGAAGGGCGGAATTTCTTTAAACTTATTATAATCTTCTGACATGTCTGTCTTGTCATCCACTCCCACGATGTTTCTTTTCCCGAAAGAACTATGTGGCGCTTTGGCTCCTCGATTGATGTATTCTTTTGTTGATTTCTTTTTCTTGATTTGCTAGACATGTCCTTCACGTAGAAAACTTGAGCCACCTGCTGGCTAGGACAAAAGGCTCGTCCAGGTACGCAAGATTGTTGAGATCCACTGTTATCATACCGTACTTATCGTCAATATGTATAGCGCTGAGCTTCACCATTTGCACCGAAACAAAGGGACCTTAAAAGTGGGACCATAGTCAAGTTCCCATATCTCCTCTATGTATCCATAATATGTGGTGGTCTGCCCATTCTTACATTGCATCAAAGCGGACACCGCTGTTTTGGTTGGTGCTCTTTTTATCTTGGTCGATCATGTAAAATGTATTCCCATTTATCTCGTACCCTTGGAATGTACATATGTTTGAAGATGGTAACCTGGCCAACAAGTACAGCTGCTCCACCGCATGATGGGTCATTAATGAGATGTCTTTGCAACCAACTGCCGAAGGTATTCATGTGTTGACGTGTAATCAAGGACTCGGGCTGGCCCGGTTTATTTCTCGTAAAACATTCTTGTGTTTCTCGATGTACGGAGCCACCAAGCTAGAATTGTATAGAACTGTGTAGTGCGCTTGATTGAAAGAAATCTTGTCCCTCCACACCGTTGCTTTCCTTCCTAGTGTGCCTTTTCCAGTCAGCCTCCCCTCATACCGAGATTCGGGAACACCAATCGGCTTAAGGTCAGGAAAGTCAACACAAAACTCAATGACCTCCTCAGTTCCGTAGCCCTTTGAGATACTTCCTTCCGGCCTAGCTCGGTTATGAACATATTTCTTTAAGACTCCCATGAACCTCTCGAAGGGGAACATATTGTGTAGAAATACAGGACGAGAATTCTAATCTCTTCAACTAGGTGAACGAGGAGGTGCGTCATAATATTGAAGGGATGGTGGGAACAACAACTCGAAGCTGACAAGACATTGGACCACATCTTCTGTAATGACAAAGTTTCTGGATCCATTACCTTCTGAGAAATTGCGTTCAGGAATGCACATATCTTCACAATGGCTAGTCGAACATTTTTGGTAGAAGTCCCCTCAATGCAATCGGAAGCAATTGTGTCATAAGCACGTGACAGTCATGGGACTTGGTTCTGGAATTTTTCTCCTTCATATTTACTATCCCCTTTATATTCGACGAGAAACCAGACGGAACCTTGATACTGAATAGGGCTTCAAAAAAGATCTCCTTCTCTTGTTTGGTAGGCGTGGCGGCAGGCCCTACAAACGCCTGGATGATTGCCGTTCGTCCTTTATGAAGTTCCTGGTCCTCCCGTGCTTCGGTGTATCTTTTGTCTTTCCATGCACTTAGAAAACCTAGAATATTCACACAAAGATTCTTGGTCAGGTGCATCACGTCGATTGGAGCGGACTTCCGGGACTTTCCAATATTCTAGCTCCCAGAAAATAGATTTGTTCTTCCACATGGGCGCGTGTCCGTCATCGTCTTTCGGAACAGGTCGACTGCCTGGACCCTTTCCAAAGATAACATTTAAATCCTTGACCATGTCAAATATATCAACACCACTACGGGGGACAGGCTTGATTGATGCCTCGCCATCGAAATGCTTGCCTTTTTTCCTTAAGGGATGCTTGCGCGGAAGGAAACGACGATTGAACGGGTACACAACTTTTCTGCTTTTTCCCAAATATTTACTTTCAGTCTCATCTAAACAGTGTGTGCATGCATTGTATCCTTGTTAGTCCTCCTGAAATGTTACTGCGAGAGCAGGCCAATCATTGATGGTTACGAATAGCAACGCTCGTAGGTCAAATTCTTACTCCGTGTGCTCATCCCACACACGTACACTGGTTTGGCCCACAACTCCAAAAGTTCATCGACTAATGGCCTTAGGTACACATCAATGTCGTTGCCCGGTTGCTTTGGGCCTTGGATAAGCAGCAGCATCATAATGAACTTCCGCTTCATGCACAACCAAGGAGGAAGGTTGTAGATACATAGAGTCACGGGCCAGGTGCTGTGACTGCAGCTCTGCTCCCCAAAAGGATTCATGCCATCCGTACTTAGACCAAAGTATAAGTTCCTTGCCTCACCTGCAAAATCCGGAAACTCTCTCCCGTGTTTCTTCACCATCAGCGGGTGCCTCAACATCGCGTCTTTCTTACGTTCTTCCATGTGCCATCGCAACAACTTGGCATGCTCTTTGTTCCGAACAAGCGTTTCAACCGTGGTATTATTGGAGCATACCACATCACCTTCGGGAACCCTCTTCCTGGGTGGCTCGCCCTCAACATCACCAGGGTCATCTTTTACGATCTTATACCGCAATGCACCACATATCGGGCATTTATTCAAATTCTCGTACTTCTCACCGCGGTAGAGGATACAGTCATTAATGCATGCATGTATCTTACGCATCTAATCCTAGAGGGCAGACAAGCTTCTTTGCTTCATATGTACTGACGGGCAATTCATTATTTCTTGGAAACAGCTTCTTTAATATTATCATCAATTTCTCAAATCCCGAGTCAGTCACACCGACCTCTGCCTTCCATTTCAGCAATTCCAATATGCTACCCAGCTTTCTATGCCCATCTTCACAACCCGGGTACAACAATTTGTGGTGGTCCTCTAACATCTTGTCGAACTGCAACCTCTCCTTATCCGTGTCACAGTCTCTTCTTGCATCAGAAATGGCCCGACGAAGATCATCATCAACAGGATCATCTGATGCCTGTTCTTCACCTCCTTCTTCTTCATTGTCGTCCATTGCGGTATCAAAGCATTCAGAGAACATAGATCGATAATACTTCTCATCATTATCTTCTTCCTCATCGCCGTCTTCCATCATAACCCCTTCTTCTCCGTGCTTGGTCCAAACATTATAGCTGGACATGAACCCAAACCGAAGCAGGTGGCTCTTAATATCTCTTGAGCAAGAGTAATCCTTCTCGTTCTTACATTTTAGACATGGACAACACATAAAACCTTGCTTCGACTTGTTGGCCTCGGCCACAAGCAGGAAAGAATTCACGCCTGAAAGCGGGAGCACATCGGTTTACCGTACATCCATGGATGACTCATCTGCATCATAAGCACAATTATATATGTATCAGATGCAATCACCTTGCTAAAATTAATATTGTACGGACTATGCATATATATATAGTCGAGAAAATAGTTGCTAACCTTTTTGGATCAAAAAGAGGAGAAATCTTATCAAATAAAACCAAGTGGCATCCCTCTCACAAGCATTCCATCAAACACCTCTTGTGCACATGTAGAAAAAATGAGCTAGCATACACCTCCACCTTCACCACCAAGGAAAAAATGAGGTGGGGGGTGGCTGGCTGCTTCTATATATATATATAGGGCCCTTTTGTCGCGGGCCGTATTACGACCCGCGACAAAAGGGGTGCCACGCGCTCCTACCCTGTCGCCTGGTGTCGCGGGTCGGCCGCGACAAAAGCCTCCGCGCGCTCCACATGGTTTCGGGGCGACGTGGCCAGGCCATTTGTCGCGGGTGCAGGCGCGCCCGCGACAAAAGGCTCCCACGGAAGCCCTGTTTTCCACTAGTGGTCATTATTCAACAAATTTGCAAAGGGAGTGATAGAGGCAGTTCTCTCAATCTGTCCCAGTATATCCTTATAAGCTCAAAGAAGCAATGTGGCCATAGCATTATGGTCACTTACAGGAGCACCAATGGTGTCAGTGATAGTAGCTATATGGTTCTTTCTTTTGTGATTGGAGGCCATAGGATGAAAGAACCTGGAATTTTCATCCCCCAAAGTCACCCATTTAAATTCCCCCCTATGTTTCCAGTAAGCCAACTGCAATTGCAAAAGGGTGGCCAAGTACTTTTTCATGGCAGCTCGAAAAGAACTCTCCATAGCATAGATGTCTCTACAATTTTCAATGGCATCCATGAGGGAAATGAGTGAATTCAAATCAGCTATATCTTCATTGATGGATGTTAACTTTATGGCCCATGTCTTAAGATCTTTGCACAAAACCTTAAACTTAGCAGTGATTCCCTTAGCGGCATATGCACAATGAATAGACTGAGTCAAAGGTACGTAAACTAATGGCAAAAACCCTTCCATATTGAGCCAATTATTTAAAAATTGAAGACAACAGACTTGGGGATGACAGTTCCTATAGAAATAACACAGGGTACATGGTCTGAGGTGGTCATAGCAAGTGGGGCAGCCATAGTATTTGTTGAAATTTCCAGTCCAAGCAAGGAAAGGAAAACACCAGTCCAATCTCTGAAGCAGGGGGTAATTTTCATATTGCTCCAAGTATATTTTCTTCTTTAAGAGGGATACCAACCAAACCAAGATGGCTAATTGTCTCATTGAACAAAAGCATTTCATTGATATTGCCACCAGGTCGTTTACGATCTTGTGGTGATCTAATAAGATTAAAATCACCAACCATCATATAGTTTTCATCTGAAGAAATATGTATGTCATGCATCCACTGCAAGAAATGTAATTGTTCATTATCAGTACAAGGTGCATAAATATTGGTCAAAGTCCAATATGTGTCAGATTTTTTGGCATGAAACTCTACTGAGAGGGCATAATTATTTTGGATAACTTCAGCCCCAGAAAATACTGAACTATCCCAAACCGTTATGATCCCTCCTGAATGGCCAACAGAGGGAACAAATGCAAATGAGTCAAAGTTTCTAGGGCAGAATTGTCTGAGCAATGTGATATCAACATGTTCCCTTTTTGATTCCCGCAAATAGATAATATGACAACCACTCTCTCAAATTTTATAAAAAATGAGTGTCCATTTAGCTGGGTCATTAAGACCCCTAATATTCTAGTTCAAAACTTTCCAGATGATCTTATGCATCAAAAACACACATAAATTTTGAGGCAAAATGTCAAACTCAAGCTGACAGGGAAAGCATAGACCATGAGCAACACATCCAACTTAAAATATCCATTACAGGAATATATATGAAAGTCCAAAATATAGCACCCTAAGATAAAGGCTAGCACCTCGCAGTGAAACTGAGAGATATTACAAGGCTTGCTAACATAGTAACTGCCCCTTATACAGGGCCAAAAGGCATCAACTAACTGAACTAGAAAGATGCATGCATCACTTCTTCTTTGATTTCTTCTTCTGGCTTGAATTGCTATCATTCTTGGAAGGATTCCTCTGCACAGCCTCAGTTGTCACAACTGGGGGCTCATCTTCCTTCTCACGTGCATCTGCAGTTTGTTGGATACTAAACTTATCACAAATATTCCTGACCACAGATTTCTCGACTGGTGGAGCAACAACAGCACATGCAAGACAAATTTTATCAAAACATGTCTTTGACCTAAAGCCTTTATTAAGGAGATTGAGCATGTCACTTCTCCTCACCTTAGAGCAAGGTAAGGGAATTTTACAACCATTTCCCTTTAGATGCAGAGCAGTGGTTGAGGAGTGGGGTTGTCCTTTTTCCTGAATCCTTTGAGCTTGAGGGTTAAGAAACCATGAGTAGCCTCCAGGGTAGCCACAGAAAGTGTACATACAGGTGGAACTTGAGAAGGACATTGTCTTGGCAGAGCAAAAGTTCTAGAAGCATCTGTAGAGGAGATATCCAATTCACTAATGATCTGCCAGATCCTAGACTGAAGTAAATTCTTTGCCCAGTCAAAATCCTCTGGAGTCAATATCTTAGCTGTAAAAAAATCAGCCCACCGAGCTGGGACAGTAACTTTATTAACAATTGATCCACCAGGTTTGAAGTGGGAGGACCAAGCAGTACCTTCTCTGGAATAAAAGAAAGAAGCCTTATATGGGCCATATCTTGGAGACAGAGATGCCACAGGATCAACATGAGTGTCAGGGATGAGAGCCATGCGAAGATGCAGGTGTTGGTGCTGCTGGTGAGGTGTCCCATTCACTGAATCTCCATATTCATGTGCCAGCGTATTAGCAGAGCTGATGGTGATTGTGATATCACTGTGGATCTCTTCAGGCTGAACCATATCAACATCTTCAGGTTTCTGCATAGGAGCATTAGGAGCAGTTAGAGCAAATATAACTTGGTCTTGAGGGTGATTATGGATGACATGGAAGATAAAATCATTCAACTCAAGGGAATCTTCCTCATTAAGCTGTTGTGGATGTGCATTTAAGTCAATATCAATATTATGAGGCACATCATTTAGGTCAGGAGGCCCATCAAAACCATCTCCAGTGAAACCAAGGTTTTGACCAGCTATGACAACACGATCAGCAGCCAAGTCCTGGGCCTGGTGTTGCCCATGAAGCCAAAGTGTCCAATCATGTGGAGCTTGTTGGACTGTAACCTCAACTGCAGCTTCCCCAGCATGTGCAAAAGGTACATGAGGAATTGGGTGTGGAGTAGATTCATCAGCAGGAGGGACATCTTCATCAGCTTGAAGCCCACCAAGCAACCTCTGGCTCAAAATAAAAATAGGAAGAGACCATGATTCAGCAGCCCATTCATTGCCAGCTGAGACAACACAAGAATGACGAATATGGTGCAAATCCACAACTCTGACTTTGACAATAAGAGCACCACATGTACTAACTTCTTTATCCCAGGAAACAAGTGCACCAAAATCTTTAACTGCCCACTGATGTGTTCATACGCCCACATATCAGTTGGATAGGCTAACAGCATGAGCTAGCATTCACTATTATAAGTAAAGGCACTATGATTTAGACCCTTATTATGCTCTACAGAACTTCCTTGTCCTGGAACTGAAGGGGACTATTACTAACCAGCCAATCTGGATCAGAAGGGGAACTAACTCGGACATAAGTACAACCAATGGGGCAGCGCTGCGTGATATAGAGCGAAAAGTGGAGCTCATTTTCAATCAGCGAATGCAAAAATAACCTGGTTGCCGCATGTAATAACCCAGAACATAGGAACAACAAAGGGTAGATTTAGAAATGGGATGTGCATTCATCGCAAAAAGAGGGAAATTTTCGCGCCTTAATTATTGCATAAAAAACTAAGAGGGATCGAGGTTCTCTCTCATTGCAATTAGGGTTAGGCAATGTGAGTGTTAAGAATTTCGACATGATCTCTTTTGTAACTTGTTGATTTTGGGGATTATTTGAATTGACACAATTCATATTTGATTTAAAACAAAAGAAGTAATAGATGGACACTAAATAAATGAATTATGAATTCATAATTCAAATCACATCATATATACACACATAATTCAAATCACATTATATATATACACAAATAATTCATAAGTGAATGATAAATTTACAATAAGATCTTAACCAAAAACTTGAGGTTTATTGATCATACACACACAATACATTATCTTTACAATATTTATTATACAAGAATTGGATGGAATAATAAACAAAATAAAAGAAGATTACAAGAACTGGATTCTATACTAAAACCTAAACTAAGTGTCTTGGAAGGATTTGTCCTTGGATCATCTTGAGTTTGAAACCTGCAAAAATAGAAGTGGAACTAGACAGGGGGTAAAAAACAAGTTTCCAGGCCACTTGTCACTGTCCAAATCTGGCTAGAAGCAAGATAGACACCAGCAGACCAAAAACGGAGCTCATCATGAGCTCAAGTTTCACCAAAGCACACACACAGGTGACCAGCTATTGGGCATGCCCAACAGCAAACCAAACCATGGTAGTCACCAAGCTTGGCAGGCTTGTGTGTCACAGCCAGAGAAGAACCAGTTGATGGTATAAAAGGGTAGAACCACCAGGAATAATTCACAAGTCGACCAGATAAGCATGCACCAAGCAACCAGCAATGAACAATGCATAGTTCATCTTTGTTCTTGCTGAAGAATACCAAGAACCACCAGAGAAACCATCCATGCATCCAAAACCCACCAACCAAAACCAATCAGGGAGATGGGAACTTAAGCAAGATCACCAGGAGCTAGGAGGAGTAGGGCAAGTAACCAAAAACATCAAGCAGAAGCTCAACATCAGCTAAGCTTAGCCATCTAGGAGCTGGAACAAGGTATAACATATACCTGGAGAGGATCCAATGGATCCAATTCATTCTTTAGCATGACACAAGGCATAAGATGAGCAGATGCTCATGGGGTTGTCTTCACTTGGTGTTGACCAAGGATCACTGGCAGAAGTGGAGCAGCTAGAGCCCAAGATCATCTAGATACTATTCATGTGCAAATAGAGAAGTATAGATGCACATATAGCAACCAGTAGAGGATATATAGGTACTAGAAGCTACCAAAAATCACCTAGTGAGATCCTAGCCAAGGAAACCATCAGATTAAACCTTTATTTCTTCATAGGCAAACCCGGTGACATTCATATCTAGTATGATTCTCTACTATGCAAGCAGAGATGAGTAGCCAACAAGAATTAGTCAAACTGTGAGAGCAACCAAGCAGTAGCAAGGCTACTGTGGTCACATCAACCACAAATCCATCCATTAAACCAAAATTATAAGTCATCATCATCCAGAAATGGATTTAGACTTTAATTATCTCCAAATTGATCATGGAGATATCAAATCATACAACAATGCATATAATCAACATTGCATAAGCAGTTCATCCATAAATAATCCACCAAAGCATGTATATAAGACAATCCATGCATTAACAATGCAATAGCATCACTAAGAGGTAATAATAGCAAGAACCATTGCATCCTAGCCATTGGATATTGTCCAATGAGCTATGGACAGCAACAACAACACACACACTTGTGCATCAGTTAGAGCAAACATAAGTCACATCAGTAGCTAGAGTAAGCCATTTAATTGGCCAAGGATCAACCAGTAACTAGCCACTAGCATCGATCTGTTGATCAATTTGGATCAATTAGATCAAGCACAAGGCACAGCAAAGCATCACAAGCATGTAGTGATCCAATTGGATCAAATAGAGCATACACATGGTATAGGAGAGCATCACTGACACCACATGTGTCAGCAGTGCTAACCTAGGTCAACAGCAAGACCACTAGCAAGCAATTGCATACCACAGAAGCATCACTGGATAGGATAGGATGAACACAAGCACTAGTGAGCATATGAACATCACAAGGACATGAAAAAATAGGATAGGCCTAGCACAGTGAACAAGTAAGAATTGCACAAGCATAAGCATAGCACTAGTAGATATGGATAGTGATGCGGGGTGGCCTTCGGACACCTCCACACCAAGACCAACAAGTCCCCCAAGTGGACCGATGACGCGAGCTCGGGTTAAAGCGCTACACGATGAGGTGAACTCACTCCTCAACACCCTTGATCTCGGTACCCCTTTGGATGGAATGCTACCTCATGCTGATGTGCTTTGTGTCATTAGGTACAAGACGCATCAAGACCCCGGAGAGGAGGATACGCCATGGTCAAGGGAAGGAGAGGAGCAGCGGGACATGGAGATGATCATGAAGCTGGACCCGTCACTCGAAGCACTCAAAGCAAGAGAAGAATGCTGGCCGGCCCAGGACCCGGTCGGACCGGCCCCACAACCGGACCATCCGGTCCCAGGCCCGGTCAACCGGGCGCCCAACCGGATTTCCCTGCATCGTACCGGGAAGCAACCGGACGGAAACTTGCGAACTTTCCGGTTGGCGCCCGGTCGACCGGCCCCAGGACCAGACCACCCGGTCACAGGCCAGGTCTGACCGGCCCCAAACCGGATCCGACGGGAATGACTCACCAAACTGTCTAAGTTATCCATTTGCGTACCTTTTCGCCTTGCTGGTCCTGTGTGCCTATATAAGTAGCCTGGACCCCTCCTTTACCCCTTAGACTTAATTTGAGCTTAAACACAACTTTGAGCTTTGTCTCCCTAGGGTTAGCATCCCTTTGTAATCAAGGCATCCTGGTTGTTGATTTGGGTATTGTTGAGTGAGATTCTAGTACAAGCTACTCTCTCTCTCAATCTCTTCTTCTCCAACCCCAATCTCTCTCCAGGAATTCTGCCGCGTGCCTCTTCCGGGTGATTCTATTGGCGTGGTCCATCGAGCCACGGGTAAGTATCGGGTGTATCGGGTTGGTGTGCGTGCGTGAGTACCGGCGTTCTTCGTGTTCTTCGTCTTAACCTCGTTCTCCCACCTCTTCCCTTGGTTTTAAGGTCAAATCATAATATCTAGATCTGATCTCATCATATGGTATCAGATCTTATTCTGTGACGCCCCGGAACCGGTACCATGAGGATTCCAGCGATCCCGCCGAAATCCGCACGATATCGATTCAGAGATGCCCTCCGACACGACGTGTGCGACGAATCACACACGTGATGCCAGAGGAATTAACACGAGCGGTAACATTACAACAAGATTGCAATAGAGCCCACAAGATATATATATTACAACAACGACTCCAATGAGTCAAGATACAATATACATACAAAGATCCAAATCATACAGAAGATCGAATACGTCCGAGTACGGACAAGGTACAAATTGGACTAAGAGTCCTGAAGATAACGAAAACCGGAAGGGTAACCTTGCTAATGTCGTCATCTTGTACCTGTCAAAGTCGGGCCATCGGTTGCACAAAAGGGAGGAAGCAAAGAGAAAGGGGAAAAGGTGAGAGTAAGTACCAAAGGAACAAGGCACGTACTTAGCGAGACTAGAAATGGCTATGCTCCGGGCGAGTATAATATATCGCCGGGGCTATATGGTAGGTTTAGCGGCAGCAAAACTATAACCAATAGAGACACGCTACAACATCCGTCTAATCAGATAAGATAAGAGAGCGCACAAGGTGACAGATAAAATACTACACAAACATAACCCAGCCGATTAAACATATCCCCTCCAACAATTGCGAAGAGGCAATGTAAAAGGCACTCAACGGTGGACACGTTTTATAAGGTATCGGTTGTAGTAATGCTATGTTACTACGCAATTATTAGAATTATTAGCAACAAGATAGCAGTGTGTTGTTCTATGATCAAACTATACAATTCCAAGTCGTCCATAACCGAACACGGATCGATAAGATGTACACTGCAGGGGTTGCCCAAATGTAACCATACGCATGCTCGACCCACTTACGACAGGTGGATGTCTCACAACAAGACCGTTCGCAAATCAACAAGAAAGTCTAGGGGCCACCCGCTAAGCTACCCGTATCGAAGTCCGGCCGTACTCAGAAGCGGACTCAGGGTTTGCGTTAACGGCTAAGCGTGCAAACCACACGCTTCGCTAAACGTTCCGCGGGTCAGTACAGAATATAAACACCCGAAGGCAACAGGAAGTAAACACCGAGGCAACATAATAAACATGCATGCGCCAAATAAAACCAAGGTTGTGGCCCCCTTTTCAACTGACTTGAGAAAAGGTAATGGGTGAGGGGGGTCCCAATAATCCCCACGCATGGGTAGAGCGCTCAATCTCGGAACAGATAACAAGAACTCGGGTCTAGGGGACATTAGCAAGTCAAAGTTCCGATGCTGCAGGGGCTCACAGATGCCTCACACAATTTTAGTTGTTAACAATTAATTAAAGCATGTGTATCTCCAACAAACTAATATAGCATGTGATAACCTCCCAACAACCCAACATATCCCGATACAGAGATAACAACAGCCTAAACACGCCTACGACTCGCAAGGCTCAAACATCAAGCAACGGCTATGGGTAAGGAATGATACATATAGGATTATTTTGGTAAACAAGTGGAATAGGACACGTGACTCGATAAAGAATCGCAACATAGGGACAGCAATGCGAGGGAGAGAGTAAAATAGGTGAAGAGAGGGGGCTCGCCTGTGAAAAGCTGCAGAAGAACTTGTCGTATCTCACCACACCACTTCGTGATCCTATCCGGGAAGAAGCAAATGCTGGAACAAACCACGGATGTAAATCTTACTACTACGGCAAAAGAATCGGCATGCTCCAGATATAATATGCATGCTGGACATGGCAAGGATGATGCGATGCAATTATCCAATTTAAGCGGAGTCGGAACCCCGGACAAACAATTTAGAGTTGGAGTTGCATTTGCTACCGCCAAAATTAAGTGGTTGTTAGCATGGCATAACATGGCAAGGGTGCGCTACTTCAAAATTAAATGGAACCGGGACAACACTTATATAATATCCCACATATTCCATATGTTACATATTAGGTGGTAATGCAAACTAGCACGAAATTATATGATGCATGATGCAACAGCAAGCATGGATGGCATATTAATGTTCCTCTCATTTTTCTGATCAATTTTCATATAAAATACATTGTATTTCGATTTACGGTTCAAAAGATATGGATTTAACCATTGGATGCCAAACAGATAAAAGAAACGGGATCGGGATAGAGACTGGGCCGGACCTGGCCGAAGCGGCGACGGATAGCAAGATGCTGCACGCTGGGCGACGAAGAAGCTGGCGCGCGCGTGGGCTGAGGCCCATCAAGGATTCGGAGGAGGTAAAAAGATTTGTGCCTTAGACTGGAATTGAACCCAACACCTCACGCGTGAACATACATAGTCCATACCATCTGCTCTATGATTCAGATATGCACAAAAGAAAGCTGTGAAGATTTTGAACAAGCTTGTCCGGTTAACAGAGATCATAAAGAACAAAAACAAAAAGTGGATCTAGTGCAGTGGAGACTTGAACCTGGGTCGGTATGGTTGAGGAGGACGGAACGAGCCACTGGGCCTGATGGATGTTGTTGTTACGAAGGGGAAGCACTGCTACAGAATGAGAAACACACATATGAGCTTGCACGCGCACATCCTTGGCGGAGACTCAGGTCAAGGAGGGATCTGGTGCTTCCGCACGAATCAGGTCGAGGGAGATGGCGCGTTCCGCGCGGAAGAACATGGGAAGACTGTTGGTGCCGGTCTTGGCGTCAGGGAACCACCGGAGGAAGGGCGACGACGAGCATGTGCGAGCAAAATCGACGGTGACGTCGGCAGCACGGAGTAGAGGCTGGGAAAAGAAACCGAGAAGAGGTCCGGGAGATTCTCCTTCTCACCAGGAACGCGATGGTGCGCTCGAAAACGGGAGAGGAGGTCGGAGACGGCCGAAATTGAAGAAAACGCCGCCGGTGGTCGGGACGGAATCGGCGAAGATGGCGACGATTGGAAGAGTTCTGGTTCGATTCATTGGACGGAGATGGAGAGGACGACGAGGCGCATCTTTCCGTGCCCTCAGAACGGCAGGGGGTGGTCTAAAGCGTCGGCGCCATGGCGGGGCAGCGGTGGTGTTTCTTCGTTCGTTCCCAGAGAGAAAAAGGGAAAGGTGGGGAGAAGAGGAGATAGTGGCGGCGCGAGGGAGGAGGATGAGAGGGGGGGCTAGGGTTTCTCACGCGATGGAGACAGCTTAAAAGGGAGAGGGGAGAGAGAAGGTGGTGGTGGGCGCGAGTGCGGTGGTGGTCCAGAACCATGGCGAAAAAGGTGAGCACGCACAGAGCGTGAGGAAGAAAACGTTGTTTTTCTCCTCGCTTCCCGAAGGGGTACGCGTCGACGAAGCTGGGCCGCTTGAAGGGAGTTGGGCCTGATCAGATGGGGAGGAGAGATGGGGGAAGGCGGGCCAGAGAGGTGGGCTGCGGGGAAGAAGGAAGAAAAGGCCAGAGAGAGAGGGGGCCTGGATAGGATAGGGGTTGGGGTTTTCTCCTTTTTATTTTAAAACCTGCTTTGAACTATCTTTTGAAAATAGACTAAAGTAAACAAAAATTAAATTTTGAATGCATTTAAAATAGTTATATTTGTTAGATAGGGTTGGTGTTAGGGTTTGTAGAAAAGAGAAGATAAAGGGATGGTTTAATATAAAAACCATATGAGAGGAAACCGAAATAGTTTTTATTTGAAAATAATTTTTATTTGATAAAATCTTGTGAATGATATGATGCATAATGCATGATGATGCATAAAAGAAAAACAACACACAAATCTAATAGGGGTGCTACCCGGGGCCGTTACAATCGACACCACTAACAAGGAACCTCGCCCCGAGGTTCCACCTCAAGGTACGGGGGAGAGAGATGAACTATCGGATCTTCAGGCGACGTGTCGATCTCCTCGACACCACTAACAAGAATTCTTTCTCCATGAAGGAAGGTCGACACCACTAACAAGAAGTCGTTGTTCCCTCTGTTGATGATGCGCTTCCATCGGGACACTCCGAAGATCGGACCTACTAGGATAAGGCAAAGATCGTCCGACCCGCGTCGAAACCTAAGACTCAGAAACACAGATAAGAGAGAAGACTCAAAACTCGCATAGATAAGAGGGGAAAGAATATAGGTAAGGAGAAAAATCAGAACTAATCAGAACTATACAACGAATTTTTGAAAAATAGTTTTGACACTAGAGCAACGTCCGTTGGCAAGGTTATCCTACAGGCTGGACTAGTGGGGTGCCGTCAACCTGAGCTCGATACCAACTTGTGACGCCCCAGACCGGTACCATGGCAATTCAAGACGATCTGGCCCCGAAATCCATACCCGATGTCGATTCAGAGACGCCCTCCGACACGACGTGCGCAGCGAATCACAGACGTGATGCCAGAGGAATAACATGAGCAGTAACATTACAACAGGTTACAATAGAGCCCACAAGATACATATATTATAACTATGACTCCAACGAGTCAAGATACAATATACGTACAAAGATCCAAATCATACAAGATCGAATACGTCAGAGTACGGACAAGATACAAATTGGACTAAAAGTCCTGAATGTGATGGGCGTCCATAACCCTGCCCCGGCCAAGCCGGAAGGGCAACCTTGCTAACGTCGTCATCTTGTACCTGTCAAAGTCGGGCCCTCGGTTGCCGACAAGAGGAGGAAGCAAAAGAAAGGGGAAAAGAGGCGAGTAAGTACAGGCGAACTCCGGCGGTATAGCGAGACTAGAAAATGGCTATGCGTAGGTGAGATATAATATATATCACAGGGCTATATGGTAGGTTTAGTGGCAGCAAAACCATAACCAATAGAGACACGCTACAACATCCGTCTAATGGAATGCAGATGAAAGCACAAGGTGGCAGGATAAACTACAAACACTAGCAGCCGATTACACATCCCCTCAACAATTATGAAGGAAGGCGATATAAAGAAAGCCTCAGTCGGACAAGTTTTATAAGGTATAGGTTGTAGTAATGCTATATTTACTCATGAAGTTATTATCTTATTAGCAACAAGATAACGTTGTAAGTTGTTCTATGATCAAGCTATACAATTCCAAGTGGTCCATAACCGCGGACCGCGGCTTATCGATAGATGTACACCCTGCAGAGGTTGCCCAAATGTAACCATACGCATGCTTGACCCACTTACGACAGGTGGATATCGCGACAAGACCATTCCCAAATCAACAAGAAAGTCTAGAGGCCGCCGCCTAAGCTACCGATATCGAAGTTGGCGCGTGCTCGAGGCAGTTCGAGTTTGCGTTAGCGGCTAGCATGCAAACCTGCAACTTAGCCTAAGCGTTCCTTGGGCCACATTCTGAGAATATAAACACCCGAAGAGCAGGGAAGTAAACACCCAAAGACAACGGTATATAAACATGCATGCGCCAAATAAAACCAAGGTTGTGGCCCCCGTTTCAATGACTTGAGAAAAGGTAATGGGTGAGGTGTAATCGTCCCCATGATGGCGCTCAATCTGGAACAGTGCAGAACTTCGGGTCTAGGGGACATTAGCAAGTCAAAGTTCCGATGCTTTAGCAAAGGGGCTACAGATGCCTCCGCTTACAATTTTAGTTGTTAACAATTAATTAAAGCATGATCTCCAACAAACTAATATAGCATGTGATAACCTCCCAACAACCCAACATATCCCGATCGGATCGAGATAAAACAACGAGGCTAAACCACCTATGACTCGCAAGGCTCAAACATCAAGCAGCGGCTATGGGTAAGGAATGATACATATAGGATTATTATGGTAAACAAGTGGAATAGGATACGTGACTCGAGAATCGCAACATAGGGACAGCAATGCGAGGAGAGAATGCAAATGGAGGTGAAGAGGGCTACTTTGTGAAAAGCTGCAGAAAGACAGCCGTATCTCACCACCACTTAAGTGATCCTGCTCAAGGGAAGAGCAAATCTTTGGAACAAACCACGGATGTAAATCTTACTACTCACAGCAAAAGAAATCGGCGTACTCCGGATATAATATGCATGTTGGACATGGCATGAGATGATCTGATGCAATTATCCAATTTAAGCGGAGTCGGACCCCGGACAAACAATTTAGAGTTGGAGTTGCATTTATATCGGCAAAGTAAAGGTTTCTTAACATGCAGCATAACATGGCAAGGAGTGCGCTCTTCAAAATTAAATGGAACCGGGACAACACTTATATAATATCCCAATTCCATATGTTACATATTAGGTGGTAATGCAAACTACCACGAAATTATATGATTATGATGCATGATGCAACAGCAAACATGGATGGCATATTAATGTTCCTCTATTTTTCTGATCAATTTCATATAAAATACTTTGTATTTCGATTCTCAGTTCAAAGAGCAGTTTAACCATTGGATGCAAACGAGATAAAAAGAAAACGGGATCGGAAAGGAGGCGGGGCTGCACGCTGGGCGACGAAGAAGCTGGCGCGCGTGTGGGCTGAGGCCCATCAAGGATTCGGAGGAGGTAAAAAGATTTGTGCCTTAGACTGGAATTGAACCCAACACCTCACGCGTGAACATACAGAGTCCATACCATCTGCTCTATGATTCAGATATGCACAAAAGAAAGCTGTGAAGATTTTGAACAAGCTTGTCCGGTTAACAGAGATCATAAAGAACAAAAACAAAAAGTGGATCTAGTGCAGTGGAGACTTGAACCTGGGTCGGTATGGTTGAGGAGGACGGAACGAGCCACTAGGCCTGATGGATGTTGTTATTCACAATTAAGACCGTTCACAAATAAACGGAACAGATAACAAGAATTCGGGTCCTAGGGGACATTAGCAAGTCAAAATTCCGATGCTTTCGTAAAGGGGCTCACAGATGCCTCTGCTTACAATTTTAGTTGTTAACAATTAATTAAAGCATGTGTATCTCCAACAAACTAATATAGCATGTGATAACCTCCCAACAACCCAACATATCCCGATACAGATCGAGATAAACAACAGAGCCTAAACACGCCTACGACTCGCAAGGCTCAAACATCAAGCAACGGCTATGGGTAAGGAATGATACATATAGGATTATTATGGTAAACAAGTGGAATAGGACACGTGACTCGATAAAGAATAGCAACATAAGGACAATGCAAGGGAGAGAGTAAAATAGGTGAAGAGATGGGGCTCGCACATGGCTTCTGAGAAGAGACATGTGTGTCCACACCACTTCGTGATCCTATCCGGGAAGAAGCAAATGCTGGAACAAACCACGGATGTAAATCTTACTACTACGGCAAAAGAATCGGCATGCTCCAGATATAATATGCATGCTGGACATGGCAAGGATGATGCGATGCAATTATCCAATTTAAGCGGGTGAACCCCGGACAGCAAATTTAGGTTGGGTGCATTTGCTACGCCAAATTAAGTGGTTGTTAACACTGTATAACATGGCAAGAGTCGCTACTTAAATTAAATGGAACAAGGACAACACTTATATAATATCCCACATATTCCATATGTTATATAGGTATTAATGCAAACTAACTGCAATTATATGATGCATGATGCAACAGCAAGCATGGATGATATCATTTGGATTCCTCTCATTTTTACGATCAATTTTCATATAAAATACTTTGTATTTTGATTTACAGTCAAAAGATATGGATTTAACCATTGGATGCCAAGCAGATAAAAGAAGCGGGATGGGACAGAACTGGGCGGACCTGGCAGGCTTGGCGGCGGATAGCAAGATGCCAGCTGGGCAGCGAAGAAGATTTGTGCGCCGATGAGCTGAGGCCCATCAGGATTCGGAGAATGCAAAAAGGTGTGCCTTAGACCCCGATTGAACCCAACCTCAGCGTGAACATGGTCCCTTTTCATCTGTACTGATTCAGATATACAAAGAAAGCTGTGAAGATTTTGAACAAGCTTGTCCAGTTAAGCGATTCCTGAAACAAAAACAAAAAGTGGTCTAGTCACAGGTAGAGCTTGAACCTGGGTGGTATAGTTTGAGGAGAATGAGCAAGCCGGAACACAATGGATGTTATTCACGAATGGTAAACTCAATCAGGGTGGAATAGAAATTTCCGGGTCTGAGGACGTATAGTCAAGTTCCGATGCTTTTAGCAAAGGGCTCCTGAGATGCCTCTGCTTACAATTTTGGTTGGTTAACAATTAATTAAAGCATGTGTATCTCAACAAACTAATATAGCATGTGATAACCTCGCATAACCCAACATATCCAAATCTGGATGAGATAAACGAGCCTAAATAGCCTCGACTGCAAGGCTCAGAGCCTCAAGCAACGACTAGGTGGGCCATTACATATAGGATTATTATGGTAAACAAGTGGAATGAGACCGTATTCGATAAAGAATCATAACAGGATGACAATGCGAGGAGAGGTAAAATAGGTGAAGAGGGGCTCGCCTATGAAAAGCTGGAAGAACTTGTCGTATCTCACCACACCACTTCGTGATCCTATCCGGAAGAAGCAAATGCTGAAACAAACCACGGATGTAAATCTTACTACTACCGGTAAAAGAATCAGCATGCTCGGATATAATATGCATGCTGAACCTTGGCAGGATGATCGATGCAATTATCAATTTAAAGCGAGTCGGAACCCCGGACAAACAATTTAGAGTTGGAGTTGCATTTGCTACCGCCAAAATTAAGTGGTTGTTAGCATGGCATAACATGGCAAGGGTGCGCTACTTCAAAATTAAATGGAACCGGGACAACACTTATATAATATCCCACATATTCCATATGTTACATATTAGGTGGTAATGCAAACTAGCACGAAATTATATGATGCATGATGCAACAGCAAGCATGGATGGCATATTAATGTTCCTCTCATTTTTCTGATCAATTTTCATATAAAATACTTTGTATTTCGATTTACGGTTCAAAAGATATGGATTTAACCATTGGATGCCAAACAGATAAAAGAAACGGGATCGGGGCAGAGACTGGGCCGGACCTGGCCGAAGCGGCGACGGATAGCAAGATGCTGCACGCTGGGCGACGAAGAAGCTGGCGCGCGCGTGGGCTGAGGCCCATCAAGGATTCGGAGGAGGTAAAAAGATTTGTGCCTTACACTGGAATTGAACCCAACACCTCACGCGTGAACATACAGAGTCCATACCATCTGCTCTATGATTCAGATATGCACAAAAGAAAGCTGTGAAGATTTTGAACAAGCTTGTCCGGTTAACAGAGATCATAAAGAACAAAAACAAAAAGTGGATCTAGTGCAGTGGAGACTTGAACCTGGGTCGGTATGGTTGAGGAGGACGGAACGAGCCACTGGGCCTGATGGATGTTGTTGTTACGAATGGGTAGAGCGCTCAATCTCGGAACAGATAACAAGAACTCGGGTCCTAGGGGACATTAGCAAGTCAAAATTCCGATGCTTTCGCAAAGGGCTCACAGAAGAGGGCACAAAAATTAGTTATTGAAATTAATTAAGACTCACATGCAACAAACCTGCCTGTAGCATGTGATAACCTCCCATAACCCAACATATCCGATAAGATGAGATAAACAACGAGCCTAAACAACTAGAGCTAAAGGCTTAAACATCAGAAACAACGGCTATGGGTAAGGAATGATACATATGGGATTATTATGGTAAACAAGTGGAATAGGACAAGTGACTCGATAAAGAATCGCAACATAGGACAGCAATGCGAGGGAGAGAGTAAAATAGGTGAAGAGAGGGGGCTCGCTGTGAAAAGTTGCAGAAGAACTTGTGACCTCTCACCACACCACTTCATGATCCTATCCAGGAAGAAGCAAATGCTGGAACAAACCACGGATGTAGCAAATCTTACTACTACGGCAAAAGAAAGCATGCTCCAGATATAATATGCATGCTGGACATGGCAAGGATGATGCGATGCAATTATCCAATTTAAGCGGAGTCGGAACCCCGGACAAACAATTTAGAGTTGGAGTTGCATTTGCTACCGCCAAAATTAAGTGGTTGTTAGCATGGCATAACACAAGGGTGCGCTACTTCAAAATTAAATGGAACCGGGACAACACTTATATAATATCCCACATATTCCATATGTTACATATTAGGTGGTAATGCAAACTAGCACGAAATTATATGATGCATGATGCAACAACAAGCATGGATGGCATATTAATGTTCCTCTCATTTTTCTGATCAATTTTCATATAAAATACTTTGTATTTCGATTTACGGTTCAAAAGATATGGATTTAACCATTGGATGCCAAACAGATAAAAGAAACGGGATCGGGACAGAGACTGGGCCGGACCTGGCCGAAGCGGCGACGGATAGCAAGATGCTGCACGCTGGGCGACGAAGAAGCTGGCGCGCACGTGGGCTGAGGCCCATCAAGGATTCGGAGGAGGTAAAAAGATTTGTGCCTTAGACTGGAATTGAACCCAACACCTCACGCGTGAACATACAGAGTCCATACCATCTGCTCTATGATTCAGATATGCACAAAAGAAAGCTGTGAAGATTTTGAACAAGCATCCGGTTAACGAGAGATCTCAAAGACAAAAGTAAAAAGTGGATCTAGTGCGGTGGAGACTTGAACACGGAGTGAGGTATGGTTCAAGGGAGGGGCCGGAACGAGCTATTACTTGGAGCTTTGATGGATATTTATTTATTGCGAAGATAGATGAAGCGCTCAATCTCGGAGCAGATAACAAGAACTTGGGTCCTAGGGACATTAGCAGATCAAGTTCCGATGCTTAAGGGGCTCACAGATGCCTCTGCTCACAATTTTAGTTGTTAACAATTAATTAAAGCATGTGTATCTCAACAAACTAATATAGCATGTGATAACCTCGCAACAACCCAACATATCCGGATCAGATCGAGATAAACAACCGAGCCTAAACACGCCTACGACTGGCAAGGCTCAAACATCAAGCAACGGCTATGGTGAGGTAATTACATATAGGATTATTATAGTAAACAAAGGGGAATAGGACACGTGACTCGATAAAGAATGCAACATAGGGACAGCAATGCGAGGGAGAGAGTAAAATAGGTGAAGAGGGAGGGCTCGCTTGTGAAACTTGTCGGAGAACTCTTCGTATCTCACCACACCACCCGTGATCCTATCCGGGAAGAAACAAATCTTTGGAACAAACCAGGATGTAAATCTTTCTATAAGCAAAAGAATCAGCATACTCCAGATATAATATGCATCTTTGGTTAGCAAAGATGATGCGATGCAATTATCAGGATTAAGC